>OX101741.1:23755173-24091173 GCA_944452665.1 Stenoptilia bipunctidactyla | reverse complement strand
GCGTAAACCGTGTGAAACAGTTCACAATGAAACGTAATGGAATACAAAATAAAAAGCAAGTTTATGTTTGACAAGTTATATTGCGACGTTTACGCGTACGGTGCACAGCATCAGTAGGTCCGCAGCAGCAGCTCCGCGAGCGAGCGCGGCGCGCCGAGGTCTAGTTGCTGTACGTCCAGGTTCTGCAGGCAGACCGTCCAGTTGCCGCTGCCCGCCCACTGTTGGGATAATACATATTTATTTATTCCTTATATGATAGAATACACAAAATATTTATGGTCAAAATATATATTTAACGTAAAGGACGTAAACATATAAAGAATGGTTTAAAAAGAGATTAAAGGTTATATGAACGATTTATGCAAAAAAAAGTACCTATGTGTTTTTTTACAAGGAAATTAATATATTCGCTAACATATTAAGCAAAGCACGGTCACTCTGCACATGCCACTGGGTCAGCTTGGTGGATTATGGCCTATACGTCCTCGACACCCAGGGGAGAGACTCATGCCCGGCAGTGGGCTCATTACAAAGAGTTGTGATAATGATGATGATAGTAATTCTAAATTATGAACGAATAGCATTAAAACAAATACGACTACGCGATAGCACAAGACTTCTTGCAGTACTACGTCGTAGTATTATCCATGGAAATGTCGCGTCTTAGTAGCTGTGTTCAGTAACAAGTACTGATTGATAGTGAAATAAATATACAGATACGTTTATATCGTATGAAAGAAAATTTGGTTGGTGACTAAAAAACAACCTTGTAGTTGCGTAGCTATGTAGTTGACTCGATGTATGACAATGCTGTGACAACCATCAGCTACGCTGTTTACAACAAGATTTCAACCCAAGACGACTTTGCTAGTTTACAACAGTGTAGAAGGCTGTTTGCAACCAAATTTCGCTTGAGAACAAGTTGGGGCGCGGTTTAAAGCGACCTTGGTTAGAGGCTCATTTGAAACGCCGTTTACAACAGCGTGGTTGTAAAAAAATATATTTTCTTAGGGGCTAATTTTTCAGTCATCGGATAAAAGTCGTCTAGCGAATTAAGTATTACTGGACAGCTTTAAACTCGTCTCACGTTTATTGTAACTCTATGTCATACAATTATAAAAAATCGTGAAATAACTTTTATCTACTCTCATATCATAATATTCAAAATTTAAAACTCAGAACGAATTTATATTGACATACTTTTTAAAATAGTATAATAAAATGAAATTAGAAAATTAAATTATAATATTTATAAAAATTATAAGTTTTGGCGCATGCGCGATAATGGCGGGAATAAATATCTTCAGTGTATGAGATTAGATAAAGTAGTGTATGAAACTGCACATAACTAGGTATTATGTGACAGTTTCATAAACTACTATTTTCCGCCGAGTAATAGTTTATTTGTCAGATGACTAATAAAAAACAGCACAGCCGGGCTCCGGCAGCGCACCTGTCGGCAGGGGTGCGGCAGCGGGTCTGCGATGAGCGCGGGCTCCGGCGCACACAGCACGCGCAGCTTGCCCCCCTCGCCCCCCGCGCCGCCGCCCCCGGTGGCCCCCGCCGCCAGCAGCGCGGTGCGGGGGTCCGCGTGCACAGACCCGCCCTGCGCTATCCAGCTGGACCAAGCTGTGGATATAACACGATAATATCATTACACATAAATACGTTCTTCCGTGCTGGACGGGGAGCAAAGACAAATCATAGAATGTATCAGCTGATTCAGACAGAGGTTTTCTTAGGAAGATTTTTTTGTAGGTGACAGGCTGACCCCCTCTCACTGTAATAGCCTCTCTCCACCATCAAATATAATGCCTCCATATGCGTTAAACGTGACATCAGATGGTCTTATAGCCTTTGGTGTTCTGCCTACCCCATAAAGGCGCATTTTCATTGGTCTATAAGTCGGTCGTGAGCCCGAATGCGGCGGCTCCACGCATGCGGGCTAGCGACCACTGAAGTTACCTCGGTCGATACAAAGCATGCGGGCACCTCCAGCCCTTCTCATAAGTTACGCTAATGAAAAGGTTACTTTTAGGTGATTTTTACATCAAAATAGCTCAACTAAGCAATAATTGCATGGGTCAGCAGCACGTCTGCTTATGCCATTCTCTCATAACCAACTGCCAAACTGTATCCAGATTCTCTCGCAACTCATGTGACAACCAACAAGCACAAATAGTCCTAACAATTATAAGAGACCACTTTTGGTATACACGGAAACTAAGACCTGAATAAGACAGTTCTACAATGGTGTTGACGGCGCTGTTGATTCCAATATAACTCTTATTTGGGCACAAATTATCCAGCCTATGGTTCTTATTTGGTTCACATTTCTCCATAAGAGTATTATAGTAGCACTATAATGGAATTATATAGGCCACCAGGCTGTTTATCAGCTGCTTAACAGAATACGTGTGTCCTGTTATACAGACTAAGCACTACGATTGGGTGACTGCTAGTCTTAAAAAACGCTTATGGTTCTGCATTATCCTTTGATCATTTATGTAATCTACAAAAACCTATTTAATTTTTATAGTACCTAGGTATAGTGCTGGCCGACAAATTAAATTAATTCAGTTTAGGAATATGTATAATGGCGAGTGAGGTTTAGTGTTAAGTCGTAACTTGTAGTACACTATTTTAATGTAACAGCATGTAAAAAAAATTGGGAACGAAAGCTCACCGTAAATGTTAATATGGTTTTATAACATATTTTTCACGGGACACCGAATTATTTCGTTTTTAATTAGAAATATTGTGAAAATAATATAACGACAATGTCTTATATAAATATATTTTTTCTGTTTGTTAAATTTGTCTAAGTTGTAGTTATATTCAAAAAAGTGTATATGTCACGCGTAATTTAAAGAAAGATATCATTAGTAAAACATATTCAACAACAGATATTATTTATGATATCAATTTAGATTATATCAGAAACCTGTGTGAACCCTTTCAATGCTGAATTAATTACCATGGCTGTACATGGGAATAGGTACCCCAATTCCACTTTAATGTTTGTGGCATTAAATAAGAGTTCAAGTGAGCCAATATACTGCTTGCCTGCCTTATGTTAGTTTCATATTGTTTCCCATCAACACTAAAGCCATAATATGTCAACTGCTTTAATTCATTACTTTTTGTTAATATTTATTTTGTAGTTTTAGGAATCCTTTGCAAAACATTAAACACTAAAAATAAAATGCTGTCTGAAAAAGGGATACCTACTGAGAACCTAGTTACAGCCTCGCGCGTTATATCTGTTATCAATTTTATTATGCAGACTAAAGCAGTATAGTTGTATTTCTGTAGCCAATATAACAGCCGAATGCTGTATTTCTAAGTTAGATGAGGATTTAGAAATACCTTTGGTGTTCAGCAGTGCGAGCACAGAACTTTATCGAATCGTATATTAACGAATGTTTACGAATGCTCGTATAGTATGGAGTCGGTTGCAAGTTTTGAGTAACATTGTAATTTTTTATTTTACAGATATTTATGAGTACAACATGTTTACAAACATTCAAAATTAACAAGGCACACATTTATTTAAGCTGGCCGTGCGGCAATGGATAGATTTCAATTTTTTCTTAAAAACCGTCTCCATACTATACAAACATTCGTTAACAAACGATTCGAAAAAGTTCTGTGCTCGCACTGCAGGTGTGCTAATAAAACACCTTTGAGCAGCTTTGAAAAATAGGACAATAACAGAGTTAGGGTGAACCAATATGGAACTTTTTGCGTTTAATCGCTCTAAGTGTACATCAACCTAAAACTGTTGGTTCGCAGTGACTCTTTTAATATGCTAGTACTGCCACTAAAATACTCATATGAAACCAATCCGATAAGGGCTGTCAGTAGGCATTTTTAGAAACTACTGTAACTCTGATCCCGTAACAAACAGTATCCGTTCCTACTTCTATAATGCTCTTATACAGACCGCAGCGTACTTCGGAACTCTAAGTTCTCGGTTGAACCATTCTGTTTATTAATTCCTCAAGTTCAGAGTTATACTAAATGTGATCTATTGTGATGCTACTTGTGCTTGTAGGACAGGGACCTATGAAAGTTCCTCGCATGCGGGCCCTATGGCATGCGTTTCAAATATCTCCCGCAGCCCGCGCGCGGTTATTATCGACCAATGAAAACGCGCCACAAGGGATAGAGGCGTGAAGTTATGTATGTATGAAATTACTATTTTCATCTGTAACTTTAAGTTTTAAACCAATTCCATCGATTATCTAACAATTACCTCTTATAATGAAAAGGGAATTATTTTTGTTGAAATAATTTTGACATAAAGTACGAAAGCTGCGGCCGTATAAGCAATTAAAAAGATACAATTTATAAAAGTAGAACTAGGAAAAAGTTCAGTAAAATATTACTGTGTGTTAAAATAAAACACTTTTGAACTGGATTTTGCCCCATGGTCCCGAGCGACTCTGCAAAAACACCGAAACGTCGAGTTAACGTGTAAAATATGAATGATACGCGATAAATCTGGTTTAAAAGTGATATATTTTAAATTATGAATAGTGGACACTGAAGATTATATAACTGTTTGTTGCCTTAAAAACTAAATAAAACATATGACTACTCACCGTCATCCAGATCCCTCCTGTAGGCGGCGATGACGTCGCTGCGGGGTTCGTTGAACCGGCCCGTGCCGGCGGCGGGCTTGCGGCCGCGCGCGTCAGTGAACTGCGGGTGCGGGTAGATGGCGTAGCGCGAGAACGCCAGCGGGCTGAACCACTGCTCGCCCGATACGCAGTTCATGCGCACCTGCAACCAACAGTTACACATTAATAATAATAAAATCCCCAGACAATCACACCAACTACATGGCCCCAAAGTAAGCATAGCTTGTGTTATGGGATACCATGTAGCGAACTAGGGGGGAACCTGGAATATAAATACATAAATAGATAAACACCCAGACACGATTTTTTTTTCTTGTTCCGTGCGGGGATCGAACTCGCAACCACTAGTGTCTGAGGCAGATAGGTTTACCCCATCGCCAAAGTGGTCGTCAACATTCAATGCTTATTTATATCAAGTATTTATTATGTTTTCTTTTCTATTCTATTTTAAAATCCAGAGACAAAATAAAGATGCATCAAACAAGGTGCATCTCTCCCAAAAGCACTTTGAAGACGAAAGGAGAAAGAAAACTTTTATAATCACCAAATGTAGAGCTTTAAAAACTCCGACTTCACGTCAAAACTTTGGCTGACGTTTAAGGTCGTCAATGTCAACATTCTCCGTATTCATTCATATTTATTCAAAAAATATTTTTTTTCCCATGAATTACTGAATAAATTTCGATGAAATTTACATAAGATCACCGCTGAAGTATCCTCTATGAAACAAGAACATCGATTTATAATTGTCCTAAAAATCAGGTAATACTAACTGTAAAACTAAAGTTATTCAAAAACTATAGAACTACAATATGTATATTTGAATACATGGAAGATAAAAATCTTTGGCTGTAACAGTTATTATAGTTTTCTAACCGACTTTCAAAAAATGAAGAGGTCTCAATTCGCCTGTATGTTTTTTTGTGTCTTTGTTACACGATATTTCGAACAAATAAAATTGGATTTTGAAAATCATATAGTTTCATATGATATACTTCATAGTTGGTCCCATATAAATTTCATCGAAATCGGTTGAGCACTTCATTGAAAATTTCAATGTTTTGAGAAAATATGTATGATTTCGGAGAATATGTTTACGTGGATGACATTATAACTCAGCCAAAGTTTTGACGAGAAGTCGGTTATTTTAAATATAATAGCTATTGAGTCACTTCACTTCTCAACAAATCGACTTTTCGTGGTGGTAGATTGAATTATTTTTTTAAATAATTTCACTTATTTCAAGTGTAAGTATCTATTTACCTACAAAATATTATTTTTTTAACTTTGAGTATAAGTTTCCCTAACTCGTGTGTAACATCTTCGACCTCGTGTTCACTTAGCATCAGGTGAGTTTCAAGTGAAACGCGGGTGTACTCACAAAAATGAAGAATCCGGATTCTCGTGCACCGTTACGTACAAAGAGGAATTTGAACCTTATCACAAGCGAATAAGTTGCGAGGTGTGTACATGTTAATGCACATGGCTGTAATGTCAACGTACGTACCACTTACCAAACATTTAAATTTACATTAGGTAAATTAACACAACATAGATTAAATCAACGTTTTTCAATTTTATTTTTCTACGAGAGTTCTTCTAAAAGCTTTTTTTTTGCATTTTGTATGCTCGATTTCCAAAAGAATATATCTTACCTCTCACCAAACATGTCAGTCTGTGCGGGGGGTGCAGGGGCAGTCGTTCCACCTCCGGCCTATCCCGCTAATTTGTCCGTCATTGAAACCCAATCACAGCAAATTTTATAAATCAATTGGCTAATTATCAATGATGTAAATCAAACATGTTTCATTTCAAACTCTAATCATTTGTTTGACTTATATTGACGTCATGAAAGTACCCGATACGCCGCCATTTCATGCAAACATCTTGAAGTTTTGCTGTCATACGAAACAAGTACGCAACTTTGATTTTTTGTTATTTTACAAAATATTCCTCTGTCAAATAATAATCTCATTTGTTTCTATGTAGATTGCTTGCAGGCTTGGCTTCATTCACGAGCAGGACCTTGATGACTCTATTTCAAGTTCATTAAGTATAATTTTGTTTTATAGGTGCCTGGACAGTAAGTCGGTTAGGTTCATATTGGTTTCATACAAGAAATATTACATTAGTAACGATATATTTCATAAAGGTAAACAAATCAACTTTTTGTGAAAAAGATGCCAAAGTGTTCAAATTGTTCAGGCCATCCACCGTCCTCGAATATACCGAAGCACACAAACGCTAAAGAGTTCGTTACATGCAAATCGCCGCTAAGTATCATAGCAAGCAAAACACCGAAAAGTATGTAATTTTTTTTATTATTACCTATATACTTTATTAATTCAGTTTTACTTGAAGGCAACAAATAAATCAGCTATACCGGCTAGTTTCGTGTAAATCTTGTCTGTCATACAGCAACGTCAGAATGTGATATTTGGTCACTCTCGGCAGACATGAATTCATTATGTAAGTTCGTTGCGGAGAAATACTGAAAGCTTATTTCGCTCTCACTATCAGAAGTAGATTTGGCTCAGCGGTTTTGGTGCTACCCTCTCGAGTGTGTCGGCTTGAGTTCAAATCTTGCAAACTTTGAAATGGCGTGAACTGTTTTATATATTTTTTTCGATACTTTTGTTTAAGTTTTTCTTGTTTTTTTCACAAAATAAATCACGTAGTACTTTTACTGTGGATTTGCATTTTTTTATTTTTCGAAAACAAGTGTTGATTATTACGTTTAAAAATGTTTTGGGAATCATATTAACTCTTATTTATAATTTTCTTAAATTGCAATTTAATTTTTTTTTATACATGTAGTCAGGTTAGTATTGCTGGGCATCACAATATGATACACAAAGTTATATCTAGGAATATTTTTTTATTCAAATTCAAATTCAAATTTCTTTATTGCGTATCACTGTACAGAAAGGATCTTAAAATAATTGGTGGTTCTAGTGACGCCCTGCAAGGGCATTGCAATATCATACAATTTATGTAGATGAGAGGACATTTTTCTTAACCTAAGTTTATCTAAATAGTTATAACACTTAATGCTAGTTTTAGTTAGTATGTATATACAATATACGTTTATATTTCTTTATTAAATAGGTACAGTATGTGTTTATTAATTTTAATTTAATTCTATATTTACCTTATCTAATTTATCATCTAGGTATTCCTTAACTGTATAGTAACATTTTTTGATTAGCAATTGTTTGAGTAATTTTAAAAATTCTTTTTCTTTGGTTTTATTTTTCAGGGATTCCGGGAGGTGATTATACAACTTTATGGACATTTCCAGCGGGCCGCGTGACAATAGTTTTAGTCGGGAAGGTGGAGCTATGAGTTGTTTTCTTCGGCTTGGTCGCAGGGAGTATTTTGTAGGCATATCTTCGCGTTTTGTGTAGAATTCTGGATATTTTCTTACGAACTTGCAAACCTCTAGTATATAAATACATGGAAGAGTAAGAATTTGGAGTTGTATGAAGTGAGGTCTGCAAGTGTCTGTTTGTTTTATATTGACTAGAATTCGTATTAGCTTTTTCTGGGCCGTAAACACAGATGGCGCATCCACGCTGCCCCCCCAGAGGATGACGCCGTAGCTGAGCCATGCGTGGGCATACGCGTAGTATGTGATAAGAGCAGTTTTTAAGTCCGTGGTCTTTTTTACTTCGCGGAGTGCGTAAGCGAATCTTGCCAACTTTAATTGAGTTTTATGAACATGTTCTTTCCAATTTATGTGTGTGTCTATATCTATGCCTAAAAGTGTAAATTTATTAACGGTTTCAATTTTTGTGTCTTTAAATGTGATGTTTATATCTATTGGTTTTTTTTGATGTGGGTGGAATGTAAGTATTTTTGTTTTCGTTAAGTTAATATCTAAATTGTGATTCTGCAACCAATTGTCCGTTTTGTGAAGGATAAAATTTACGTTTTTATTTATGTCCGAGGTGCTATCGCAGGAGGTAAGAAGAGAAATATCATCGGCGAATAATACACATGGTTCGTCCATGATTTTAGGCAATTCATTAATGTATATTAGGAACAGAAGACAACCGATTACACTGCCTTGCGGGATTGATGCTTTTATTGCTGTAATATCTGATCTTACCATTTGTATTTCGTTAGTAGTCGAGTTGAAATATTCTATTTCTACTAATTGTTGCCTATTTGCGAGGTACGAAGTAAACCATTGATAAGGGGTTCCGCGGATTCCAATGCTATATAATTTATTTAATAGGATGTCGAATTGGACTTTATCATATGCTTTGGACATGTCAAGTAAGATCCCAACTGCGTATTTTTTATCATTAATTATTTTAAGTGTTCCTTGTATATATTTATAGACTGCTAGTATTGTTGAACGGTTTTTTCTAAATCCATTTTGGGAGTCATCGAATATCGCGTACTTTTCGCAATAGTTGTAGACACGGATACACATCGCTTTTTCAAAAACTTTAGACGGAGCCGGTAATAGAGCAATGGGACGGAAATTGTTTGGGTCTGTTTTATTATTTTTCTTATATATAGGTTTGATGAGTCCAATTTTCAACATATCTGGAAACACACCTTCCTTAAATGACTGGTTAACTAAAAGATAAAAAGGTATAGTTAGCTCTTTGGCACAATTTCTTAAGAGGCTGGGTGGTATTTCATCTATGCCGTGACTGTTTTTATTTTTTAGAGTCTTTAATATATAACATATTTCAGAAGGTTGAACAGGGTTTAAAAATAATGAATTTTCTATAGAGTGTGTTGTAAAGCTTTGTTGCGTATTGGATATATTTACAGGTGAACTCATCTTGCCTACAGTTGCAAAAAAGCTATTAAAAATATTAGCTACTTGCTTCGGTTCTGAGACCACTGAATTATTTATGTCTAGTTTTATGTTACTTTTTTCTTTTACACGTCTTTTGTTTGTTCTTTCATTGATTATGCTCCACATTGTTTTAGCAATATTATTAGATTTTCTAATTTTTTGTATATAATAATTTTTTTTCGACTTTATTACTATCTTTCGTAAGGTTTTCTCATATATTTTGTAGTAATCGTTAAGTATTTTGTTATCTGTTTTCATAACAAAGGATTTTAGGAGTCTCTTATTTTGACAAGATATTTTAATTCCTTTGCTCAACCAGTACTTTTTTGGTGTAGTTTTTTCTTTACACTTTTTCTTTGGTATACTTGAATTTAAAATGTTTATAAGTGTATCATGAAAAAGCTTATAATTTTGGTTAACGTTTTTATCTACTGTTATTATATTACTCCAATTTATATTTTTGAGCTGTTTTAAATTGTTCTATATTTTTACAATTAAACCTTCTTTTATATTTGACGAACTGCGTTATTTGTTTTGTATAATTTAATAATTTTAGTTCTATAATTGTTGATAGATGGTTAGTGAAACCAAAGTCTTCTACTGATGTACACAGATTATCATTAAAATTTGTAAACAAAAGATCTAAGCATGTGGAGGATGTTTTTATGATGTGTGTAGGACTTTGTATGTGCTGCTTTAATTTATATTCTGACATTAGTGTTAAAAGTTGCCTAGATTTTGGATTATTAATAAGAATATTCGTATTAAAGTCGCCTCCAATTATAATTTTACATTTTGAGTATTTCTTATCTATATATTTGAGAACTAGTTCAAGACGTTTGTAAAATAAATCATTGTTTTGATTATTCCAATATACAGTTACAATTAAAATATTTTCTTTAAGTAAATAGGTGGCGCAGATTTCTATCACGTACTCTATCGACATGTCACTAATTTCGATTATCTCTTTGCTTTCAATTTGTTCTTGAAGAAAGATGCAGACACCGCCTCCAATCCGGGTTTCTCTACAAAAGGACGCCGCAGTTTTGTATCCACTAAACTGTATTAACTCTAATTTTGCTTTTGTTAACCATGTTTCTGATATGCAGATTGCTTGATATGATGTATGTTCTGTAATAAAGGATTCTATAATATGTTGCTTATTATTTAGGCTTTGTAAGTTCTGAAATAAAATTTTATAATATTTAGTAGTTGTCTCGAAAGGAGTTATTTATGAGGTTTTCTCCCCTATTATTCTGTGTATGTATATGCTGTTCACTATAGTCATAGTGTTGCTCTTTTTCTATGTTATATTTATTGTTTTTAGTTGTTATTGGTTTTCCTTCAATATAGAGCTGGTTCTTTACTATAACTGCGTGTTTTCCTAGTCTTCTTGCGTTTATCATTTCTACTCGCATCATTTGCCGTTCCTGGCGTTCTTTTTTGTCCAGAAATTTTGTGACAGATAAGCGTGTTCCCTTTAGGTAGTAGGTATTATCCAAGATCTGTTTGGCTTTTCTTTTGCTGAGGAGCTCTATGACTAATGGTCGGTTATAGTTATTGGAATATTTTCCTACCCTATATGTGTCTTCGATATAACCCATTAGCTCTATGTTAAGGGTTTCTCTAAATAACTCAATTATCCTACAGTGTAGATCATTTTCGTGTTCTTTATAATATTCTTGTAGGCCATATAGAACAATTTTCTTTTCATTGTTTATTTCATTTGTTCTTTGTGTTTTTGGTTCTGTCGGGCACATTTTATTTTGTAATTCTTGAATTAACTGTTTCAAGTTTTCATTTTCTTTCTGAAGCTTTTCGATGGTAAGATTAGTTTGGTGAAGTTCCGATTTTCTTATGTTATTTTCTTTTATCAGGTAGCTGGTTTCTTTTTCAAATTCTTGTTTGACTTTAATGATTGCTTGACTTATTTCGGCTTGAATAGTATTTTGCAATTCATTTATGATCGATTGATCGATTTATAATACAGAAGGGCATTTCTTATTGACTGAGGCTGACCCCCAGCCAGTGCAATGGTCTCTTTGCATCATTATAATACCTACCTCTGTTGAAGCCTCTTTTGCGCTGCCTGCCCAACAAAGGATGCAGGCGTGAATTTTATTGAATTTATATGAATTCATTCAAGATGATAATGAAGTAAAGTTTTCGTGCAAGTCAAAAACACGTTATTATTTTTTTCACATTTAGAACATTTTGTGGCCAAAATTTTTGGACTCATGGAAAAATTATTGACAGAAATTATGTTATTTAAAAATGCAAAAAAAAAACACTTTTTGAAGATCCAAACCTAGGGCTTCACGGATCAGACGTCCAAACACCGTAACCAATAGAGCACACGTTCTATAAGACGATATAGAAATAGTTGGTTGCTTTCATAGGGATGACGTAGGCTTACACAGCAGACGGATCAACGTCAAACGTGCGAAGTCAGCAAACGCTTTCAATAGATGTTTTATGGTAAAAGGCTTTGATGTTGATTTTGACGAGAAGTCGGTTTTTTGATGGTCTGCATTCGTTGCTTATATCTATACAATTTGATAAAGCTTTGGATAATATTTGACATTACGATCACAAGGCATCCCCACTCACCCGGTTAAGGAAGTCGTCATTGTATCGCACGTGCGGCGGCCGCAGCAGCAGCAGCGCGTCGCGCGGCAGCCGCGTGCGCACGCGCAGCCACGCCGCCGAGCGCGCAGCCGTCTGCGAGCCAACATATACAAATACAAACATCAAATCCCCAGATAAAATAAAATTAAATCCTCAGACAATCACACCAACTACATAGCCTCAAAGTAAGTAAAGCTTGTGTTATGAGATACCATGTAGCGAATTAGAGGGGAACCTAGAATATAAATACATAAAGAGATAAACACCCAGACATGGAACATTTTTTTTTCTTGATCCGTACGGGAGTCGAACCCGCAACCACTGGCTTCTGAGGCAGACAGGTTTACTCCATCGCCAAAGTGGTTGACATACATACGCGTTGTTAAGTTATACTTCACTCATTGGGAATATATTGGACATACTGATCGACACACACGGTTGGGTCACATAGTTTCCACTAGTTCAATTGGTCAGATCAAACTTTTAACTAGTGAGACTTTTTTCTCAGTACTTTAACTTCGTGCAATATTCTCGAAAGTTAAAATACTGGGATTAATAAGTAAAAGTAAGTAAAATACTCACAACTGTTTATATCACAAAGTAAGGAATCAAATATCTACTTAAATTAAAGTTATAGGGATGTATAATGATACCGTCAGTCGCAGACAGTGAAGTGTCCGGGAACAATTCTATTATCTCATCATACAGGCTCAGGTACAGATGAAGTATACATTGAAGATGTAACCACGTCCCGCTGCGTGCGATCCAGCAAGTGATATCATTAGCGGCGCTACCCGAGTCTATTTCACCAAACATAAATATAGATGGAGTATAAAGTACAGGAATACTCAGATCTCCCTGTGTGCAATCTATATAGTTGTACGTTATTGGCTAAGACCCAATCCACGTCCATTTTACACGGCACGGAAATTACACCTAATTACTCGTACAGGTGAAGTATTTCATGTGGTACCTATATTCACGTTTTCATACGATCTAGCGGCGTTATTTAGGCTACATCTATTTTGCAGGGCATAATCACAGATGAAGTATATTGGTTGGATTATCCTTGAAGAGTTAAGTATATATTATTATTAATAATAAGTATGTATAAGTGTACGATCTCGTACATTGACTTTTCGGTCTTATTAATTTTGCTGACCGCGGTGTAATGTAGGTTACATTACGCAGCGCAGTGTTCAATATAATTTAATATATTTTGTCGTGCAATATACGCCGTTCTAACCACACGTTTAACAACTTGAAAATCATTAAAACTACATTTTTAACTTCAAATAAACCCTATAAAGAATCTCTGGCGTATTCATCTCAACAACTTCTACAGTCCACTGAACTTCGAGCTATTGTGTATAGTCACTGACTATACAATAAGAATGTGCCCTCACGTGTCTCTGCGCGGCGTCTAGCGGCGCGGCATCGGCCGCAGCGCTGGCCACGTCCACGTGGCACGGCGCCGCGCCGCGTACTGCCGCCGCCCAGCGCTCGGCCGCCGCAAGCGCTGCGGGGGCCGTGTCCGGGAACGACACCACTACCTGGCATTAAAGGGCTCAGCTCAAATACATGAAATATATTCATATTTCTAACAATCGCACGTTTTATTTAAATTTCGTCTATAATGTAAGTGCGAAAGTTTGTTAGTATAAATGGGTATTTATTCCTCTTGCAATTGATTTTTATTTAACACATTTTGTCAATTATTTAAGAGTAATTAAACATTCTAAATGTAAAAACTTTAAAATATTATTAATAAGTTAGTTAAGGCTGTAAATAAGAGTGGAGGCGTTGTATATATAGGTAGTTCTAAGTTGTATTTCTGTATGGCGGTCTCGAACACAGCTTCTACTAAACACTTGTGTCTTATTTAACAAAATCAAGTTCAAGTAAGTACAATAACTTCGAACATAATTTATGAGGTTGTTATGAAGCCACGGCTGTAAACTAAAATGAAGTTTTATATTTTGACTTTCATTCAATGTATGTAAAATCCATAAATTGAATTAAAAAACATATTCAAATTGTATAGAACCATTCGGACGCCCGGCATAACGAAATTTCAGCATTAAGTACAGTGTCATGATACGGAGCAAACCGCTGCACTGCGAGCAAAGGAAACACACAGAATCTTCCAACTGCTTCAGTTGAGGGACAGGGGTTTCAGTAGAGGTTTTTTGTGGGCTAAAGGCTGACCCTCTGTCATTGCAATAGTCTCTTTTCACTATTATAATTCGTTCAATTTGTTGAACGTGGCATCAGATGGTTTTATAACAGCTGGTGTTCTGCCTACCCCATAAGGGATCAGGCGTGAAGTTGTGTATGTGTGTAACAGTAGGAACCTAAAGAAGGGTAGTTGAATACTCACAATAGTAGCGTTAGTGTTCCGCGCGCACAGCGCCAGCTCGTCCGCCGCCGCGGCCGGCGCCGGCAGCTGCCCCCACCGCCCCGCGCCCCCGCCCCCGCCCCCCGCGCCGCCGTCCCCCCCGCCCCCCGCGGCGTCGGCCGGCAGCGCCAGTATGACGTGCACTCGCGCCGACTCTGTGACGTAGCGCGCCGGCACTAGTCGCGCCGCCCCCAGCGGCCGCACCGCTCTCACCGCCCGCAGCTGTCGCCGCTGTGCAACATATACAACACGGTCACATTATCTGTGCACCTGGCGTCAATGACGACATCTTTGCACGCTGGTATGGTTGACAAAAAAAAATGCATCGCTAGAAATGTGAATGAACTACTTTTTATTTTGCTTTACAACAATGGACTTAATTATTTTTGTTTAGAGTTGAATGTTAATGCATTTTAAATGAATAATTTGTGAAGGCCTGTTTTCAATTGTCGAATTAAAGTTAAAGTTATCTGACTCAGCGGAAAAAAAAATGTTTTATGATGTTTTATAATTGTATGAAATAGATAAATAAAGTTGTTTCACAATGTTTTATAATTGTAACAATAAACTTAAGACGAACTTAAAGCTGTCGAATATTACTCTATTCATTAGATAACTTTTATCTGACCATTGAAAAATCTGGCCTGAATGAATTAAATAAAACAATAAATCGTGTTAATCAAATAAATCATTTTTAATGAGTGAAAAAATTGTTTAATTATCACTGTCACTATAAACTATTGGTTGAATCCACTGCATCAAATCTTCGACAACAAAGATGCTGACCATACTGAGCAAGAAGGGCGAGCGCGGGGAAATGAGTGGGGTAGAGGGAGGGGCTCCGCATTCCAGCGAGGTGCACAGATAATGTGACCGAGTAGTACATATTCTGTGTAAGCCGCTGCGTGCACACCGGCAAGCGGCCGCGCCCTCACACAGACACTATATACCACTGAGTGAACTACAGACGCCAGCACACGACGCGCCAGTACCAGCATAACGTGCACAGCCCCGCGCATTAATATGTACACACTTCGCAACTTATTCGGTTGTGATAACGTTCAAATTCCAATGACTACGTATACATATTATTACACAGACCTGTCCTTGCGCGGGATCGGCAGTGTCGTCCGTGTTTCATAAAACAATTACCTAGAAATAACTTATTTTATACTATACCTACACTAAAAAGCTTATTTTATTCACGCAAAACAGTGAATAAAAATGCCTTTTATTCACTGTTTTATTTTTATTCACTGTTTTGGTGTATTCACGCAAAACAGTGAATAAAGAGGTCTTTTATTCACTGTTTTATTTTTATTCACTGTTTTGGTGTTTGATTATGATAATAATAAGAAAATTACGATTAATTTCAGTCATTGCTCTAATTTTAATGTCCATTTCAATCAATTTAACATTTCTTATTTCTTGATTAAATTTCTATTTTTGCTTAAATTATGTGTTTTTCTCGTAGTCATGGTATAAAGTATAGTATGCAACTCTTGAATAAAGTAAGTTGAATCCGTCCTTTATTCACTAGTTGCATACTATACTATTCTTTACCTGTCAGTCTGTTATTGGAGAGATTTCAAAATTATAGGGTGTTACAAAATATAATAAATAATATCATGAAAAGTTACCAGTACAGATGTAAATTGAGGTAAGTAGGTACCAGTATACAGCAAGTAATGTCTGTATTACAGAAATTTTACTGCACATGAATTAACTGCTAAACATACAAACATGCACAGCGCTATACAGGGTGGAATTCTTGGATGCCCCCTGCAGGGATTGTACTCTTAATAATAATGATAGCAAATTTTAGTCCAACGAAACATTCCTTTATCATTGAAAAAGAAATAAAACTGTATTCAAACATTTTTCGAAAATTTGCTCCCTTCACCCAGAAATTAAACCTACCAAAATCTGAAAATGAAAATTTCATGGATTTTCTTTCATTAAATTAACCGAGTATGTCAGAGAGATTTCATTCGTGTGATTGACCACAACGATCGATGCAGTAAAATTATAGGTTGTCATTTTTAGTCTTCCCGGATTCTTCGGATTTCTTCGGATTTAGATTTCCCGGGTGAAGCGAGCGAATTTTCGAAAATCTTTGAATGCAGTTTTATTTCTTTTCCAAAATACAGGAATGTTTCTTTGGAGTAAAATTTGCTATCTCCATTATTAAGAGTACTTTCCCTACAGGAAGCATTCAAAACTTCCACCTTGTATAGCACCGCGGTCGCCGCTAGTACTGCGTGCACTCGTGCCGGCTCTATGTCGCTGTGGAAAGTCGCCGCTGCCGTATAAAAATCATAATAAATAATAAAATCCACGACAATCACACCCCTACATGGCCCCAAAGTAAGCATAGCTTGTGTTATGGGATACCATGTAGCGAACTACGGGGGAACCTAGAATATAAATAGGTACATAGATAAACGCCCAGACTCGGAACATGCTTTCTTGTTCCGTGCGGGAATCGAACCCGCAACCACTGGCTTCTGAGGCAGATAGATTTACCCAATCGCCAAAGTGGTCGTCGAACATACATACAACACATTATTTATCCACACAAAGTAACTAGCTGTGCAATGCATCTTCCCGCTAACTCCACTTTCTTCACTCACTCAAAAAACGGCTATCACGAAATTTCATACATAACGTTATTTCTTGTTTATGCGAAGAATAAGAATTATGTGTTCATTATTGAGGTTATTTAAAGATTGTGACTGGTGGGTCATTTTCAAAATTCCAGGACGTGATAGTTTAAGATCCTACAAGCAGAAAAAATAAATTAAATAATAATAAATTAATTTTATTACATAATTATGATCAGAAATGAGTTCAGAGTGCTCTCCTTCAGTATTGCACATTTGTCAGCAGTCACCCTGTGTTACTGATTCTGAACAAACTGTTTTTAGGTTCATATAAACAAAACATAACGTTGCATAGTAAGCTGTATACACATTGTAATGGTGTGATGTAGGATATTAAATGTGTCGTCATATTAGGCAACTTGTTGTAATGTATGTAGTTTTAATATACAGGGTCTTAACATAAAAGATTAAAAAGAAACAGTATATTTTAAAAGCGGGTTAGGATTAATGTGTGGGTTTAAACTACGAATTTTTTTTATTATTTCATGTAACTTCGTTCGGGCGCGCGGCAACGACCTTAGCTTGAATGCGTGAGTACTAACCACGTAAGATTATGGTATTCCTAAGATTATTGTGAAGAGATTATATTAAATTAAATTTGATTTACTAAGAAGAATTTGAAATTTCAATTTATGAAAATATATAAGTAAAGAAAAAACAAGCAATTTTTCGTAATTGAGACTTACACGTGATTCTTAGCCTGCTTTTAAAGTATGATCGCCTATAATAGGGTATTTTGTATTGAATAGTACCGCCATACCTGTGTGACGGCGTCAGTATGCGCCAGCAGCAGTTGGTGCTCACTGCCCACAGCCGCCTGGTGCCGCCACCAGCCCTCCACCAGCTCCACGCTCCCCCCCCACTTGGCCTGGCACCACGCCGCCACGCTGGATAGCACCAACTGTAACATATGAGACGTCACTTCAACTATTACACTATAACTAGAGTTAATAATCAAACACAGTTTATATTATCTTCATCACAAAACCATTACAAATTGGTAGCAGAAACTACCCTTTTGGATACCATTAAACTTTTTCTTCTTCAAAATAAGTGATCATGGTTCCTAAGAATAGACCTTCGCATATCTTTTAGTTTCAGGCATTCCCATAGGTACAGACCAATCAAATGGTCCACCCTGTATACCCACCCTACGACGAGGCAGTGCACAGGGGTGGAGAGACCTCTGTCCAATAATGTAAACGTAAAAAATTTGAATGTGAACTTTGGGTTTATTTTAGCTAAATGTTTACTTTTCATTAGTAAAACGACCGTCACATAAACATTTTTGTCGAAGTTTGCTATTGTTATTGAAATTTTAAATTTATTTGACTCGTACTTATTATAAAAACTAAGTTTTGACTATTTAACATTTCCCTATACGAAGGAGATTAGAAGTAACCCTATTCTAGATTCATGTTCAAAACTTAAGAAAGCTTTCAAAATTCAACCATTCTTGGACTTAAAAATAAAGACAGTTTGCTATCCAGCAGAAGGCTACGAATGTAAATAAGGCGGTGCTCACACTCAGCGCTTTCCGGTGCGGCGGCGGCAGCGGCGCGGCGGCCCTTAGTTCGCTCGGCATAAGCGCATGCGAAGCGTTGAACGACACCCAGCGCTCGTGGTCGAACCTGCCGCGCAAACACAACACACAATCACTCATATAGGTATCTAAGAAGTTATTGTTTTTGTAAAAAATCATAATTAATAAGTTTTTTTGTGTTTAAATATCTACCTTTCGATTCAAGCCCAAAGCTTGTCAAAAGATATCCTGAAAACCACCATTGCCTGTCATTTATGGCAACATTATATTGAAGATGTAGCCTTATCTTCCAAGCTGGACTGGGAGCAAAGGAAATACATAGAATGCTGCTTCTATTCCCGGGCATACTGTAAAAGTCAGTCAAGGGGCAGAGGTTCCATTGGAGGTTTGTTTTGTGGGCAATAAACCGCTCGATATTGATTTGTAAAAAACTTTGTGGTGCCATATCTTTATATTTTTTTTACTGAGTGATACTAAAATAAATATGCAAATACATTTATATTGAATCAACATATATTATTTTAGTAGCCAGTTAATGACTGTGTTCATCAAAAAAATAATCACCGCCATCGGGTCTTTTTATTGAGCTCACAATTTTGTACTTTGGCTTTAGCAAAGTGTTGATAGTTATTGAATAAGATATTACAGTAGACCAAGAGACAAAAGAAACCGGCGGAAAAAACTCTCGGAACCGGCCGGCCGTCAATACAGAATATGATTTTTTTTTCAATAAGTATTCTTTTTTCATATGATAATGAATAGGTAAGTACTTCAGAATTGAGTACTTAATGAAAAATTTGAAATTTTCGAAAAATTACGTATGAAAATGGAGAGTGAATCGAAACTTCAATAATAGTGTAGAGAAGGATGTTAAATGTTAGTGTAGTCAGTTTTAAGATGCTCTGCATTTGTTGATTATTTAGTGTGAAAGTGTTGTGTTCAGTAGTTACCGCGAGGCCGCAGGGCCAGGCTCGGCGCGCCGGCCGCCGGGCCAGGCCGCGTGCGGCGCCAGCTCCGCCTGCAGAGCGCGCGTTGACGCCAGCTGCCGCTGCAGCTGCAACTACAACCCCACAGGGGATATATTACATAGATAAAAAAAAAATCCCCAGACAATCACACCAACTACATGGCCTCAAAGTAAGCGAAGCTTGTGTTATGAGATACCATGAAGCGAACTAGGGGGGAACCTAGAATATAAATACATATATAGATAAACACCCAGACCCGGAACATTTTTTTTTTCTTGTTCCGTGCGGGTATCGAACCCGCAACCACTGGCGTCTGAGGCAGATAGGTCTACCCCTTCGCCAAAGTGGTCGGTAAAATAGATAAATCGTTTATTCACCAAATCACAATAAAAAACAAATTACAATTAAAGTTAGTTACAAAAACCAAATCGTATGTAAAGGAAAACACTTTAACACATATAAAACAAACACAAACAATTAAATAGGCAATTAGAAAAACACTTCCAATTACAATAGGTACATAAAACATTAATACAAAAAGTAATATTAGAATAAAACAAGATTTTGCGTTACTGGCCATAGACAAGTGTAGCTACTGTAAAAGGCAACCAATCAAAGTAGTTTGGTGAATAGTATTTAGGATTCGCTGGACTTGCGAGCGCCCTTCGCATTAAATCAGGCGACAAATATCGCCGCTCCAGCGGGAATGTAAGATGGAAGTCAAACGGGGATTTAGTCATACATATATGAGAAATGCATGAAATGCTTATGAAAGCTTAAGTGCTAATCATGACTCAAGCATGTAAATTCAATGACAATTCTCTTCAGAGAACTGTCATTTGCAGAGTTATAACCCGAATAAGCTCCCGTGATACAAGCCCCACTAAATAACTAATGAGCATTATTCCTACTAAAAATACGAAACGTCGCAACACTTCCTGTTGCGGCGATTGTCGGCCATGTAAGGTAGTCGTAAAGCACGAATTACCAAGTGGTGATAGAACTCGTTCGCCCGGCTAGCAGCCATCATTCATACAAAATCTGCCACCAAACCCAATCCCTCCGGCGGTGTGGCTTTGTTCCGGCATTTCGTTATACAGAACCCGTAGTAACCCATGTGTCGCCATCTGTCGTCCTCAACGTCATCTACACTGACCTTCAGGTGAGATGAAAGTCAAACGCGGCTTGAGCCATTTATTTTTATATTTTCACAAAATCCATAGCCCTTAAATTACGATACAATTGAATTATAAATGAACACTTACAGTAAAGGTTTGTTTAGTTATATTATAGTATAGTTACGTTACCACCATAATTAATTGCAAAACGATAAGAGTATAAAAATAATAAAATGGCAGCCAGTTACCCGTGAGACATAAGCGTGCAGCGTATAGAAGTGTTCTGGTGCGGTGGCGGGGTGCGCCGTCGCCGCGTCTAGCAAGTCCGGCGGGGGCGCGCCCGGGCTCAGCTGTACAGACTTGTACTGCACGCCCTGAAATATTGTACAACACGAGTAGAATAGAGAGCGATACAAATACATTTGTTAAAGAATTTACGTAACAATACAATAGTTTCGAATATAAAAAAGGACACGTTTATAATGAAATTTTAAACACATGAAAGATTAAACAATAATTAAATCCCTAGACAATCATGACAACTTCCAAGGCCCTAAGCTAAGTTTTTGATTTGAGATACTATGTAGCGAACTAGGGGGAACCTAGAATATAGATACATAAATAAACATTATTTTCTTGTTCCGTGCGGGAATCGAACCTGCAACCTCACGCTTTGCGTAGCGTCTTTGACCGCTGCGCCACGGAGGCTGCGAATTAGTATTGGTTTGCTTGTTTCGGGATTATCAACTGACTTCCAAAAGTAGAAATTCTCAATTCGAGTGTGTAGGTTTTCTTATCTTTATCTTTGTTACGCGATAATTTGGTCCGGTATGAATCGATTTTTATGATAAGTGTTTCATATGATAGAGGATACTTGATACTTGGATAGTAAGCGGTTATAATTTCCTATTGAAATCAATTGAATTTTGGAAAAAATATGTAGAATGTTGATGACCTTCAGCCAAAGTTTAGACATGGATTTTAAAATTTTAGTGAAGTCGGTTTTTTTAATGCTCTATCACCCTCCACATGCCTGCCGAGGTCGCCACATGCCTGCCGAGGTCGCCACATGCCTGCCGAGGTCGCCACATACCTGCGTGTGCGTCTGGCAGCGCACGGCCGCAGCGTGCAGCACACAGCGGCCGAGGTTCTCGTGATGGCTGGCGGAGTACGAGTTGCGCACGCACCAGTCCAGCGCCGCGTGCACGCCGCGGAGCACCGAGCTCGACAGCAGCACGCCGCCCTCTGGCGGGGGGGACAAGCAAAAACAAAGTTTTATTCATCATAAGAACCTAAGGCTGCATTTCTTCTGACGCGAAGCTGAGCGAGGAGGATCTTAGCGGTGCCTGAATAGACCAATCACTATGCTGGTTCTGTTTCCATTGAAACAGAGGAGATTTCGAGCATAGTGATTGGTTTATTCATGCACCCCTAAGCTCCGCTCCTAACCCAAACCCAGCCTTAGAGTACATTCGATGAACATCAACATTGTACACTTCGGCTTAAACTAGTTGATAATAACAGCCAACAACTTCAGTGATAGCAGCGAGAGCTTGTAATTCATATTTATCACTCTAGCCCTAAATAAGATTCTTAAGGAATTTTTGTTATGGATAATGGATATACTTCAGGGAACATATCAATAATCAATAAGCAATACAAGCTACATAGCTATTACATTGTTTGATAATATCTCATAAAACATATTAGTAGACCCCAGTAGACTAATGTGTTCATGAAATACACCTGAATATACAAAATTGACTTAATGTCCCTTTACAAGCCTTGGTTTTTTGGCTCCGCTTATACAGCAGGGGATTACATAAAAAAGTCAATTAACTATATTTTCTAAGTTTGTAGGTTGTTTTGCTACAGCAAAAAGTACTTTATTGTTTTAAGATCCAAACATTTTAATTTCATTTTAAAAAGAAGATACATACATACATACATACATAACTTCACGCCTGTATCCCTTACCGGGTAGGCAGAACACCAGAGGCCATCAAACCATCTGAGGTCACGTTTGACAAATTTCGAGGTATTATAATAATGGAGAGAGACTATTGCAGTGACAGGGAGTCAGCCTATCGCCTGCAAAAAACGCCAATAAAACCTCTGTCCCTTAACTGACTTTTACAGTATGCCTGGGAAGAAAAGCAGCTGGCACATTCTATGTTTTTCTTTCGCTCCCAGTCCAGCATGGAAGCAAAAAGAAGAATCATTGTGTATTAAGAGTTTTGTAAAAATAAAAGAATTAAGTTTTCAAACTTCGCAAGAATCAACTTGTAATGTGTCAACGGCATTTTTAGCTATGGACACTTTTCACATAATCTTCATGTCACTTTAAATAAACAGTCACATTTTTATGTAAAAAACAAATTTTCTATAATGTTTTAATGTATAAATAAATTTTCAATTTCTCTTTAAATATTGTAGAAATCATGATTCAATTAACTTCATAGTCATAGTCATGTTATGAATATTATGTGAATATTGTACTTGTTTACATCAAGCATAGATACATACATACATAACTTCACACGTGTCTCCTTGGAGACAATTGGTGTTCTCTCCGCAGAGACGAGAGAACACCAATTGCTACGATTCAGACATCCCTCTTTCGCTTCCTACACATACATTAATCTTTTCTAGGATACTTTTATAGAATAGATGCTTTTTAAGTTGTGTTTTTAATTTTGATCGGCATACATTTGTTGATTGATATGATAGTGAAATTGACAGTAGGTATCAATATCTCATTGAAATGTCTTGATTATGCATGCATACATAGGTACATAATTTCACGCATGTATCCTTTATGGGGTAGGCAGAACACCAGAGGTTATAAGACCACCTGATGTCATGTTTGACAAATGAGGTATTATAATGATGGAGAGGCTTATGCAGTGACAGGGCGTCAGCCTATCACCCATAAAAATGTCAATAAAACCTCTCTCCCTCAACTGACTTTTACAGTTTGCCCGGGAAGAAAAGCAGCTGGTACATTCTATGTTTTTCTTTCGCTTCCAGTCCAGCATGGAAGCATTAAGTGAAAACTTTCACCATACATAATCTAAAATTTGAATGAGGTAAATTATTTTACCTCATTGAAATTTAAACTACAAGAATATTGATTTTATTGATAAAAATTACTATCTATTATTTAGCATAATGGCATAGGCTGTATTCATTTTTTTCAAGTTGAAGCTGCTTTTTAATGTGCAATAAAAAACAGGAAGTTTTAAAGTTTAGTACCAGACTCATGGCAGACTACAGTAGTAAACTGAAAAGGTTACTTACCCAGTGTACAGTAGTGACTATCTTCCTCTGCTAAAGTCCCCATATATACATCTTGACTAACACTTAACTTGCTGACAAGTTCAGTGAGAGCCCGAGCGTTAATGAATGTTTCATCTGTTGCCAAAAAGAAGAAGTCATATTCTTCTAGAAAATTATCAGCTAGATATTTAAGTGCATGGAATGGTCGTAGCATTTCACGAGTATCAGTAAATCCGACAACGTTTGCCATAGAAGGTGCTGAGTGCAGAGCCCTGGCTGTCATGAATATGCGAAATGCAGGTTGTAGGCGAGACACTGTAAGGTTCAACGCTGCCGCACGTCCATGGAGAGCTTCTTCTGAACTCAATACTGCCGCTAGTAATCGGTTCCGCATGCCCAATTCAGTACTATAGTAGCGAGGTCGTGTAACTCCTCGGACGGGGCTGTTGCTGCTTCCCGTGCGAGTTTCTCGTACAGGCTCATACTCGTCATTTGTATTGACTGTATTAACCACGCTATCACAAGTGACTGCGTCGTCATCAAAAGGTACAGCCACCAGAGCCACCCATAACCCAATAACGAGGCCTAGTAAGAAGAAGGAGTTATGTTTCACTTGAGAAGCAACAAAACGTGAGAACATTGTAGTTTTCACTGCTCGACTTCTCAAACACAAGATATTATGAAGGTTTTCATTGAACAGTAATTAAAAGTAAGGAAATATCTAAAGATATGAATAGATCGGTAAGATAAACAACGGGAAGGACGGTCGGTCGACCAATAGCAACAAGTGATCACTGACTGATTGATTAGTGCTTGGATCAGTGAACGAAGAGCACGGTGTTTTCACTCAGAATCTGGTCGCCAAACAAATCTATAGATGGTGTTGTTTGTAAAGTTAGAATGTATGAAAGAATTATCTTTTACTTTATTTATTTTATTAATTTACATAAAATACATTTTTTTTGGTTTAGAGAATTATAAACAAAGTCATTATAATTTTGGAATAATAGCATAGACAGAGTCTCTATCATTCTATGGTTTAATCTTATTTTCAATCAATCACTGATTGATTCAATCACCTTACCAAACTTGTTCATGCCTGCCACTATATTTTTTTTCATTAGTTTCTGCTTACGCGTTTCTCAATGTTGCTTTCGTCTTTTATGCCTTGGATTTCCATTTTCTTACCCACAACCACCCGCTACGACTTAGAGCCTGCTGAACCCTACAAACATATTGACCCGGCTAAGCTCTTGGACTTCAGAAACTGCGCTGCAATTAGATCCCTGCTTGTTATTTGGTACTTCGATTTACAAAATGGCCGCGGAAAAATGTTGTGTGCCTCAATGCAATAGGACCCGTAAGTAGTGCTACACTATATTTACCGATATATTTACCAATTTTTGTGAAGCGATATAGAAGGAAATAATGTTTATCAAAAAATGTGTTCTGAATATTATAAAACAAGAAATAAAAAAAATTCAAAGTGTGTGTTTGTTTTATTTTTATCTCATAGTAAAGACAACTTAGAGGTTCAGGAAAGTAATTAATTATAATTTAAATTAATTTTACTTAACAAAAGTATGAGCATGTATGAGCTTTATAAAGTTTTTATTTACATTTACTTTATAAAGATATCTAAAACTAGCGACCCGCCCCGGCTTTGCACGGGTGCAATGCTGATACACGCTCTTGCCGCACCGGGCGGCCGGCCGGTACCGCCGCAAACGCTACGTCCCGCAATTTTTAAATCTGTAATATCTTCGAAAATATTCACTTAAATCATATGGTGTAAAGGGCCATATAGATCTATATTAAATGAACAATGTATTCAAGATATTTAATTGGTTAACGATTAATGCTGTATTGGTTAAAATCGCTTCGAAAATTAGCCATTATTTGTCGTAAAAAGTAAATGACAAAAAAAGTTATTGTGGGTTATCCATAAGAGATAGACATATACCATCACGGACTTTTCTGTAGACCTTTTTAATGTGTACAATACTTAGCACATTATTTTGATAAAACTCGTAGGGTTCAGCCTGCGTTTGCAATGTAAGCGGAAAAAATGTAATTATTTACGACATCACATTAGAAACCTCAAAAATAACAGTACTTCTCCACTATTTAATGGATGTTATTATACATATAAACCTTCCTCTTGAATCACTCTATCTATTAAAAAAAAACCATCAAAATCCGTTGCGTAGTTTCAAAGATTTAAGCATACAAAGGGACATAGGGACAGAGAAAGCGACTTTGTTTTATACTATGTAGTGATACCCCTGGATGCGTGCCCTTGTAAAAGTTTTTCAAACAAATATGTAGATGGCGCTGAAGCCACATTAACTGATGTCCTATCTCAGTTTAACGAAGAGTGAACTATCAAGAAGACTCATGACAAGACATTACAATGAGAGATTTTCTGACAGCTCATTAAAAAAACACAACAGAACAAAAGGCTTCGATAGATGGCGCTTTACAACCGGTATTACCCCATTTTACAACATTACATTATTATTTTGCAATCTTTATTTTATTTATTTATTTACACTTCAGTATACAGTATAGACAGTAAATGAGAAAAAAGACAGTGTGTTGAGTAAGTACTACTAGGCGGTCTTATCTCTGACGAGCGATTTCTTACAGAGAACGCAAAAAATAACAAAAAAAGAGTTAAACAAAAAAAACGCTAATTATTGCATTAAGTGTACCTGATTAAACATATTTGCAATAATAGTTTGCCCTAGATTAAGCAATGCTTGTGATATAGGATACTACGTAGCGAACTTATACTCTGGCAAATAATACAGTGCAGTAAGTAAACTGACAGATCGAAATGTCAAATAGAAAAATAATGAGACCAGATAAAAACTTTGTAGTGTAAGCACTGAATGAGAATGATTGAAAACGAACGAGTATTAGTCATACGTTTTGCATAAAATTTTTAAGAAACTTATAAGTACCTAAATAATTGAATTTGAGCTGTGTACTATATTTTTAAAGTAACTTTAATAAAAATAATTGATTGCCAAACATACCTTGTGCTTTAAAACCGTCACAGTAGAAGTAAAATTGACTTTATAACTTTTTGCTTATTAAATTCGTTTTGTCGTTAAAAATTAAATTTCAAGGATAGTTGCCCTTCGCAACCAGCACCATAAGAAAAGAAAAATCTTGTGAGCCAACTTTGTTTTTCCATACATTACAATATTATTGTTTAACAAATAATTTCATTCATTCACTTAAACCACATCACTTTTATTTTTCTTCCAGAAATTGGGCACAGTGGAACTGTCATTTTACTGCATTGAATTATTTGCCAGAGCATATGGGAGAACCTAGAGAATATAAGTATTTCCTTAAATACGTTTGTCTTTCATGACACTTGATGGTGATGGTGAGTGAACATTAACACTAAGATGGTATATAAGCACCCAGCCCTGAAACATTTTCATTAATGTTATTCCATCCTTGAATCGAACCCTCACGATATGCCTAGTAGAGTCACAGACCGCTGTGCCAGTGGGATGTGTCAAAAAATTGCGAGCAAGTCACTAAATAAAACAATAAACTGAAGACATTTTTTGGGAGAATGGAAGTTCATTATGTATTTTTTTTCATATTTTTTCCTTTTGTTTGATCTCATATTAAATATTAATAAAGAAATAATGTAAGTGAATAACCACATAATATGTAATCAAATATATTATATTCAAGCTTGAATAAATCCACTAAGTTACCCAATCAATCAGGTTTATATGTGTTAACATAGCCATTTGAGTGGTACGGTAAACACCATTCAATGTTACCTACGATATTATTTAATACCTAATTTTACGTTTCACTGTTTCGGTGACAAAAAGAGGACTCTTGATCAACCAACATACTTAGGTACTAAAAGACCTCGAAGTGACCCTCACAGGAAGGGATGATTAAGGACCTTTTTACAAGTTTTTCTCATATCTTGAAAATCTGTACAAATAGCATAATTGTCGTTTCTGACAAAAAAAAACAACTAAGTATACAATATCCTATTTTGTCATACTAATAAATTTTTACTCTACGACCAATAAATACTTGGTACCTACTTAAGAGCAAGGTGTTGAAATTTGCTATTTGTGAAATTTTATTGCTTGGTGAAGCTATGATTATTTTCACGGATTTTATTCATTATTTTCTCTGACTATGAACAAAAACCTGAAAATAACAACCCTCAACCCCTACACCCTCAGCATACGCCCCACCCTCGAGGACTTTTAGTAGGTATGTTGACTTGGACTTCACAAGGTAGAGGTATAATTGTGCTCATTTTCAAAACAACACGAATTATTATTTCCCCTGATTTTATTATCTAATTTGACTGTGCTATCAAATAAAATAACCCATGACAAACCGCCTTTTTTCATACAACGAAGACTAGGCCCACGTTTGAGCTGCTCATCTGATGGAAAGCATCGAAGGGGTACAATATAAAAGAACAACAAGGAGGAAAACAAAGGAACTGGTTCTTCGTATAACATTACCGGAACACATTGCAATATTTGACGGCGGACTGTACTTGAACATATTGCAGCCGCCGGGCGGTGATATTTGACGGCGGACTGTACTTGAACATATTGCAGCCGCCGGGCGGTGATATTTGACGGCGGACTGTACTTGAACATATTGCAGCCGCCGGGCGGTGATATTTGACGGCGGGCTGTAATTGAACATATTGCAGCCGCCGGGCGGTGATATTTGACGGCGGACTGTACTTGAACATATTGCAGCCGCCGGGCGGTGATATTTGACGGCGGACTGTACTTGAACATATTGCAGCCGCCGGGCGGTGATATTTGACGGCGGACTGTACTTGAACATATTGCAGCCGCCGGGCGGTGATATTTGACGGCGGACTGTAATTGAACATATTGCAGCCGCCGGGCGGTGATATTTGACGGCGGACTGTACTTGAACATATTGCAGCCGCCGGGCGGTGATATTTGACGGCGGACTGTACTTGAACATATTGCAGCCGCCGGGCGGTGATATTTGACGGCGGACTGTACTTGAACATATTGCAGCCGCCGGGCGGTGATATTTGACGGCGGACTGTACTTGAACATATTGCAGCCGCCGGGCGGTGATATTTGACGGCGGACTGTACTTGAACATATTGCAGCCGCCGGGCGGTGATATTTGACGGCGGACTGTACTTGAACATATTGCAGCCGCCGGGCGGTGATATTTGACGGCGGACTGTACTTGAACATATTGCAGCCGCCGGGCGGTGATATTTGACGGCGGACTGTACTTGAACATATTGCAGCCGCCGGGCGGTGATATTTGACGGCGGACTGTAATTGAACATATTGCAGCCGCCGGGCGGTGATATTTGACGGCGGACTGTACTTGAACATATTGCAGCCGCCGGGCGGTGATATTTGACGGCGGACTGTACTTGAACATATTGCAGCCGCCGGGCGGTGATATTTGACGGCGGACTGTACTTGAACATATTGCAGCCGCCGGGCGGTGATATTTGACGGCGGACTGTACTTGAACATATTGCAGCCGCCGGGCGGTGATATTTGACGGCGGACTGTACTTGAACATATTGCAGCCGCCGGGCGGTGATATTTGACGGCGGACTGTAATTGAACATATTGCAGCCGCCGGGCGGTGATATTTGACGGCGGACTGTACTTGAACATATTGCAGCCGCCGGGCGGTGATATTTGACGGCGGACTGTACTTGAACATATTGCAGCCGCCGGGCGGTGATATTTGACGGCGGACTGTAATTGAACATATTGCAGCCGCCGGGCGGTGATATTTGACGGCGGACTGTACTTGAACATATTGCAGCCGCCGGGCGGTGATATTTGACGGCGGACTGTACTTGAACATATTGCAGCCGCCGGGCGGTGATATTTGACGGCGGACTGTACTTGAACATATTGCAGCCGCCGGGCGGTGATATTTGACGGCGGACTGTACTTGAACATATTGCAGCCGCCGGGCGGTGATATTTGACGGCGGACTGTACTTGAACATATTGCAGCCGCCGGGCGGTGATATTTGACGGCGGACTGTACTTGAACATATTGCAGCCGCCGGGCGGTGATATTTGACGGCGGACTGTACTTGAACATATTGCAGCCGCCGGGCGGTGATATTTGACGGCGGACTGTACTTGAACATATTGCAGCCGCCGGGCGGTGATATTTGACGGCGGACTGTACTTGAACATATTGCAGCCGCCGGGTGGTGATATTTGACGGCGGACTGTAATTGAACATATTGCAGCCGCCGGGCGGTGATATTTGACGGCGGACTGTACTTGAACATATTGCAGCCGCCGGGCGGTGATATTTGACGGCGGACTGTACTTGAACATATTGCAGCCGCCGGGCGGTGATATTTGACGGCGGACTGTACTTGAACATATTGCAGCCGCCGGGCGGTGATATTTGACGGCGGACTGTACTTGAACATATTGCAGCCGCCGGGCGGTGATATAGAAAGAAAGAAAGAAAGAAAAAATGTTTATTTCACACAACACAAATGAAATATACAATAAAAATACTTATAAAATAAAACATAGAAGAGATACAAATGAAATTAAAAACTAATAAGAATAATTTAAAATAAATGCGTGTGAAAACGGCACGCCTCAGCATAATGCCATAGAATTTCCATGGCGCTGGTTTTCAGGCTATGCCTCGGCCCCTAGTTGTTATGGGGTTTGAGAAGTGCGGTAGTCTGCCAGCAATTTTAATTCTAAAATATTATCATAACATATAATTTTAATACATTAACATTAAAACACAATTCCAATACATTAAATTATCTAACAAAAACATTTTCCGGTTATGGCAAGTCTTTCTGTAAATAAAGTAAATGATTGAATAATTTTCTTTTGAAGCACACCCTGGAATTGCAGGACTTAAGAGGGGGCGGTATGTTATTCCAGCATTTACTTGCCCTATACCGGAAGCTACCTCGAAAAGCCGTAGATGAATGCTTTGGAATAGCAAGCCTGTTCGCTGATGCTCTGGTATTGCGATCGTGTTGAGAGGAGAACCAATTAAGCTTATCGTAAAGATATTCAGGCTTTTTATTCTTTACAACGTCAAACAAAAGACATGAAAAATGCATGAGTTGACGGCCTTTTATTTTTAATTTATTAGCCAGGTTTAAGAAAGGAGTCACGTGTCCTCTGCGTGGTATATTATAACAAAAACGCGCACATGCATTCTGAATTCTTTGTAACATCCCTTGATTCCTACCAAGCAAACAAGAACTGTAGGCAGAATCGGCATAATTAATTTTAGATAGGATAAGGGCCTCACACAAACGCTCACGCAGTTTAATAGACAGAAGGTCTCTAACTTTATATAATACCCTCAACCTATAAAAACAATTTTTTACAATATTTGAGACATAATTATCAAATTTTAAACTTTGATCAAAAACAATTCCTAAATTTTTTGCTTCCGACACTAATTCGATCTGATTTCCATTGACTGAAACTGTAGGTTTAAATTCAGCCAATTCCTGAGTCTGTCGTTTAGTACCCATTATTAAAAGTTTTGATTTGGAAGGGTTTAAACATAAACAATTTCTCGATGACCACGTACTTATTCGAGTTAAATCCTCATTTAGCAACTTTACCTTTTCATTGATACTATTCCTGTCGCACCCCACATACAATTGGACATCGTCGGCATAGAGATGGTAGGCGCTGTTAAGTATTTCACCACATATGTATATCAGCACTATATAATATGTAAAGAAGGGGACCTAGGATAGATCCCTGTGGAACACCTCTTGCAATAGGTCGCTTTTGTGAACGATTTACACTACCATTATTTTGAATTAACTCTACTATTTGAGATCGTCCGAGAAGATAATTAGAGAACCATTTGCATGTATTTACCTCTAACCCATAAAATGCAAGTTTCGATATTAATAGATCCGAGTTTATTGTTTCAAAGGCACGTGAAAAGTCAAGGAGAGCTAATAAAGTTCGGGTAGTATTTAATCGAGTAACTGTAAATAAAAATTTTAGGTGACAAAAATAATGAATTTGGCTTACTGTTTTAATTAAGTGAGCGACTGAGAGCGAGTGACGAAGAATCAATGAAACAGCGACTTAAAAACACTTTTGACCATGTCGGGATTGTCCAGGGTTGACTATAATAGCTGACCAGGTTTATGGCGCTTCGCCGGCCGCTGCCGCGGCACCGCTCGCTTCGCTCGCTCGGCTCGCGCACGTGTATAACTATATGCAACCTAACATGCTCCTCCTCGCTGCGCTCGTCGTCGCACCTAACCGTACTGATTCCGCCTTCCGGTGCGGAGGAGCCCTTCTCGTAACTTATCTCTTTCATCGCAATGTATATGTGTTTTAGTCGCTCACTTAGTAATTCAGTCGCAATATTAATATTTAAAACCGTTCATTTTCATATATTTTTCAAGACAGTCCAAATTTGTTTTTTAGTCGCTCGTTTTATTATTTCCAGTCCAAATTTGTTTTTTAGTCGCTCGTTTTATTATTTCCCATAAAGTTCCCATTCCGCGATCTTGATCTGTTAGAATGTTGTCCACTACATCTATTAAAGCCGTCGTTGTGCCTCTCTGCTTTCTAAATCCCGACTGTAATATGGGCAACACGTTGTTCTGTTCTAAATACTTTATTAACTGGATGTATACAACCTTTTCAACAATTTTAGAAAGGAAAGGCAACATACTGATTGGCCTAATTTCACTATAAGAAGTGGGATTTTGGACTTTAGGGAGTGGTTTAACCTTTGCACATTTCCATGCCGTAGGGAAACTACCATCTTCCAAAGATTTATTAACAATTCGCGTAATAATACTAAGGGTACGAGGAAGAGTCAACAAAATCATGTCTCTGGATATTTCATCCATACCTTGAGCATTAGATTTAATTTGGAGAATAATTTTTCCCACGACATATTCACTTACCGGCTCGAAACTAAATCTATGACTAGAAAATCGATGATGTTCATAGAAACTCAACTGTGAGATCGCTACATTATTACAACCTGGAATATTTAAAAAGAAATCGTTAACTTTACCAGGATCATTCAAAGATTGCGGAAGAACTGTGTGTTCGGTTTGCTTTTGCAATACATTTTTCTTAATGTTTTTCCATAGAGTTTTTGAATCACCTATAAGTTTATTAATGTGACTATCAAAATATGCTCTTTTTTCGCAAAACAACGATGTTGAAGTGTGTTTTTTAAGTTCTTTATAATATTTTTTGTCACTTTCGTTTTTTGTCTTACGGTATATTGCTAACGCCTCATCGCGAGACTTCATCATAAGTTTGATATTACAAGTTATCCATGGAGGAGAAAAATATTTTTGGAAGCGCTTTTTCACTGGTGCAAATCGGTCGAATATCTCAATAACAGCTTGATTAAATTTATTTACCATATCGTTAATATCACTTTCCTGGCATATAGCTTCCCAATCGTAATGATCAATTACGTCATTGAATGAAATTATATCAATATCTTTAAGCGGCCGAAAAATCGAAAAACGTGGCTTTGGAGTTTCTTTATTTAAATTAACCTTAGCGTTGATAAAACTATGACCATACCCAGATATACTAGTAACATTAACGTCAGAAATAGGTGCATTAGCACATAAAACGTCAAGTAATGTCTCACTATGGTCTGTAAAATGGGTTGGACTTTTTATATGTTGTGTTACGTTAAGCGATATTAAAAATTGTTCAAATTTCCTAGTGTTATTATTGTTTGTCAATAAGTCAATATTAAAATCACCAATCATCCGATATTTGACGGCGGACTGTACTTGAACATATTGCAGCCGCCGGGCGGTGATATTTGACGGCGGACTGTACTTGAACATATTGCAGCCGCCGGGCGGTGATATTTGACGGCGGACTGTACTTGAACATATTGCAGCCGCCGGGCGGTGATATTTGACGGCGGACTGTACTTGAACATATTGCAGCCGCCGGGCGGTGATATTTGACGGCGGACTGTACTTGAACATATTGCAGCCGCCGGGCGGTGATATTTGACGGCGGACTGTACTTGAACATATTGCAGCCGCCGGGCGGTGATATTTGACGGCGGACTGTACTTGAACATATTGCAGCCGCCGGGCGGTGATATTTGACGGCGGACTGTACTTGAACATATTGCAGCCGCCGGGCGGTGATATTTGACGGCGGACTGTACTTGAACATATTGCAGCCGCCGGGCGGTGATATTTGACGGCGGACTGTACTTGAACATATTGCAGCCGCCGGGCGGTGATATTTGACGGCGGACTGTACTTGAACATATTGCAGCCGCCGGGCGGTGATATTTGACGGCGGACTGTACTTGAACATATTGCAGCCGCCGGGCGGTGATATTTGACGGCAGACTGTACTTGAACATATTGCAGCCGCCGGGCGGTGATATTTGACGGCGGACTGTACTTGAACATATTGCAGCCGCCGGGCGGTGATATTTGACGGCGGACTGTACTTGAACATATTGCAGCCGCCGGGCGGTGATATTTGACGGCGGACTGTACTTGAACATATTGCAGCCGCCGGGTGGGGATATTTGACGGCGGACTGTACTTGAACATATTGCAGCCGCCGGGCGGTGATATTTGACGGCGGACTGTACTTGAACATATTGCAGCCGCCGGGTGGGGATATTTGACGGCGGACTGTACTTGAACATATTGCAGCCGCCGGGTGGGGATATTTGACGGCGGACTGTACTTGAACATATTGCAGCCGCCGGGCGGTGATATTTGACGGCGGACTGTACTTGAACATATTGCAGCCGCCGGGTGGGGATATTTGACGGCGGACTGTACTTGAACATATTGCAGCCGCCGGGCGGTGATATTTGACGGCGGACTGTACTTGAACATATTGCAGCCGCCGGGTGGGGATATTTGACGGCGGACTGTACTTGAACATATTGCAGCCGCCGGGTGGGGATATTTGACGGCGGACTGTAATTGAAGAGTTTAGCTGCGAACCCTGAAGGGATCCTGTGAATTTAAGACACACGTCTCCGAAGGCAGTAGTGCTATTCTATTAAGGTAATGGTACATTTTGTATTGTTTTGTAAACTGTAAAATAAATAAAACCATTGCGCTGTAATCTATATTTATATTTCGGTCTTCTTAAATTATGTAGAAAATCAGCCAGTATTTTATGCAGTTACTAATTGTATTGTTAAATGTTTATCTACTTATTCTGTACTGGCAAGGTGCATATGAATCTAAATACGTTTTGCAAACATTATCAATTTTACTTTGAGTTAGGTGGAAGTACCTTCCATGTCAAAAAACAATAGCTTAGATATCATCATCACAACTCCGTGTAATGAGCAAGCTGCAGGGCTATGAGTCTTTCCTTTGGGTGACGATGAGGTTTTAGGCCGTAATCCACCTAACTGGCCCAGTGCTGATTGCTGAAGACAGAATTTTCAGGGTGCCTAAATGGCTTCTGACAAACCCTAACGACTACTGTACACAAGTATGCAGCGCCCGGGACTGACTGCTTAACGTGCCCTCCGAAGTCGTGGAAGTCGTCGTGAGAAATAAATGATCGGAAGTCATCCCTCCTTTTACCGAGCACGTCGAACTACACTGAAACGGCGATATCGTATGATATGCATAGTTACCACGGCGTCACAACGACTTTACGTAGATTATAGATATGACAAAATGTTGTTGAGTCTTGATTACCTTCCTTCCTATGATATACACGGATACACGATTATGTGAAAGATTTTATGATTCACTATTATATTGCAAGTAAGTAGTCTATAATGCGTTGACAACATGAATCAAGTTCACAAAATTATAATTTCTAGGTACATTCTTAATTAGTAATCAATTTACATTAATCACAGCCAGAACATTCACATCACAAACTAACACTTCGTGCAAACTTGTCCAGAGCAGCAACTCGTCGGTTCTCTTCCTTCAACGACACTCACAAACTTCTCACTAAGTGTATCTTGCGTTTTAATTTGGTCCAACTGTTTATCACTACACTGAGTATCCGTGGATCCTATTTCGCTGTCGTTGGTTGGTGCAGGCGCAATTTGTTGGTAGATGTCGCTCAGGTCGCGGCCGCGGGTCTCGGGCACCGTCCGCGCCAGCACGGCGGCGTAGAGGAAGGTGCACGCCGCGGCGAACAGCAGCGCCGCGCGGACGCCCGCCGCGTGAGTCAGCAGCGGGAACAACAGCACTTCGAGCGCGTTGCCGCCCGCCGCCGCAGCGCTTGCTAGTTGTAGTGCGCAACCACGGTACTGCGGAGGGAATAAATGAACAACAATTCAAAATAATTAACTGAAGAATTCCGTTGCATAACGAAGTGGACCGACGAACTAGTCATTTAGGAATTGCCAATTTCGAGGAGATACTTTTGGGAACCCAAGGAAAGTGAACAAATAATCTTGTCAATGTCGCCGGTAAATGCTGGGAGTGAGCAGCATAGGACCTAGAGACATACATAACCTTGGGGGAGGCATTTCTATTTAGGCTGATATGGCTACAGCCACGCAAATTGTCTAGAGCCAGGGCTGTTTTTTTTTAGCTTCAGTTGTCATCAACAGCAAGTGGTCATCAGATAAAATACAAATAAAATGCACAGTTGTCCTTCTTGATATGCAAAGTACTTGGTCGTTAAGTAGATCGAGAGTTCTCAGAGCAGTTAAGAAGAAGACGATTCGTGCATTTTGTGGCGAAAACAATCAAAACGCAGCTTATATTAACAAAACATTAGAACAACAGCTACCTGTTCACCTGTTGCTTGTAAGATCAATCACTCCGAGTGTGCGACGTGATAGGCAATATAATAAATAAATAAAATCCCCAGACAATTACACCAACTACATGACCTCAAATTAAGCGAAGCTTGTGTTATGAGATACCATGTAGAGGACTAGGGGGGTTAGAGTTAGTGAGGTGAGTCATAATTATTAATAAGGCGGATATTTCTGACTAATTTCGAGCTCTTATGAAGTCCTTATGTCATCTTATGAAGTTCAAAGGTCTTCGCGGCTGTACATCTTCTGGCACTTCCAGCAATCTTATGAGTGAACGCAGCTTTATAATTCACATTTCATTTTTGTCCTAGCTGTTTCCCACGGTTTGAACCTCGCGATTTCAAATCTCGCGAGAATATCGGTATGAAAAGTAGCCTATGTGCTATTTCAGACTCTTCACTATAACTATGCCAAATTTTATCCAAAGCCCTTCTGTCGTGATTGAGTAATTAGTATTAGTAAGATTAGTTAAGATTAATATTAGTAAGATTTAGATAGCCATTATGTCATATAAAATGGTAGTGACCTGGTAGCTGAACATGTCAGCGAGCAGCGCGTAGGGCACGACCTGCACGCCGGCCGCGTCCGCCGCCAGCGCCGCCGCCAGCCACGCGCCGCGCCGCCCGCCCGCCGCCGCCGCCAGGCACGCGCCCGTGCCCAGCGCCGACACCAGCAGCAGCGGCTGCGGGGACATAGGCCTTGTTCGTATACACTGTAGCACATCTCATCAGATGGGAAACGCCTCAGAAGGACTAAAGATTCTTCTTTTTGTAAAGATGTGATTTTGACTGATTCCTTGCTACTTGTTCTCCACAGATTGAGTTTAGCTTCAACTTAACTTTAACCCAAATTTTTAATTAATTTAGGAAAGATAAGGTCTGTCTCCGAATATCACAACTGATGTGTTGTATTTATATTCTAGGTTCCCCCTAGTTCGCTGCATGGTATCCCATAAGACAAGCTATGCTTACTGTGGGGCCATACAGTTGGTGTGATTGGGGAATTTATTTATTTGACTGAACCAGCTGTAAGTGTTTACTCACCCGGCGGCCGACCCGATCCAGCAGAGGCAACGCCAGCAGCGCCGCCACCAGCTGCACCGCGCCCAGCAGCACAGCTCCACTCGCACCGCTGTCCTCTCCCCCTTCACCGCTCGCCCCCCCGTCCCCCTCCCCCGCCAGCGCCCGCTGTGCAAACTGCATCAGGGATGAGAGCCCGCATAGTTCTTGTCCGAGCACCGCGAAACAGCTGATGTAGAAGGCGCGTCGCCGCTGCCGGTCACTCACTGGAAATTTTCAAATGGGTTGGTTAGGTAAATAAATTGAGTAAATCGTCGACCGTTAAATTCTAACGTATATAGTAAGAGACAACCGGAAAAAAAACCTGTGGAGCGTGATCATTTGTTCAAGATGCAATCCTGATGTCGAACTGGCTTCATCTTCGTACGGTTAGTTGCAGAAAACCAGACCCACCCTAACCACCAGACCGTCGTAGCTACTGTTCGTGATAGGTAAGGACACATAGGTTAAAGGTAATAAATGCTTATAAACCAAATGTTAGAACATGAATTGCAATTTCCTTGAAAAAGTTTTTTTTTAATTAATTCGATTTCACTACAGCTTCCGCGCAGTCACGTCTAATATGATGTACTTGCAAAGTGTAGATATACATCTTATTAGAGCTGACTGTGCATCCGTGTCTTTAGGTAATATCAGAATAGTCAATATTCTTTGTACTATTCTGGGCCTTGCCACCTGTGCGCGAAACTTCCGACATAATACTTCTAGTTACGAGTATTTTAGTGTCTAGAAATAAAGAACCAACTATTAATTCAAGAGAAAATCTGGTAATTTGGACCATTTTTTATAAAATGCATTTAAAAAATTTTTTTTTTAGTTTTTTGAAATGTTAATCCATAGTAATAAAACTAAGAAGACAACTACATACTCAGTTCCTTAGCCTGCGCGATCAAGGAGGCGGGCACGAGCTCGGGCGGCGGCAGCGCGGCGAGGCGCGGCGCCAGGCGCGCGTCCGCCGCGCCGCTCGCGTGCAGCCGCGCCAGCGCACGCACTGCGTCCTGGAACCACGCAAGTAGTATTTTGTCTCATGTTTCTTCACCCTTATTTTCACAAGTAACTCTTAACCAGCGGAAAGTTCCATGCCGGCGATGTAGTAAAAACGCAGACGCCCCACCCGACGCGCCGCCTGTCATTGAAAGTGCCCTAACTGTCATCGCCACCTACCTACATCTGCCAGTCCGCGATCATGGTGCTTGTAACAGCATAGAATAACCGGACGCGTGTAATAAAAATCGGAAATCGTGGTAAGAATCCCGTAAATTCTTTAAATTATACTAAGTACTATTGTCTAATGGCCGATCTCAATAACTTACCAAAATGTTAAAGTAAGAGTAATGATAGAAAAATGTTTAGGTATACTATCCTGATGTCAAGTCATAGACTTAACGCAAGATACCTACCTTGTATATGAATTTCTATCTCTATTTTTACTTTTACTCTTAGGTAATTTATTACCGGCCGTAAAGCATTCAGATTATTGATTAGGTACTTACTAGCTGTTTCGCGAATATGCTATTCCACATCACTAATGCCAAATTTCATTCAAATCCGTTGAGCCGTTCTGCCGTGATTGAGGAACAAACATCCATACATCCATCTAAACATCCACAAAGATTTATAATATTTTTTCCGCTATCAAAGAATACGCGAAGATGATTAAAGAATACACAGTTACATCGCACCTTTTTCTTTAAAATATCACCATTGATAATGTTTTTAAGTTTTTGCATATAAAATGCTCAATTATTCTTAAATTAATAAAAAATGTAATAAATAAATTATCCTGGTCGGGGAATAATTTATTTATTACATTGTTCATTAATTTATCACCATTGATATTGAGCCCCAACAATACGGGTTGTGTAACAGCAATTAATAGTGGTGTATGGGAATTATTAAAATCATACTTTTGAACTACTGCAAGCATTTGAATACCTACAATGAGCGTCAATGAAACGCTCATCACGCAACGTCATGTTCAACTTCTTGAAAAATATATGTTTATTGTTGTTTACTTTAGTGAAAAAGCTTTTAGAGTGTTTTTCAATTGTCTGATTGTACCTTTTGTCGTCCATTGGCTGCTAAGAAGGCAGGTGACTCGGGCACCATCAGGAACAAAACGCAATGTACTGCTGACAGTCCAGTGCACCACCAAAGCACTGTTCTGAAATACAAGTAATTTTCTTACAGAAAACCCTCCCCCTGTCTTCCTTCGGGATAAACATCTTTGGGGACAGGTGTCGACCCTCTGTTCGGGGGGTCTGACTGCCCCCAAGATCAATTACAAGAAGGCAACCAACACCGGTGCCTTCATTAAGATCGAGCCATGTACTCTGATCGACTTCAGGAATCTGACTTCCCTACTAACTCAAAGGCAATTCGCCTATCATACTTACGCTCTCCCGGAAGAGCGTAAAGCCCGCGTTATCCTTAGGGGCGTGCCGTTCGAGCTATCGAACGAGCAAATCGCCGCGGATCTTAAATCCCAAGGTTTCCCCGTTGAGTCTGTGCACAAGATGCATAGCAAACGGGGCAAACAGTTTCCCCTTGCGCTTGTTATTCTTACGAATAACACAGCTGGGAACTCCCTACTTCGCAATGGGGTCCGCACTGTGTGCGGCCTCTCGCAAATTCGTGTAGAAAAACCTCACAACAGAGGTCACCCCGGCCAATGTCACCGCTGCCAACTCTATGGCCATGCGGCACACAATTGCTTTGCCAAACCTAGGTGCGTTAAGTGCCTAGAGGATCATGCTACCAAGGAGTGCTCCCGCACCCTTGAGTCCCCGACAGATCCGTCTTGCGTCCTCTGCGGCCAGTCCGGCCACACGGCGAACTATCGCGGGTGCCCTAAGGCGCCGCGCTCGGTCCGTTCCAAAGCGGCGGCCGATCCCCTTAATTGGAGACACCGCCCCCAGCCCCCTAAGGGCTCCCCTCAAGCTAAGGCCCCTCAGGCCGTGGAATGCGCATCGAAACCCGTTTCGAACGTCACTCCTACCGCTTGGGCTGGGCGCGCGGCCGCGACTCCGTCGCGACCGCCCGCCCAACCCGCGGTACAGAACGCGAAGGTCAGTTTGATCGCTTGGCGTTCTGGGTCACCGTCGCTCCTATCGACGAGATTCTTGAGCTCGGCGCTGCACTCAACGCCGGCCAGGACTCTCTCGCCGATGCTCTCCCCATCCTATCCAAGCACGCCTCCCTCGTGAGGAAGCTTCAACAAGCCAACCGGTTCTAGGTTGTCCTTAACAATTAATTCACACAACATGTGTTTATAACTCTTACGACGTCGTTTTCAATTTTTTATTGTTACAGATTCGGTCCTGCGATAAGCTTTCGTGACGGGTTGTCTCTTGGGACGCCCGGTACGCAGCCTCTGACTCCAATTGGCTGTCGTTCAGATGAGGAGACACGCCCAACTCGGGATATCTCAGCAAAGGGGGTGTTTAGCGGGTATCGCTGGGTTCGGTGAGTCCCGCACTGTTAGGGATTGGCTGGCGGGGTAGTCCCCCAAAGGTCCCCTCTTCGTGCATCAAGCATTCACCTCCTCTCCTTCTGTGGCTCCCCTAGGGGCGTCAAGTCGGTAGTTAAGCTTTCTGTGGCGGAAAAAAAAAAAAAAAAAAAAAAAAAAAAAAAAATTACAGAAAACTAAAACTCAGCTAGATAGTATACGAGTGCAGTAAACATTCTGTTAATAAAACTCATACATTTGTTACCTAACGTTACCTACTTACCATTTATTTTATATGGATACTTAGTTACTATACAATAGGACCTTTACATGGTGAAATTATAAATTGCGCACAGGCGACTGTTTCGTAACTTCAAGTTATTACATCTACAAACTGAAATTATGGAGTAGATATAGAATAGCCCTACCACCCCTAGATAAGTATCTTAAAAGGCGATTAATCCGCTTGTCGCTTGCGTCTCTTTAGAGCCCGCCTGTCTAGCGACCACCTTTCATATAAAATCAGCCGCCAAATACCACCGCTCCAACGTGTTGGCTCCGGACACTTTTTATGAAAATCCAGTTTCTCTTCAGTGCTGGCATCCTCGACCTCATCTTATTGAGTGAAATGACAATAATAACATATTTATAAAATAAACTAAATCCCCTGACAATAACAACAACTACCTACATGGCTCCAAAGTAAGCAAATCTTGTGATATGGAACTAGGGTAGCGAACTAGGGGAGGCCCTAGAATATAAATTTTCTTTGGTACGATATAAACGTGCCTGCATATTTATTTTAGTATCGCTCAGTACAGTAAATATAATGCTATACATGTTTGTATCAAACACAAAGTGTACTGACTGGTGCTGGAGCCGCGCGGCCGCGGCCAGGTACATGAGCAGCAGGCCGGCGTTGTGCGCCGCCGCCGCGCCCACCGCGCTCGCGCCGCCGCCCGCGCTCTGCCGGGAATACAACACATGCACGTTTATTTCAAGGAAAAGTGCTGGTACAAAAACAGAAAAAGTTATGTCAGTATACATACATAACTTCACGCCTGTATCCCTTATGGGGTAGGCAGAACACCAGTGGTTATAAGACCATCTGATGTTACTTTTTACAAATGAGGTATTATAATGATGGAGAGAGGCTATTGCAGTGACAGGGGGTCAGCCTATCGCCCGCAAAAATACCAATAAAATAAAACTACTTTTTAACTGGATTAATCGCGTATAATTATTTTCAACACACTTGCTCGTAAAGTGAGCCTTATTCTATTGAATTTAGAACTATAAACTGGGCTATAAGTCACGCGTGCATAATATATTATACCCTAGTGCATAATATAATGAATCCTACAAAGTTGAATTGTAGCTTAGTGCTAATTACATGCGAGTAAACAGAGCATATTTTATTGATCCGGGTTATACATTAAATATAAGAAAGCGCGCGTCCAGGCGGCGCGCGGCCAGGCGGCACACGTGCAGCAGCTGCAGCCCGCACAGCGCCTCCAAGCAACAACAGCGTGTGTACGTGTAATGGGCAGGGCTACTGACCGGCGCGGCGCTCGGGGCTCCGCTGAGCGCGCGCGTCCAGGCTGTATTAACTTAGAGCCGAAGCAGAAGACGTTTTGACCTGGCCTTGAACCACAACCGTCGACATCTAGCATTAATTATTTAATGCCAAATCATTCCAGTGATCTGTCTATGTCGCCGACATACACTCAGGAAGAGCTGGCACTTCAAATAATAATGTAGAATATAAGTTTGTTAACTGTACCTTCAACAGCTGCTTCAAATAAATTTTATGACCACGTATGTCTGTCTTTTACTCACAAGTGTGTTGAAAAACGTCGTATGTAACTCGTGAGCGTTGCTAATTACAGTTTCGGCTCATTATTAAGCCCTCGCCTGCGGCTCGGGCTCAAATCACAGCCTCGACTGTAATTAGCAACTTAGCTCACTACTAATTTTACATTTTAACTTGACGTTTCGTTCGGTGTCTTTGCAGACCCCGTGGTCACGAGCGACTGAGGTGTCAGGCGTCAGATTGATAGTGTAAAAAGTTATCGTCATCTCCATCTATTTCTCAGTTTTCGAGCGTAGCGTTCAGGGTTAACACAAAATGAGCTGACAGTGTCTTGAGTTTCAGGTCGTGCTGTTTGTTGGATGTTTGATTTAATATCTTTGAGAATAGGGTCCCATGCTGACACCGAAACGTCGAGTTAAAATGTAAAATATAAATTATACGCGATTAATCCGGTTAAAAAGTAGTTTTATTTAAATTATGAATCGTCAAAACTTAAGACAATATTATGCCAATAAAATCTCTGTCCCTTAACTGACTTTTACACTATGCTCGGGAAGAGAAGCAGCTGCTACATTCTATGTTTTACTTTCACTCCCAGTCCAGCATGGAAGGTTGTCATGTCAATAATAAATGAAAATAGCCAAATAATCTGATCTCTTTGTAATATTAGTTTGGAATATAAAATTCATAGCCCTAGACTAATATACGATCTCAAAGTTACGCGCACACTGTGTCAGGCCGCGTCGCGGCACGAAAATCTACCTGCTTCACTCGTACCTATATGTTTAAATATTATATTGCTCCGGTATATGGTGCGATAGTTGTAGATTAGATTTTTGCGCTGCGATGCGGTCCAACACAGTGGGCGCTTACCTTATTACGTCATTCAAAATGGTTGTAGATTAATGTAAGTAAATATTCTTGTATGAAATCTGATTATTGATTTTCTTTTAAACATACTTATGTTTTTTATGGATTCGCCGCCATAGGTAATGAATGTCTCTGAATTTAAAGAAATTATATTTGGAAAGACTTTGAGAAGCCTACCATCAGTACAATACCAACCTCAGCCGCCATGAGGGGCCCGGCGGCCCAGGCCAGCGCGCCCGCCGCGCCGGCGGCCACGCGCGCCACTATCAGCGCCGCCACCGCGCCCGCGCCGCCCCCCGCCCCGCCCGCGCCGCCCGCCCCGCCCGCGCCGCCGCACAGCTTCACTACCCAGCACACCTGCGTAAGTAACAAAACCAAGGTTTACCTAAGGCAACAAAAAAATTGGTATAAGTAGGTACTTTAAAGCTGATGGACTCGTTAGCTCATTATCTCATGTCTGTTTCGTTCGGTATGGCTGGTTCAGTTCTTTATTTACTTACTTATTTAAGTGCACAAACAATTACAATAGAAAAACTTATAAAATAGAAAAAAAAACTTATAGAAAGGCACAACAGGCGGCCTTATCGCTTTAAAAGGTACGGTCGAATTCAAAAGTGAAGACATAGTGTCACATTGCAACAAGGGTTATAATTTCCTACAAGACCGTTGACTGAGTCACACACACTATCATTTTGTATGTCAGTTCAATGAACACCTAATCACAAGTGTTTAAAATTCACATCATTAAATCATTATTTTAAAGTAAACTATGCCTCCATTTTTGCTTCGACTATACTTTAATTAAAGAATACCTTAAAGCAGTCGTCGTGGCGCCGTGGTTAATATGTGTATCATACGATATCACAGGTTAAGCAACTTTCGGCGCGGTCGGTACTTGGATGGGTGACCGCCGACCATTCATATCTCACGACGACTTCCGTGCTTCGGAGGGCACGTTAAACTGTCGGTCCCGGGTGCTGTATACTTGTATACAGTAGTCGTGAGGGTTTGTCAGAAGCCATCTAGGCGCCCTAAAAATTCTGGCATTCACCACCCAGCACTGGGCCAGCTTGGTGGATTATGGCCTATTATACCTCCTCTTCACCCAGGGGAGAGACTCATGCCCTGCAGTGCGCTTATTACAAAGAGTTGTGATGATGATGATACCTTAAAAGTCTTTTATTTGTGATGTCGTTTTTCCAATGTGACCGCCACGTGTTACAGAAAATGTAGACTTTTCAAGGTCAAAGACACGAGATTAGGAAGGCAGGATAAAATATCCGAGGCATTTAACCTCCACCGATTCAAAGGGATTATATGAAGAGAAAAATATGAGAAGGCTAGTTCCAACCAGGCTGACCCTGAAAAGCTCCTACTATAGATAAGTTGTCTTGCACGATACGCTTATACAAGGGCAGTAGCGTCATTATATTCCATCACTACATGGCTCGATGGCATGGAAACGATTGTCATAAAACACTTTTGAACTAAATAGTTAGTGTGGTAAAAGATGTATGTTTACCAGAAAGGCAGCGGAGGCAGCGCTGACCGCCAGCTTGCGTCCTCTCGCGAGCAGCGCGGCCACGAGCGGCGCGGCCAGCAGCGACGACACGAACGTGACCGCCGCCGCCGCCACCACGCCGCCGTCCGCCGCGGCCTCGTGAGCGCTGCTAGACTCGCTCGCGCCGTTCTTCCCGCTCGCTAGCGACACCCAGCCCAATGCCAACCCGTACGATAGGATTGGTATGTTCACTGAAAGATAATCATCATTTATTATAATTCAGAGCTCATTTCGTATTTAGCTTACTGAACCCCAAAGATTTTTTAATAACATTAAAATTGTAGTTTAGTGAAATTGAGGTCAAAGGCGGCTTATACCTACTGGAAAAGGAAGACATACTGACTTTAAATAAGGCTTTGCCTTAAACTTGAAAATAGACAAAATAGACCTAAAAATAGAGAATATCTAAGAGAAAAGTTTAAAGAAATTGGTATCCATAGCTCAATGCACCTACTATGTTAAGGTTGTGGCATGACGTTGGCTCTCACAATTTTGTGTTTGTTTTTTTTTTTCAAGTCATGATCAATTTGTACTGTACCTATTTGTATTAATTCGTATAATCCTGACTGAAAAAGAGAGCCAACAGTTTTTTTCCGCCGCCTTTTTTGTCTCTTGGTCTACTGTAAAATCTTATTCAATAACTATTAACACCTTGTACAAAATTGTGAGGTCACTAAGTAAGCGGCCATTCGGTAGTCTTATGATAAATATTTTTTTATTTTTTTGGCGGATAAGCACAGCGTGTCGTAGCTTCGTTCGCTTCTTGGAATACCTGGCGACACTCATTTTTGCGCTAGTTATATTTAATAGTGTAGGTACTAGGTAATACCTGCCTAAGCCAGTGTGTATTTTCGAATTCATAATCACTTAGACTCAATTTAGGTTGAGGTTCAACACGACTGGAGTCAGGTAGAGTCCATCTAGGATAGCCCTTCCGCTTTTAGATAACCTTGTCACAAAAGGTAGACAATCTGAGCACTTATTGGTGGGACTCTTCAAGGTTTAGCTGTAGCGTGCACTCTCAAATATAAAGTCTGTCGCGAAGTATCACCTACTGACAGATATGATGTTCGCGCCAGTTATCATAGGTGGCGCTAGTGTGTGGTTTTGCTTCAATGAACGAAGACGAATTGTTTTTTGACAGAGGTCAAAACGTCAAAGTGATATTGTGGTTTGATACTCTCGTGACTTGGCGCCTCGGAAGAAAAGATATTTTGTTTTGATATGTTGTTGTTATTATATATTATTGTATATACTTGCCGCCACGCCGCCTTGAACGGCGTTATTTGTGCGTGATTGCTGGATTTTGGTGAGTTATTTATTTAATTTTTACTAAAGCAGTGACATTTCGCTGCGTACGGGCATAACACTAATTCTTGCCCGTTCGTATGAGTTCTAGCAATTTTTCACAAAGAGACATTTTTGTTGAAACACGTGAACTGTTATTTAGGAAGCTCATCTGCACGTATCATCACGCGAGATTGAGATCAACAGAGATAGTAATCGCTCAAAACTCGTCACTATTGATGACTTATTTGTAACGTAGTCCTTTAAGTATCCGAAAACTTTCTGAATGAAATTCTGTAAGGGGCGAATGTTTTAGCAATTGTTAGAACAGGTTATTTCTCTCAAGTGATGGATGAGTTATTGTTTATTTACGTTAGAGGATAATAGGTGATTTTATATTTAGTTTTTCTAAATTCTATATAGTTCATTTATTTGTTACCTTGTTTCGAGGGTATCTTTATTAAAACTAGATATTGTGGTCAAAAATTATAAGAAGTAAGTACCTACATTAAAATTTGAATAGCTAACAAAAAATATACACACTGATTCTTGCATCCCAAAAATCCTGTTACCAGTTGTCCTGTTAAATTCAAACGTTCGATATCAAATTCATCCTATGTTAAGCGTCGAGAATATAAAAGATCACATCACAACAAATGGCTTTTACTCGGAGTATTCCCCTTATAGAACTCTCATATTCAGTGACAGTAGAGCTCGTCTTAATCGACTCTACAGATTGTATTCTCTCACTGAAATACTTACTAAGCGCCACAGCAATGCTCTGCGCCAGCGTGCTGCGCGCGCGCCACCACGCCGCCGCCAGCGCCGCGTGCGCTGCTCGGTGCAACATGGCAAGTGCACTTGATAAATTCACGAAAAGGTTCACGATACACTTGAACAACAATACACCCGGTACTTCACGATGTCAATTTGGTATAAAACTCTAAATAAATGATGAGACTTCAGAAGATTTTCAAGCCTCCTGTGTTCTGCCTTCCCCATAAGTAGGTATGTATACAGGCGTAAAGTTATGTATATATTTATAAAAGGCGAGATATACGCCACCACGGTATCCTTTTATTTTATGTAATGAATTTTAAAAAGCTTCACACAATTCAAGTTACACTCTTTACAGAGCACCCGTGTGTGAAGAACACTGCAACACTTAAACTAGTACCTACTCGTAGTAAATAACATAAGCTTTTAATAAGTTGTTGTTTCTCTATCAGTAACACTTGTCACGCACGACGCATGTATTAAACGATTACGTGTTGGAAAATTTGTAACAATAAAAAACGGGGAAACCGCAGCAGTAAAAAGTTCGTTTCTTGTCGATCTAACGTTGGTACTTTGTGACAGTAAAAACTCGCGACTGACCGCAGCGGTGCGCTCCACACACTAATGTTATAGTTTTATGTCACTTGTTTAAATAAAGAACGACAGGGCTTAACCCAGCAGCCTAAAAAATCTGCAGTTTCCTTATGTGATAATCTGCCGTATGTATTAGTAAACAAATATCGTTAACTTATGTTAAAGAAATAATAAAATCCCCATACAATCACACCAACTACATGGCCCCAAAGTAAGCATAGCTTGTATTATGGGATATCATGTAGCGAACTAGGGGGAACCTAAAATATACATACGTAGGGTATGCTGAACGTAAAGAAAATGAATTGGTTTTAGCTCTGTTGTTGTTGAACTTACCAATTTCTTTATTTTTCACTTTAACTTCAAGGACGCTGTAAAAAATATTTTTTAAACATATGTCGCCATCTATTGGTATTTTTTAAAACTTTCCAGTATTGTTATAAAACTGAGTTTAGATGAATTCCGATTGCAAGGTTCTCGTATTTAAAGTTACCTTAAACGTTTTTTATTGTATACTGTCCAATGACTAGTACCATATATAGATAAAATCCAAGACCTGCTGGGCTCATCAAGACTCGAATCGACAAGATTAATATTATGTTACCCTATCACGTTAGCTAACATGCGCACCATAATACATACATGCATAACTTCACGCTTGTATCCCTTATGGGGTAGGCAGAACACCACAGGTTATCCGTTAAACCATCTGATGTCACGTTTGACTTTGGAGGCATTATAATGGTAGACAGAGACTATTGCAGTGACAGGGCCACAAAAAAACCTCCAATAAAACCTCTGTCTCTTAACTGACTTTTACAGTATGCCCGGGAAGAGAAGCAGCTGGCACATTCTTAGTTTTTCCTTTGCTCCTTGTCCAGCATATTAACTCGATTCGATACCATGATTAAGCCCATAGAAATATAGATTATTGTAAAGAAATACATACCTACTCTAAGTGCCATATTCTAAGAAAATATCGATATAAGAACCCAATTTATTGTTGTCGATGGTGGCCCGCTAGCCCCGCTGGGACATTTGTCTCCTGCTTCGTCGAGGATCGACCGAACCCGCTACCTCACAAATTTCCTAATCTATCATCAAACTGCGTTTTAGTTTCTGCGTCTCTACATTTTGTAAGACTAGTAGGTACTTATAAAAAAATTATAGTAATAATGAATTCTATTGAATTTTTAATAGCATAGGGAAGGGACACTGGAGACATATTATTGTGGTTAAACAGTGTAATTTTCATAAAACACATGCATAGTTCCTGCGGTCAGACGTTCGATTTTATTATGTACTAGCTGTTTTGCGCGGTTTTACCCGCGTAATTTAAAATCCCGAATATCAGGATAAAAAGTAGCCTATGTGCTATTCCAGACTCTACACTATCACTGTCCTGAATTTCATTTAAATCCGTTGAGCCGTTCAGCCGTGATTGAAGAACAAACATCCATACATATACACATCAATACATCTATCCATCCAAACTTTCACATTTATAATATTAGTAGGATGTAGCTGAGCAACTGAAAAATTGTGTTCCTCATACCTATTAAGCTGCACATTACGGTTTTATATTTAACCCGATTTAACTGAAAATCGGAAAATAGTCGGTTACTGCGTTTTGCGGGCAGCACGACAGTTTACTTCTCAAACCCGTTTGATATCAAACCGAGGTCATTGTCACTTACTATACCGTGGGGTTATTCCATCATCGAAAGCGGAAAAAACTGATAATTTTTTTTACGATACAACCATTTATGACGGAAGAGCAAAAACTTATCTGTTCTTATCACACAAACAGCGTACACCCTGTCAGGATTCGATCCCGGGTCTTCTAGTGTAGAAGACAATGTTTCTAACTTCTGCGCCTTCATTATACAACATAGAATGACACATAAAATAAAAAAAGGTAACACCAAAGGTAATGGAATTTGGGCGGCCTGATCACAACAGAGCGATCTCTTCCAGGCAACCTTCGGTTAAACAATTAATTAATAAAAAGGTTATTATACTAAGGTAAAATACAATATCTTCCTGTATACGAAGTGGATCATCTTGCGGGATCAGTCAAAAACTTCGTATGGAGTCTTTAGATAACAGTTTTTTCTGTATTTGTAATTTTTTTGTTACTATTTTTACTATTAAACTCTGCTGATATTCTGCCAACCGACTCACAAAGAAAGGAGTTTGGTTTGCCTGGGACACTCGGAGACAGCCACATGGTAGAAGCTTAGTTATTGCTCGTGGACAAAAGACTGAAGAGTATGGCAGATTGATAACATAAATAAACTTAAAAAACATCCAAAGTTTTCATGATTCATCAACTTAGTTGTTAGCCGTACTTTATCGCGTTTGCTCGAGTTTTTACACGCCATGGACACGACACTTGTACAGCGTATTTTTTTGAGAATCAAAGATGACTGATAAACATGAACAGTAAGCTTAACTTAACACCATCGATATATTAGTCGAACGCTATGATATTATTTGTCAATTCATCTTTTTATGACAGCCCTAACAAGTGTCATAAACCCCTGGATAAACCGATCGTAAAGGAGGCTTATCTGTACGTTGAGTCCCTTTTCACGTCCCTTTCAACTCCCTTTAGGGTCCACCATTCATTGAAGTCTACCTAACCATCATAGCTTTTTCGAAAATCTGATTAAAAAAGATAGGATTCCGCAAATTTGTTTAATTATGTTAGTAAAATTATTTATTGGGTTCCATATCAAGATTTGTATGTAGATTTCATTATGATAATGGACCGTGAAAACTTACAGTGTTATGGAGTTCAATAATTAATCTTACTTTTCAATCCAATTTTATCATATTCTCTCGTATTATATTTTTTTAGATATTTTGAATGTAAAATTGAGGATTGAGATTATATGTATATAAAAATCGAAGGATATTAATAACATCTTGAGAGGTAAAAATAGAGCTTGCTATTTCATAATATTATCTGCGATCAGCTCTGAATGAACACAAATCCTATTCAAAATAAGTAATTCCAAAGAGACCTCCAGATTACAATCTATCTTCTATACATATAATAAAATGGTAGGAAAGTCAAAACTGTACATTGAATATTTTTTTAAAAGAATACTTGGGGTATGATCTACAATCGAAACAGAAACAAAAAATATAGTTTTTAGAATTTTTGTCTGTTTGTCTGTTTGTCTGTTTGTCTTTCCGGGATAAACTCAAAAAGTACTGCATGGATTTACTTCAAATTTGGCATGAAGATAGTTAAGAAGTCGGGTCAACATTATCACGCTAGCAGTGTTATAATCGTAGGTGCGTTTGGTGCTGCATAGCGTTCACGCAGACGACGTCGCGGGCAGCAGCTAGTACATACATAAATATGAACAATAGTGTACATAAGCCGTTTTATCCCTTAAGTAGGCAAAAGGGCTTTTCATATGGAAGATAAAGGCTCGGAAACTCCTATTTATGCTGGTTTCTGGAAAAACATACTTATGAGTATAATATATAGGAAAATAATAAAGCTGAGTGGTTTCTTTTTTTGAATGTTTGAATTTGAATGTTTCTTGTGTTTTTAGTTTTTAATAGATATATAACATAAGCTATATAAGGTTATGTCGCCGAAGAAGGCTCGGCTCCTAAGATGGCCTACTTAAATATACAGTTATGATTATCTGAAAAAAAATAATTTCGCGGGCTTATGCTACTAGTACCATAAACAATTGTGCAAGTGTATTCATTACCGGCGCGTCGCCATTTTGAAGACAAATTACATTTTCAACCGACTTCCAAAAAAGGAGGAGGGTCTCAATTCGTCTGTAAGAGGCTGCCTGCAAGAGATGATGCGCCCAGATGAGGTCGAAGCATGCGCTCACAAATGAACTGGGTCTTCATACAACATTGCCGGCAAACATCGCCGTCGTCCTGCGAAGGCTCTCTCTACCGGTTGACTGTCGCTCCGATGACGATCGATCGCCCTCATTAAGGCATGATTAGTAAAGAGGGATGTTTACTGGGTTTATTCAGTTTGCTGAGGAGTCTCACGGCTGCTAACACGGTCTCCACACTGTCATGTACAGCCGTTCGGGCTAGAAGATCTATTCATCCTCCGCCTAATAGAGCCTGTCTCTTAGGCGCCTAATCTTTCCTTGGCGGAAAAGAAATCACCGTCGTAGGGCGGTGATATATGTATGGAGGCAGCCCTTATATGAAGTGCCGCTTCTATCCAGGCGAATCCTGACCACCGCCTACCACCAAGGGGGAGCCGCTCAAATTAGTCTCCCTTTACAACATGCTAATCTGGGGCAGGTAGGGATTTTGACAGACGATGCTAAGAATTCCTGCGAAGTGAATAGATACGCGGGTGAAATCACATGCAGCTGCTTGTGCATTATAAAATACTGAGGCTGCAAACTGGACGGCAGCGGCGCGGGCAGCGATTTCCGCGACACGATAGAAAGGTATTGAGTTTGTATTGCACTGCGACAAATCGCTCTCACGGCTCACGCCCGCTGGCGCATGGCGTCGAGAACGGCCAGATTCCCCGCGTTGCTGCCCGCGCGCCCTCCAGTTTGCAGCCTGACACAGGACACGCGGGAATTGAAGCTGCATCTCTCTCGTCCCTGAGGGCCAATGCCAGCGTAATTGCGTCACGCGTGCCGTTTGTGCGTCCGACACGGACGTACGTTACGCGCGTAGACACGCCACCACTATTACACCAACTAAGAGATACATGGCAAAAAACTAAGGAAAGAAAGCTTGTGTAAGGGAATAAATACCATGTAGCAAACTAGGAGGATTTAGAATATAAATACTTACATATAAGTATTGAAGACAGGTAATCAGACCCGCATCATTCTTTTTCTTACTCCGTTTGGAGATCGAATGTGCGACGTCACGAATTAAATAGTGGCGTCTTATACAACGGCGCCACGGCGCGGCGGCGCGGCTCGGCGGCGCGGCGGTCGTCAGTCTTATTCGTCACATCTATTACTTGGATTTCTCAGGATATAAAGTTTCATCGCTAAATACTCGTTAGTTCCGCACTTCATTTCCTCAATGCTCGCAGTGTTGGAAATGCCCACAGCTTAGACACATTTACATGCGAAGCACGCACGCACGTCACATTGTTGTCGCAAAAACTTAGCGTTGGTGTCACCAACCTAATTAGGTACTTTTCATATTATGTTAGAGCTTTAGATCTTTCCTCGTCTTGGGTACTCCATGTTTCACAAAGTAAGGAAAAAACATAAAAGCTATATAGATTTATGGTAAAATTATCGAAACGTCGTGTTTATAAAAGCTTAGAAAAATGCTTTTTTGAAAATAAAACTTCGAAGCACTATTCCGGGATAAAAGCTTGAAACACAATTTGAAAGTATTATTTTGTTGAAATATAGATTCAAGAGCATGGTTTTTTATCCAAGTCAATATTGAAAAGTCGTAATCGTATTAATTTTAGAACAAAGAATCTCACTTAATATAAGGAATGTGAAAGTTTGGATGGATGGATGTATGATGTTAGCATAGATAGTGTACAGTCTGCAACATAGACTACTTTTTTACCGATATTTCAAAATTAACAATCCTACCCAGTGCTAAATGAAAGGGTAGGGGCTCAACTAATTTTATCAATAACGTAGAAATTTAATACAAACTTGTGATTATATTACTAGTGATAAGATATTAATTGTTTGCAAAGCTTGCCCGCCTGTGTCGGTACCGCGGCCTCTTAATTTCCCCCGAGAAACAGCTTTGTATAGAAGGACAGGACTCGGCCACGCACTGGTAATTGCGGCTGTCGATGTTCTGTGTTGAGTACTTATTCGTATATGTATAATAGTAGATTCACGGGTTTAGGTACTCATAAAACTTTTTTCTTGAAAGAATAACCATGACCTTCCTCAAGAGTCAAGCTAGTAAAGGAAAAAATATGATAGAGATTTAAAAGAAACTAACAAATTATTTAGTCGAATTATAGCTACATATCAGTTACATATCACATATACATAGAGATAGAAATCTGATATGACCTCGATATTTATGGTTGCCTGGACGGAGAACTTCATCTTTTGATGATAAGGCTGCAATTTGTACTCTGCCTGTATCTGTTACATGGTTAAAAAATGTCAATCGTCAACAATTTTCCACTTTAGTTTTAGTCTATTCGATTTTCATCGTCACGTGACATCGAAGCGGAAAAGCATCCAGTTCTGGGAAGGAAGCTTGTGAAAATAAAATTACTAAATACGTTGGTTATAATGTGGTTTTCTTGATTTAATTCTTTTGTTAATTTTCTTTAAATGATTTTTAATGACACTGCTAAAAATACGCATGACGCATTACAACCTCAGTGCAAGTATCTATCAGAAATTCAACTTCATACAAACGGACGCAACCTACGCGCCTCGATCTCAGCATGCGCTCGGCATGTCGACAGTCGCGATTGCCGCCGTTGCTGTGACGAACGTACTGTGTGTTGTTTTTAACAATAACCACGCGATTGTTTTCTCTCACCATAAGTCGAAGTACATATTTAAACACTATTTAATTAGCACAATTAACTATAATAATTAGATATTGATGATGATGAGGGAAACAAGAGCACACGGGCGCTGCTGAGAGTGAACTACCACGATGGAGCTGCAGATGCAACGGCGTCATGTTGAGCAAAGCATGGTCACTCTAAATTACCATTAAAATAAAGTCAACTACGCGCTACTACAAAACATCTCGTAGTACTACGTCGTAGTATTATCAATGAAATGCCGCGTCGTAGTAGCTATGTTCATCAACAGCGACTATTTTTATAAACGTTTGTGGTTCCATATTTCTACTTTTTTGTACTGAGCGACGCTAAAATAAATATGCAGGTACGTTTATATAGTATCAAAGAAAATAACATTTAAATTTGGCTGGTGACCAAAAATCAACCCTGTATACATTATACAAGGCGATTTCAAGCAATCCTACCAACCAACAGCCATCTTGGGTTGTACTCGCTAAGTAGTGCGTTAGTAGTCGTGACAGGCGCCGACGCAAAGCGGTGCAGTAATTAGGGAAATGTAGCGTTTTGCCTTTTGGAAATACCTTCCTTAAGTGCGCTCCGGGGAGCAATAAGGAAAACGACGATGATTGTTCAGTAACAATTACAGATAGATAAAATGTCGTGTCGTGTTCTCTCCAAAGCGGAGTTTTGAAGACTAAGTATTAATTTATTCCTTAATTTATCGGTGGATAAAGATTTTTAGTAATTGTTGAAAGTTGATCAAAAAAAAAGATATTTAAATTAATGCTTCTGTAAAACTTCTGTAATGAGAGTCATTGTTTCTTCTCACGAAACGTTAAACACACTGGCTGATGTCCGTACAGTGCACGTGCCAGCCAGGCATATTAAAAAACAAAGAATTACCCTTTCGAGATAAGAATGGTCGAATTAACTGTACATTACAGGTTACCAGTGCGTTAAAGATCTTTTAGGAAAGTGTGCGCCGCTTTTTGACGTATTTTGTCTTAGGAAAACCACCCGTTACTGCACATTATTTCGACACAAACTACTACATAAATGCTATGATGGTCAATGTGTATGTCAAATTCAAGTTTTTCTAGTTTTAGTACTACTTTTAGTAGTTATTTAATTTACGTCCGTACATTTAACATAAATATGAGGTACAAAAGAATTACTTTACTACCTAATAATACACGATTTGAGAGGTTAAATACATAAAAAATAAGTAGTTTTTGCGTGACAGAATATAAAACATCCATAAGTACTTTTTTAGATAAAACACGGCTCAACTGTTTAGCATGGCTGGCAAAGAACTTTGTGAAAATCAATGATACAATACCGCGCCCGCCGCCGTCGTCCTCTGCGCATTATGAAGTATGTACGACGACGTAGAATATTGTGTGCGTATGAAAAGTCTGAGTTCCAGTAAAGTTCGATTCCCAGTAAGGGTATTAAGGTGGAGGTGGTAGACACGGCAGCCTGTATATAGTGGTCATAGACATGTCCGCTAACTAATAAAACCCCTTTGGAATCTTACATGCCAGCGATCACCCATTTTAAATAGTGAACTGCCAAATGTCATCACTTTGGTGCTTCCGTGAAAGTCAGTTTAATGGCATTTTTTTGATGTTATCAGGTAACAAAAAGTTTAAGGCAGGGACCTACTGTTAAAATTAAAAGAGAGTTTGTGATTTTTGACTGAGAGTTCTATGCGTAGGTTCTTTTAAAAGTAGCATGAACCTCACGGAAGGACGTCTCTGTTATATATATTGTTCCTTAATTTTATCATTTTTGTTGAATTATCTTTTTTCATTTTATTTCGTATTTGCCATCACTTACCATCCATTTTTAAAAAGTTAATTTAATTGAAAAATATAAAGGCGGAGCGCGCGCCGCTCTACGCGTGTTGTTGATGACGCAGTTGTCATGACAACGACGTGTAACCAGCGCAAATTCCGCCACAGCAGAAACTCTTTGCAGTTGGAAAATATTGTTGTTTTCCTACATAACAGCGATACAAGTGAGTTGTTTTGATATTATTCTGTTATAATTAAGATTTGAGCTAAATAAAGGTATTTATTATAGTATATTTGATGTCAATTGGTTCTAACAAAAGATAATTGTGACGTCATAAATATTTAACTTGTTAACGTGGTTTGTGAAATATTACTTAGATTTAATAAAGTCTGAATTATTGTTTGTAAATTTAATATCTACATAAGTTAGTTTTCTTGTGGAGTTTAGTAGAAATTCACAATGTTATACGGGTAAATGTGCTAGTGTGAAATAAACTTGGTACCTATATTATTGATTTCGACGTAGATACTGTGGATATGAGTGACTCGTTATTAAACGCGATAAGATCTTGTTATTTCTCGTGTCGTGTAGGGTTGGCTTGACTACAGCCTGCCGCCCGCCGCCGCGGTGTGAGCGTGTCGTATAAGGCGACTAACCCGAGTGCCCCACGCGGTGGTAGGACCCCGTAAGGGAGCGCCTGGCGAGCGACCCTTCTTAAAGTCTGGCGCCGAATATTTCCGCTCCGGCGGTGACGTGCTCCAGCAATATTTAATCTGGCGCCAGTTCTTCCTCAGCCTTCAGTGCGCCTTCATCTGCGACCCCATCTTCACTTACCGTCGAGTGAGACAGAAGTCAAACGCCGATTTAGTCCATAATAACAAAAAACAAATGAAGCTCAACCAACTTTTTATTTATTTTATTTTATTCAGAAAATAAACATACAGTGAAATATTTCACCACTCTTTACCGACAATTTTTACATGAAGTAGATATTAATTTAAAGTAATATAAGTAATAACTTCACTTCAACTTGTGACAGTCAAATTTGGTTCTTACTAATGGACACACAAGGTACCTTTTTATTCCCAACTGTCTGTAGTAGGTACGCGGCTCCGTTCGGTGCAGTTTGTTTTAAAGTTGTTGCAGTTGAAGTCAGTTTGAATCGATAATTTCACCAACTTCGTAGCCAAAAAATGTGCTACTTCGATAACACGATACGATAGTTTCGTAGATAATGACAAAGAGTCGGAGACTGCTGCACAGAAGATCAAAATTTGTTGAGAAATTCCGAAGATTACACTCACCGTAGGTACAGAAGGCAGCAGATCAAGCGCTCCAAAACTGTCAAAAAATTGTTATTGAATTTGAACTCTGTACCCTCGACATTAAGTTAAAAATTGGTTGGGGAAGTTTGACTTAAAGATTCAGAGATATTTAAGTATAGTTCAATGTTACCACACATTAATTACGAAACTCGTGTTACTAAATAATAATGGTTAAACCCACGGAAAATCCCATAAAACTATAATCTAATGAAAAAGATAATGATACCTTAATTGTTTAAAAAAAACATAGGTTAGCGATTTTTTGTTCTGTTGTTTACGATTTTTTTATTGATACTTACGTACTTGATTAAATAAAATAGATTAAGTCTAATATTATGTTTTGCTGATGCTACGAGGCCGTTTCATTACTCGGGAAGCACGTGGATATTAACTGCAAACTAGCTATCACACGCGGTTTTACCTGCGTAACTAGTGTTATTTACTGCGGAGACTCAGCCACGAGTAGTGCTGCCGTCCCTGGATTAGCCTGGCCTACTATTGGACTAATCCTAGTGACTCCGCTTAGTGGCAGGAGACCTTCAGGGGTCTCAAAATCTACCACGAAATATCACTGCACTGGCGGTAATGTCATCAAAGATCATCTCATCACATCATCATTCACCCAGGAGACTGTTACCGTATGTGCTTTGGGAAGGAAGAGCCAGTTCCTCTCTTTGCCCGTGTGTTGTTATCTTCACGTTGACTGAGGTCAAACGTGCGCTAAGTAAATAATAATAAAAACGTTTTGCATTTACACACACATACATAACTTCACGCCTGCATCCCCTACGGGGTAGGCAGAACACCAGAGGTTATAAAACCATGTGATGTCACGTTTGACAAATTTAGAGGCATAAAATGATGGAGAGAGACTATTGCAGTGGCATAGGGGGTCAGCCTATCGCCCACAAAAAAAACCTCCGATAAAACCTCTGTCCCTTAAATGACTTTTACAGTATGCCCGGGAAGAGAAGCAGCTGGCACATTCTATGTTTTTCTTTAGCTCCCAGTCCAGCATGGAAGAATATAATTAATAATAATATAATTAAGTTTTAATTAATAATATATATTAAGTAATTAAAACTTGTAATAGTTTAATTAATACCAAGCAAAAAATTTAAGTATTTATAGGTCTTTACTTTATCGTTCTATGTGAAAAACAAATCATTAGTTTTAATTACATAAATTATAAAGTCAAATTAAAATCATACAATTCGTATGTGAATAATTGAGCCTGACAAATTTGCCAAAATAATGAACACAGTTTAGAGACATAAGAAAATGAGTCTTTGTTGGTAAAATTCTGAATAAATGAATAATAAAAAAAGGACAAAGCCTCCCTATAAATTACGTTTGTTACATTTTAACATGGTACTCTAAAAGCAGAGCTCAGCTGCGGTTAGAATACTAAATAGTCGCCGCACTGCGAGTAGGCTCGGGGTAAACAAATGCTGACTAAGATGTGAAAACCACGTTGCTATTTGTTTTGACAATCTTCAATCACATCCTTAAGTCTTAGAAAAATAAAATTACACAATTTTTGACTTTGTATTTATTTAGTCGATCAAAACTGAAAGAATTTGATTGCAAGTTTTTTTCAGAAATTGTCAGCGACGCGCCATAGTTCAAGGTTTCGTAAAACACACCTTACATGTTTCTAATAAGATTACTTAGAAAGTTTGATTGTATGTTTGTAGGTATTAGGTATTAGTCTGACGCCGTGTGAGAGCGAAAGAGAGAGAACATACTTCTGTTTCATTGAATAGCTTGTAGATACTGCGAGAATATTATGTTAGATGAATCTATGGTATAATGTTTTGACGGTAAATTACGTTCTTTTGAATATTGTTTTGTGAATCTAGAACTTTCTTTTAGGACACTGCGTTGAAATAATAGAAGTAGGTATGGAATTAGTAAGTTATCTTGTTTGTGCTCGAAACAATTTACGATGTACGTAATATAATGTCTTAGTTTCTTAATCACTTGTTAGAGCAAACGGTATCATTCAGAAGTTTTTATTCTAGGAAGTTTTATGTATGAAGATAAATGAAGATTAACAACGGTTTTTACATTCAGTAAGGGTAGATTTAATCCTATCATTTGGGGTATAATTATCGAATAGGATTTAAATAGTTTGTGAAATAATCCTAGAACAAATCTTACGGATACATAATGAAAATTAACATGCAATTCGCTTCGAACGTGCAAACCCGCCAACCAATCAGAATCAGTTCGTGTCTACTCGGCGAAAAGTAAAAAGATCAAGAAAGAAGAAGTCAGCAAGAAAGAAGATTGTACTGTGTAGGTACTCCACATTTTCATTGATTATAAGTACAATCCCATACGATTCTGGATCAGTGTAATTAGGCCTGATTCATATGACTATACCTACAGTCTATACCCACAATCGAATGTTCTAGTCGATTGCGCCTACATCACTGAGGTTTAAAATAAAATGGTATTTGGAGTACGCGGCGGCTTCATTAAAGAAAACCACATCTCTCTCCCTATCTGCGGTACGTCGGGTTCGCGGGCAGTCTACTACTGGTGGGAAGCGTATTTTCAGCTGGCGCAACTATCATCGAGGAAGCGGACGTCCAGCGAGCACTCGATACTCCGGCGCGAGCAGCGTGGTCGCCGCACAGCGGCCGCCCTCGGTCGCCGCACGACTCTGCTCACGCCACAGCGGTCCGTCCTCGACAACGTTACAGATATCTTCCACAGTTTCAGAAAATTTAGGTAGCGCTTGATCTTGCTGCCTTCTGTACATAAAAAAGCAATTAATTGCACGCCTTAGTCCAACTTCGTGTTTTTGAATAAATCCGTTTATTGCGAATAGAAATCTATTTTAGGGATGTTAGGTTTTAAGATTTAGAAAATAAACAAGAAAGTTTAAAACAACGCTATGGTGTGTCTGGTTCTTAATCGCTTTACCGCTAGGTACATAAAAACCAAGAAATCTTAACAAAATTTGATGGGGTATGTTTCCCCAGCAGCGCCACATGGGTCTACTGGACAAGGTGTCATCCTGGCTGGGCGGCGGCGCGACGCCGGCCACGCTGCTGGTGGTGGGGCTGGACGGCGCGGGCAAGTCGTCGCTGCTGGCGTCGCTGGCGCCCGCGCCGCCCGCCGACCCCGCGCCGCCCGCGCCCGGCCTCACCACCCAGCAGCACTTCTCCAGTTAGTATTTTCAATTTATCTTCCAACCTCTTTTTCCTCTGTGACACAGGTTTAATCTATTACAGGGGTCCAGAGTATTCCTTTCAAAATATTCTACAGATAATCTTGTTTTATAACCATGTTGATTACGAATTTAAACTTTGTACCTCGTATCTGTTAACTTTGTATGTTCGAAATAAAGAAATTGATTTATTTTAAATTAAAAAAAAGCCTGCATCAGTTATCTTAGTTAGCTATAATGAGACACTGGAAGCTAGTGTTATGAATAAAGTCATGGTTAAAGCATGAATTTAATAAACCGATGAAACAAATTTCTATTACCAATTAAAAGTTGGTCTGAATTGGCATTATTAGTTGAAATTTAGCACCATCACGACTCATGATTTTTGCAGAACAGATCTAGGCAACACTGTCTATATTTTTTGATGTAGAGGAAGCACAAAAGGTATGCCTGGATCGCAGCAATGTGCGTTCCTATTCTCTGCTTACCCTATCTACCTAGACGTGAAGTTGTGTTGTTTAATGAATATAAAAGTGAAGAAAAGAAGCATACAGGGTGACTGGTGATAAATTTTAGATACTGAAGGAGAGCACTCTGTACTTGATTCTGATCATGATTATGTAATAAAAATAGCCACTTAATTTTTCACTAGAATTCCCTATAAATAAATAGGACTATATAACTATTTACTTTACATATAACTGAGTCAATCGTGGCACGTGACCTTGCACGTGGATCGATGCCAACGCTAGCGATACAATGCGTTGCGTAATCAATTCTTTAAATGTCGGTTATGTTTAATAAGTAAATAATAAATTTATTATTTATTTATTTTATATTTGTATTCTATTATATTTTTGCTCTTCATATATTATGATCTCAAACTATAAAGTCCTTGAATTTCAAAAGTGACCACCAGTCACCCTGTATATCACACATGAACAGTAAATGAAATAAAATTTAATGAAAAATATTTATTCGGCAAATAAAACAAAGATGCAAAAAATATTACAATTACTACAGAATATACAAAAATACAGTTTTTACACCTTAAATACTAATTTGTGGAAAAGGCCACAGCTCAGCATTATAATATCACAGTCTAGACTGAGACGCTGATTTTCAGCTGTCACATCACAGAGTGCTGGAGGGCGAGTAAACTATGCTATGACAACGTTTTACAAAAATCAATATAATATAATAGTATCATAGAGAACATCCGAAATAAAAAAATAAATTTATATACATCTACCAAATTACACTGGAATTCAAAATACCTACTGTTTTCAACAACAGAAGTATTGGTCTCTTCTGTTCTAAAATTATTTTAAAAAATCTGTCTTTTTTTAATCTATCTAATAATTTAGAACCTTCGAAACCAGTATTTCTGTACAACAAAACGCATTTTTTATTTTGAGCAATTCTTCGAGAAAATTTAGTAATTGATAAAATATTTATTTACCTATATCCATTGCATAAATTACAAAATTCAACACAAATATAATGATGTCTGATTTAAGATTATGCTGTTCTTCAGTATCCAGTGTTCGCTTACAATAATATCTACAAAATCATACAAATTAAAAGTATCTTTAAATGAGCTATAGATCTTCAACTTACTAAATTCAACATCATCAATTTTTATAAATGAGATTACAATAGACAGTTGAATCACAATTTCAGACAGCGGCATGTCGTTCTCGGCGTGCGAGGTGTCGGGCGCGGCGCGGCACCGCGCGCTGTGGGAGCGGCACTACCGCCGCGCCGACGCCGTCGTATACGTCGTGGACGCCGCCGACCAGCTGCGGCTAGGTGAGCGCGCTGCGGTAACTCACACCTGTGTGAAATAGAACAGTTTTTAATCGGATTATGTCGCGTTTAAATCTGCACTAATATAGGAGGTACAGCCGCGCCTTAGCTCGTGTGCTTATCGTCTTTGATCTCATCCTCACTTAGCATGAGGTGAGAATGAGGTCAAACACGGGCTAAGACTTAAAAAAAAGGTAGGTATAGTTTGTTTATTTTTTGTTTTTGTGTCAATGCGCTAAAATAAGTACCTACATGACGATTCGCACTTAAGATTTCGAAGAAAATTAAGTACCTACTAAGATTCAAAGCCTTCGACGCGTACTCTGCTACCCGATTCGGTACATCAAAAGGTATTTCTCCAAAGACAATATTTTTGATGTCTTTGGGTATATTTCTGTAAGTAACAAACACGAATGCATGTAATTTTTTTTGTTACAGTTTAGCTTTGTCCCTTACTAGTGCAAATTATATTTTACAATAATTGCAGCCTAGTTATAACATATAAAATAAATAAGTTGGTTCTCTTGATTCATATGGTGCGTTCGTTTGCTGTGGCTTTCTCAGACGTGACCCACAGAGATTGAATATATTAATATCTATTAAACGTGCTTGATAAAATTAAGATAAAAGTATGATTAAATATTTGTGACGCGAATGAGTACACGTATATTTTACTATATAGGGTCGCCACATAATAGTCAATTATATTTTTATAGCAGATTCAGAATGAGGAGTGGGTCCGAATTTCGAATAAAAAAATTTTTTTTTCAACATTTTTCATAAATTAAAATTTCATAATAAGTACTTCTAAGTGCATAAAATTTTAGTTTAATCTCTAATTTACGACTACATAGCAAGATGAGAAAACGTTTCCATCTATTTCTAACAATAAACAATAAACTATTCTATTTGTTAATAAATTGTCACTCAAGATGTAATCGTGTCTTGCTTTAAAACCCTTTTCCTGGTCGTAATAAGTGGTGACCCCGAAGTTAGTCACGCAGCCAATTAAGCAAGAAGATTTTGATGACCCTACCAGAAATAAAAAGGAAAATGGCTCTACGTGCTCCAGTCAATCCAATTGGAACCTGAAGCTGCCGCCAGAAACATATCGGAACCTATCCCACGCTTCTGGCAAGTCCAACCCAAATTATGGTTTACCCACTTTGAAGTTACCGCCCAGAAACAGGAGATGACTACAAGTACAATCTGTTTTAGAAAACGCAACACCCAAAAAAATTTGTGAGATGGCAGACCGGATATTTGAAAACTTAATTAATGAAGTTAACGAGGTCACTAGACTTACAAATCAGCTGACACATATGAAAACTGAAATCGCTGCACTACGCCACGAAAACGATGACGAAAAAGTATTGACGCAGCGAATTCCGTTCAAGATCAAGGTCAAGAAGTGCATCGAGGTATTGTAACCAAGGTCAATATCATTAGCTATTCGAGAAAAAGACGCATAAATGTCAACCACCATGTGCCAGGAAAAAGCAGATCAAACGACGGAAAAAAGCTCATTGAGAAAGTTACTGAGCTGACAATGCCTGCAACAATTATCAGAGCAAATCATCCTATCGTTGAAACTGTTTCACAGGAAAGTAGCATAAGAAAATTACTGGAAAATATGAAGATATAACCCAGGCAGCAACCAACACATCTAACTTCAAGCGCAAAAGAGGAACACCTGCAACATCTGGACATAATTTTAAAAGGCCTGCATGAACTTGGGATAACGTTTAACATAGAAAAATGTGAATTTCTCAAGATCGAACTCGATTTCTTAGGTTATCATATAACGAGCCAAGGAATCACTCCAACGGATGAGAAAGCAAAAGCTATTCGTCTTAATTGATATTATGGTCTTACTAAATTTTTGTTTTAAAATTTAGTTTTTTAAATTTATTTCATACGAAAAACCATTTCGAGGAATAAGGTTTCTGATTAATTTAGTCGATTTAAAACATTTAAAAATATTGGGGTTTAAGAGATTTTTAACAAAATACATTTGACCTTTATTTAACCTTGATGACGTCATCAAAGGCATCAAATCGATCAAATGTTATGCCTTTAAGCTGTTTAAAAAAAGTCAAACTAAACTCTATAGCTCTATGGTGGTTGTTTTGTTTTGTTTTATTTTTAACGTAACCTCAACGTAACCTCAACGTAACAAACTTAGCTTCTTTATTTTTCCCTGCGATTGATCTAAGTTTATTAAACAATTAAAATTTTAAGAATAATTAATTTAATTATTTTAATTATAGATTATTTATACAAACTACAAAGAAAAGAAACAGAGGAAATAAAGACGGTTAAGATTTGATTTGAATCAATGTTTGAAATGTTGGTTTGTTGTCTGTTGACAGTCCATTGGGTGACAGTGACATAGCATGACTTTAGCACACAGACACAGCTAATTTTTTTTTTACTGACTGACATATGTTTATAAAGTTAATGCCACTGATGACGTCATCACGTACTAATTTCATAAAATCGATATAAATTAAACGACACAGTTAAAAATAAAACTATTCAAATTGTTCTCTCAAAATAGGCTAAATATTAATATAACATAATAAAAATAATAGGTTAAAAAGTGAACAATGCCCATTGTTATTTTGTGTTTACTTTTTTTAAACGGGGGAGTATCTGTGGCGTCCTCAGACGTGACCCACAGAGATTGAATATATTAATATCTATTAAACGTGCTTGATAAAATTAAGATTAAAGTATTCCAAGAAAATCTACTTATATGACTTCCTAGACATTTTATAATGACAACACTCTTCAAACACTAATTTACAAACTAACTTAACCAAGTAATGTTGACTAGAGAACCTGGGTACAATTTGTGCAATGACCGCAAGCTGCGTAAATCTCAAAAGCCATTCATCTACCTTCCCCCTGCCCCTCCCCGTCCCCCGGGACCCCCTTCCGCGGGGGGTACACTTCAGTAGATGGCGCTAGTTCTGCCACACTACTGTTATGTAATAGTTAAATTGCCTTGATATTAGTTTGTTAATAAAGTTAGTAATGAATATTGCTGCAATTTACTTGTTCTTTTGTTGATATTAGTTTGTAAAGCCTATTCGTGCCCTTATTGCTCAACGAATTTCGTAGAAATATTTATTTACTACAGCAGTGTCTGGTTAGGTGTTTGACCAGTGCGTGTTGCCAGTGATAACATACGGCACTGAGACGTGGTCGCTAACTATGGGTCTTATAAACAGGCTTAAATTCGCTCACCTGGCAATGAAAAGAGCTATGCTCGGAGTTTTGATAATCCTTTATTTATGTTAAAAAATTTAAACTGTACGGCTTATACAACGGGTTAAACGCATTTTTAAGTAATTTATTACTACCTATAGTGCCAACAGAAACACAAAGTTCAGAGACAACGCTAATCCGACTAAGCTTACCAACCAAACCATTGTTTAATTATGTTTTTATTTAGTATCATTTATTTATTTATCTAAAACTGTGAAAATCCATATAAAAATCAAACATACAAGGCAATTAAATAAAAGTTCCCTGTGTACTGGAAGAGCTAAACAACAAAGAGACAAACGACACAATACTGGAAACGCCAGCAAGCGGCGCTATCCGTCTAGCTCAAGGGATCAGCGCAGCATCCTCCGGCGGCGGCGGCATTATGTGCTTTATGGCTTTTGGAATCTACGGTACGAATGCCATTCTACTCACGAATTTATGTTAAATACAATACGTTCAAAATGTAGTTAAGCTTGTTTAAATGAATCAAGTTTTACAACAAACCTGTATCAATTTTCGATAACTTTATACTTATTATCATCATCATCACAACTCTTTGCAATGAGCCCACTGCAGGACATGAGTCTATAATTATATTATGTATTTATATTATTTCAAAAATACATTATCAAGAAAATGTCGTCGTTTAATGGTTCAAATTTAGTATAGTGAAAATGGTTTGATGGTGTCTCCTGAAAGAAAAATTCTGGACTTCTTTTAAGTTTAGTGGCAACGAGCAATGTAATGCAACCTAATAATAATAAATATTACTTTATTTATTAATTTATCTTGACGTTTGACAGAAGTTTTAAAACTATTAGGTACCCATTTTATTGTCTTGCATCAAAAATGACCGGTTGTAATTGACTGAGATTGAGATAGAATACTGTAATCTTCTGTCAGCCATGTCATGGGGTGTTCTCTTCATTGGTTCGTCCGACTATAAAGAAAAGGCACTCTGGTAAGCGACCCCAGGCAGCCTCCCTAACTTCTGTGTTTTCTACTGCATCCATGGATGCAGTATCCTCTTAGTACCTTTTTCCTTCCTTCCATTCACAATTTCCTTCAAAACTTACAAAATCCTTTCATATCCGTCGAAGTAGACGAGGAAGGGAATTAAAAATAAATAGTACCAGACCAACTGGAGAATCCCTCCCTGAGGCCAACTCAGGCAGCCCCGTCGTATCTGGGGGATGGATTGGGGGGTCAAAAAGAATTTTAGGGGTGCCGAACCCTAAAGACTACTGTATACAATTATACAGCACCCAGAAACGACTGCTTAACCTGCCCGCCGAAGCACGGAAGTCGTCCTGAGAAATGAATGGTAGGCGGTCACCCATCCAAGTACCGCCGAACGTTGCTTAACCTGCGATATCGTATGGTACAACAAGGCGCCACGACGACTTCAATGAACGTGGGACGAAAAGATGAAAAGATTAATGAAATATGCGAGGTGATGAAAAATTTATGTGCTGGTGTGAGTGAGTCGAAAAAGAAAGGTTGTGGAATTTCCACGCATGGCCGACTTACTGGACGGGAGTAGAAGAGTTTGAGGGAGGAATACAAAGTGTGGGCGTGTGAAAGGTTATGAGTATGTAAGTCCCATGCTTCTGTGGCTAAGACTAGTCAGGGAAGATTTTTGAGATAATGTCAGAGATGTGCTTGGAAGGTGTGGAGATAATGGAAGGATTAATATTTTAGGTATATTATTAATATTGTAATGGCTGTGTGGAGGTAAACCGCTATGGGTATGAAAGGGCGTTAGGTAATTTTGGTGATAAAAGGGTAAATGATAATGGAACTAGTCTGTAAGATGTATGCTTGGAGAGAAAATTTGTAGTGACTAACACTGTTTAGTTAAAAACTGATTTATATGTATACTTGGCAGAAACAGTCTGTGAGAAATGTGATTGACCTTGTAATCGAGGAATGGTTGAGAATAAAATTTAAGGATACGAAATTGTACCGTGGAGTAAATGTCGGAAGCGACCTTTTTTTGTAGTGTCATTTTGGCAAGCCGTCTAAATGCTAGTAGGTCAAAAGTCGCTTGAAGATAGGTTTCCTTGGTGACGAACTTGTTATCATTTCATTCGACATTGATATTTTCTGAGTACAGAATTCGTACAGTATTTAAAATATCCTAAGTGCATTATACTCGATAGACCTCACAAGTTTGACAGTTTCAAACGGATTATCAGCAAAGTGGGTCATGATTCAGTTGGTTCGACAGTACTAGAAAAATGAAAGCGTAGTTAGGCCTGCTAACTTTGAGAGGCAGAAAGAGAATACTAGATGACTTGGTTGATGATGAAAGAGTAGCAAAAGACAAGTATGATAGATTAAGAAAGACTTATTTGAGCGAATCTCGAGTGATGTTTTGGAAAGATGTTCCCCAAATTCGAGTAGCCAATCGTAAAAGTGAGATATGTATGGAAGAATTAATGAAAGCAATGAGAGAAAGTAGATTTACGAAAGAGGTGTACAGAGCAAGAACAGGTGGTTTTGTCGGAAGGGGTCGCTGTACGGGTCGTTTCGTACACTCAGATGATAGATGATAAAGTCAATGATAACTCGAGGGTGAGATTTAACTGATATATTAAAAACTGATAAACTTAGATTAATTGATAAATGATATATGATTGATGAGCTCGCCGCGAATGCTTTACGTGAACTGAAATAATTTTGGTGCTACATTTGGCGGCGTCGCGGAAAATGCTGACGCCGAGCGAATTGTACGCGCTGCTAGCCCGTACATGCTCCCGGGCCAAAAAATGGGGTTGATGTGATGAAATGGTACAGAAAATATGATTACAAGGTGATAGAAACAATGTGTAAATACAATAAAATATGATTACAAAGTGATAAGAATAAAAGTAGTAATTTCCTGAAGATTAAAAAACAACGTATAAATGATAAAATAAAAATTAATTGTGAAATTAAAAGTCTTTCCAAACTCTATTAAAATTAAACTCTACTGTCGGCAATCGGGAAAACCGACTGAAATACGGGGTTGGTTCCCCTGCTTTGTTTAGCACGCTCGTTTACTTTATACAAATTAACACTTTCACTGCATTGACACTGCACAACACTTAGCCTCGAAGGCCCACTTTCAACACTACACTGAACACTAGCACTGCACATACATAAGCGAACGTATGCCGATAAAATTCTCGACGTTCTTAAAAAGGGCCTAGTTAAAAGTACCCGTAACCGGCGGTCATGTATGAAAAGATTAATAAACTTGGAGGAAGCGAAAGGGGTATGCCTGGATCGTAGCAATTGGTGTTCCCTTGTTGCGTACCCCAAAGGGAGACGGGCGTGAGGTTATGTATGTATGTATGTTTATCAGCCTATTGACGGTTGAATCGTTAACTTAGCTGGCCTGTTGCAGTGGTGGCGCGCGAGGAGCTGGCGCTGCTGGCGGCGCACCCCGACGTGCGCGCGCGCCGCGTGCCGCTGCTCGTGCTCGCCAACAAGAGCGACCAGCGCGCCGCCCTCAGCGCGCCGCAGGCCGCCGCCGGTACGTAGCGACGATAGTGTCACCGACGTGCGCGCGCGCCGCGTGCCGCTGCTCGTGCTCGCCAACAAGAGCGACCAGCGCGCCGCCCTCAGCGCGCCGCAGGCCGCCGCCGGTACGTAGCGACGATAGTGTCACCGACGTGCGCGCGCGCCGCGTGCCGCTGCTCGTGCTCGCCAACAAGAGCGACCAGCGCGCCGCCCTCAGCGCGCCGCAGGCCGCCGCCGGTACGTAGCGACGATAGTGTCACCGACGTGCGCGCGCGCCGCGTGCCGCTGCTCGTGCTCGCCAACAAGAGCGACCAGCGCGCCGCCCTCAGCGCGCCGCAGGCCGCCGCCGGTACGTAGCGACGATAGTGTCACCGACGTGCGCGCGCGCCGCGTGCCGCTGCTCGTGCTCGCCAACAAGAGCGACCAGCGCGCCGCCCTCAGCGCGCCGCAGGCCGCCGCCGGTACGTAGCGACGATAGTGTCACCGACGTGCGCGCGCGCCGCGTGCCGCTGCTCGTGCTCGCCAACAAGAGCGACCAGCGCGCCGCCCTCAGCGCGCCGCAGGCCGCCGCCGGTACGTAGCGACGATAGTGTCACCGACGTGCGCGCGCGCCGCGTGCCGCTGCTCGTGCTCGCCAACAAGAGCGACCAGCGCGCCGCCCTCAGCGCGCCGCAGGCCGCCGCCGGTACGTAGCGACGATAGTGTCACCGACGTGCGCGCGCGCCGCGTGCCGCTGCTCGTGCTCGCCAACAAGAGCGACCAGCGCGCCGCCCTCAGCGCGCCGCAGGCCGCCGCCGGTACGTAGCGACGATAGTGTCACCGACGTGCGCGCGCGCCGCGTGCCGCTGCTCGTGCTCGCCAACAAGAGCGACCAGCGCGCCGCCCTCAGCGCGCCGCAGGCCGCCGCCGGTACGTAGCGACGATAGTGTCACCGACGTGCGCGCGCGCCGCGTGCCGCTGCTCGTGCTCGCCAACAAGAGCGACCAGCGCGCCGCCCTCAGCGCGCCGCAGGCCGCCGCCGGTACGTAGCGACGATAGTGTCACCGACGTGCGCGCGCGCCGCGTGCCGCTGCTCGTGCTCGCCAACAAGAGCGACCAGCGCGCCGCCCTCAGCGCGCCGCAGGCCGCCGCCGGTACGTAGCGACGATAGTGTCACCGACGTGCGCGCGCGCCGCGTGCCGCTGCTCGTGCTCGCCAACAAGAGCGACCAGCGCGCCGCCCTCAGCGCGCCGCAGGCCGCCGCCGGTACGTAGCGACGATAGTGTCACCGACGTGCGCGCGCGCCGCGTGCCGCTGCTCGTGCTCGCCAACAAGAGCGACCAGCGCGCCGCCCTCAGCGCGCCGCAGGCCGCCGCCGGTACGTAGCGACGATAGTGTCACCGACGTGCGCGCGCGCCGCGTGCCGCTGCTCGTGCTCGCCAACAAGAGCGACCAGCGCGCCGCCCTCAGCGCGCCGCAGGCCGCCGCCGGTACGTAGCGACGATAGTGTCACCGACGTGCGCGCGCGCCGCGTGCCGCTGCTCGTGCTCGCCAACAAGAGCGACCAGCGCGCCGCCCTCAGCGCGCCGCAGGCCGCCGCCGGTACGTAGCGACGATAGTGTCACCGACGTGCGCGCGCGCCGCGTGCCGCTGCTCGTGCTCGCCAACAAGAGCGACCAGCGCGCCGCCCTCAGCGCGCCGCAGGCCGCCGCCGGTACGTAGCGACGATAGTGTCACCGACGTGCGCGCGCGCCGCGTGCCGCTGCTCGTGCTCGCCAACAAGAGCGACCAGCGCGCCGCCCTCAGCGCGCCGCAGGCCGCCGCCGGTACGTAGCGACGATAGTGTCACCGGTGGGTAGCACCCTCTGCCGCGCAAGCAGACGCACTCACCGCCGGTACCTATTATCTCATGACGATTTCTAGACTTCGAAAGGCTCTCGTTTAAGTACTTGTACACAGTAGTCGCAATGGTTTATCAACAGCCATTTTGGCACCCCGAATATTCTAACATCCACCAACCAGCAATAGATCTGTCGTAGATGACAGTACCACTGGCTTAGGAAGGGACTGGCTCTTTATAAAATACTAGCTTTATCCCGCAACTTCGTATGCGCCTAACTACCCTTCTCGTGGAGATTTCAGAAACTATACAACACACCCACTGAAAGAACCTTTATACCAAGTATCACACCCATGCATTCAATGAATAAGTTTTTTCATACAAACTAAAAATCATTATATTTCCCGTGCCCGTGAGAATTTTGGGGTTTTTTTTTCGTAATACAACCAGTCACTCTTTGAAGAACCTTCATGCCAAGTACCACATCCGTACACTCAAGGAATAAGATTTTTCATACAAACTAAAAAGTCCAACCCCTTCCCGTGGGAATTTCGGGAATTTCTTCCATAATACAAACAGACACTTATTGAGGAACCTTTATATCAAGTATCACTCAATCAAGTATCACTCATCCGTGCACTCAAGGGTTGGGATTTTTTCATACAAACTAAAACATCATATATTTTCCGTTCCCGTGGGAATTTCGGAAATTCCTCTCATAACACAACCAGACACACATTGAAAAACCTTTACACCAAGTTTCACATCGGTGCACTCAAGGAATAAGATTTTTCATAGAAATCAAAAAGTCCTATATTTCCCGTTCCCGTGGGAATTTCGGGAATTCCTTCCTTAATGCACCCCTATATCCCCTAAAGAATGTATGTTCCAAATTTCAGCTCTCTACGCCCAGTAGTTACGGCTGTACCTTGTCTGTCAGTCACTCAGTCACTCAGTACCTCAGTCACTCAGTCAGTAACGGAACAGTTTTATATATATTGATTGATTGCCGGATCGTGTCATCGCCGCCGGAACAGTAATATTTGGTAGTAGCTTTTATTAGCTGCTAGACCGGGATCGAAAAAAAAAAACATAGAATGTGCCAGTTGCTTCCCTTACCGGGTATACTGCAGAAGTCAGTTAAGGGATAGAGGTTTTATTGGCGTTTTTGAGGCTGACTATTCGCAGGGAGTCGTCTCTGCGGAAATTTCGAGGGCGACTGTCTCATGAATCGCGTCACACGTCGCCGACTTTACGTGTGAAATAGTGTCAAATTTAGTGTAGTTTTAAGTATATTTTATATATGTTAGTTTAAGGTATATATCTATGGGCCCTTTGTTTATATTTACCATCTTGTAAACTTTGTGTTGCCTGAAATAAATGATTTATTATTATTATTATAATAGTCACTCTCAATCATTATAATACCTCCAAAGTAAAACTTGACATCAGATGGATTTATAACATCTGGTGTTCTGCCTACCCCATAAGGGATACAGGCGTGACGTTATGTATGTATGTAGATTTTATATGAAGTGTGGTCGCTAGCGTCGGACACGGGCGGCATCTTACCACTTAACGGGACCTCGGATTAGTCATCTTTTACAACGCGCTGGTCCAGGGGAGTTTGGTCTATACGAAGCTAAGCCTACGTGGTTAAACCAGATTCTGTAGAGTGTAACCTGTTCATCGGTTGTTTCCAGCGCTAGGCCTGGAGCGCATCACGACGCAGCCGTGGCACGTGTGCGCCACGAGCGCGGCGACGGGCGCGGGGCTGGCGGACGGCGTGGCGTGGCTCGCCAGACAACTTCGAGACCAGCGCCGCCGGTAGCTGACGGAACAACTAGATGGCGTGGGGGGGGGGGGGCTGTGAGCTTCAAAAGTTAGCCATTAAAAGGAAAGAAACAAAACGTGTAGAACATAGCTGTAAGATTCGAAAGTGAGAAATTAGAAGGAAGAAAGAAAAAGTTTTATTGTATTGTCTTGGTGTCTTTGCGGATACCGTGGTCACGAGCGACCACAAATTATACGCGATAAATCCGTTTAAAAGGCGTTTTATTTAAAAACAGTGGCACGCAGTTTTCGATTCTGGTCATAATTATGTCGTAAAAGTAGGTACAGTCTGCAATAGAATTATGTATACCAGAATTATGCATTCATACAAAATGCATTCATATTGTATGTGAGCGGGAGCCTGAGTGGTATACATAATTCTGTTGCAGACTGTACTTAATTTTTTACTAGAATTCCCTAGAAATAAATACTGTTTGTTACTATTTAATTTACTTACGCCTAAGTCAATCGCGGCACGTGACCTGGCAGGGGGATCGCTGCCAACGCTAGTGTCATCATGCGTTGCGTAATAAATTCTTTAACTTTCAGTTAAGTTTACTCATTAAATAATTATATATATTTTTATTATATCTTTTCTCTTCATGTCTCTATCACGACCTCGAATTTTAAAAGTGACCCACCAGTCCCCTGTATAATTTAAGGCTGGTATTGTGAAAGCTTTCTCAGATTTGTAAGTACCTACCCTACTTAATATTGTCTTAATTGTTCAAGCTTCTTCTCGTGACCAATGATGGATTTTGAATGAAACTTCACATCTCAATAAGCTCACATCTCAACACAACTATGTCCCGACTAATGCTGTTCATGTGTGTATGAATCACGACAGTTTGAAATGGTCATTAAGAAATACTCAAACGCACGTTTAAAAAATCTAACCATCTCACTTGTTCCTAAATAAAGCAATAAACTTAAACTATGTACTTAGTACATATTTAACTACTAAATATAACTATTTTTAGCGTCAGAAGTGATTAATAATTAAAAAAAACAACACTCAGGTTAACCGGATCTTTAATTTTACAAATACAGAAACTATGATTGACAAATTTACAGAAACTATAACAAACAAGTAATTCACAATTCAAATATGAAACAACACTTTTGAACACAGTAAAATAACGAAAGCAGCTATGATTGACAAATTTACAGAAACTATAACAAACAAGTAATTCACAATTCAAATATGAAACAACACTTTTGAACACAGTAAAATAACGAAAGCAGCTAACACAAAATGACTCACGTGTACCGAGTAGTTCCGTTCCACACGCACCGAGTTACCAAGCCGAAATAGTTGGCAACCACTAGGTGGCGTGCTTTTATAGACTTACTCGGCACACTGCTCTGGTCAGGTAGGGGTACATCTATTACGGCCTCTCCTGACAACTGGTCGTCCCCGACCCTGGAGTGAAAAAGCTTGGTAGGACGTCCAGAGAGTGTCCTAATCCAGTGATGGCGTCGACGGTCCAGCCTCGGTGGCCGTGAGGGACGTCGGCGCGTGGACTGCGTTGGATGCTGACCGCGACACAGGTGCTACAGTACCAACGCTATCATTTGTGGCAGAGGTTGAAGGATGAGTGGGCTCTGACGGGTCTGCTTCATCTGAAATCATACGAAGTCTGCACGATGTCGTATTCTTGGCTAGCGAATCGAATTTTACAGGCAAATACGACGATTTAGCTATTGCTAACGTTAAATACATAACCGTCAACGTAATGCACGACTTGGTATCAGCTACCAACGCTACACCCGACTTGACAGATCAACGCCAATGCGACTTAGCGCAGTGCCAAAGCTACAACGACTTAGCAATAAGTTGCTAACGTTGAAACGACTTGGACACCTTGCTAACGCATTCGTTAATAAACAGCGACTTGACATTTCGTCAACGCTCATGGTCGACTAGCGAATTTCATTACTACGAACCAATAAAACAAACGCCAATACAACTTAGTGCAGTGCCAACGTTACAACGACTTAGCAACAAGTTACTAACGCTAAAACGACTTGGACACTTTACTAATAAAACAAACGCCAATACGACTTAGTGCAGTGCCAACGTTACAACGACTTAGCAACAAGTTACTAACGCTAAAACGACTTGGACACTTTACTAACGCATTCGTTAATAAACAGCGACTTGACATTTCGTCAACGCTCATGTTCGACTAGTAAATCCAATCACTACGAACCAACAGATTGTGCCCGACTAGCGAAGTTAATCACTACGAAACCACAATCTTTGCTCGACTAGCGATAAGATCACTACGAAGCAAAACAATTGCTGCCCACGCTTCGAGGCATCACTCGCCTTGTCACAGCACCATGTGTTGTGCTGCAGCCTGCGTTAGTCCGCAGCGACCACCCGGCAAGGTCCGCGCCACTTTATACGGACCGCGTGTTACGTCCGGAATCAAGTTTCCCCGTTGCATCTTAATATCGCCAACTTATCGTTAGCTCCAATACCGCCATCCCGCGATGACTCCAGTCCTCGTGTGATATTCTGAAACAATCATACCAAAGTGGCGGCTCGGCCACTCCTGACAAAGAAGTCAGACAAATTCTCAAAAGAAAACACACAAGTTTGAATTTTTATTAACTGAAAATACCGTTTCAGTTAACCAAGTTCCAAGCACCATTGAGTAACAATTATCTCCAAATCAAACATTGAAATCCATTATTTTCATTATTAACAACAAGGTATATCGTTCGTGGTTAACAGCAATCACATCATTTCCCCACGGGAAACCTGAGTCAACCAATGACTCCTTCAACACACTACCCAGAATCATTCTGGCGTGCCTAGTCACAAAACCAACGAACGAGAACCTGTATCCACAACACATTAAATCTCTTCTAAACACCAAAAATAACATCTTTCTTTACAACTGCAATGGATACTTGTACTTTTGGCAACTTCAAAACTTTAACCGCTACAGACTTTTTTTTAAATTTTACTTCAATTTAATATTTCCATCAAAATTCTAAGTCCACGATTTAACAATTTACGTAAAGCTACCACTGGTTCGGAAGATCCATCTACTGAGAAGAACCAGCAAGAAACTCAGTAGGAATCGGCTAACGTCAACGCATTGAACGAACCGTATCACGGCTTCAAAAAACGCACATTGTTCAATAAAATTTACTTTGAATTTAACAACAAACAACTTGTCAGCCGTTGAACAATACAAACAAAGCAAGCATAAGCTGCTAGAATAATTCAATTAATTAGCAAACAATGCAAAGCTCTTCTGCAGTGACGTCCATCCCGTCACAAAACGTAATGCAGCCTCCACTGGGTTACATCACCTCACACTCATAACCTCTATCCGGTTATATCAACTCACACTCATAACTTCCATCCGGTTATGGCGTATATCAAACCAATAAGAGCATTGCATTGTACTTCATAATTCACAACAACAAAGGATTAAAATTGTTCCACAACCGCAAACAGTTCGACACTAAAATCCAGCTCTTTTGTCAATCGCAACAATTTCAAAGTATTATTTAATTAATACACATTGGCTGTAGAAATTAAAACGCATTTTCAATAATGGTCACACTTCTCGACGCCATTAGCTATTTCCGTGATTCATTAAACACGTACTATCGCGATATTACAATTTAAATGCCAAAATAAGAACAAGTTTACTATTACCAAAACAAAATGAAGCGTTTCGCGCAAGACTCACAGCAAAATATTCTAGGATTGGTAAGATAAAAAGCGATTCCTATCGAGTTACGGATACACGATTATGTGGAAGATAATCCAAAAATCTAATAGTTCACAGACTATTCTAATAAGACATTATGAAGCCCGCTGCATGACGAAAGTTTCATCCGCTCGACCGTGATATCATTACTATCTACCAAGTAGGAACTATAGGTTAGACAAAACCATTACGGCACAATTAAATCGCAATTATATCGCACAGTAGCTGTTCTTCGAACGTATTTGCAAGAAAAAATTACTACAGAAACTTAAATGTTGCCATTTATGAAAATTCCTTTGTGGTGTTGAATTTTCTGCAAATGGATTTGAGTATTTTTGAATGAGGGCAATTTTAGAAATTAACATCCTCTGGCTCTAATTTTTCATTTGTCGCACTAGCACTTATTTGAGATCTTTTAAACCACGTATGATGATAGCCGAAATTTACTTTTCATTTAATCCATTTACCAAACAAAACCGCAAAAGGGATTTTCGAGCATACTTTTTTTTTTTTTTTTTTTTTTGAGGGTAGGCCTTAGAAACAGTAAAAGCACTTATCAAAGTTAATAATCATTTAATTGGAAATCAACAATATTATACAAATTAATGTACATATTTTACATGTAGTAAACAAGCTTTACCTCCAAGGCTAATAATCTCCAAGTTCTACACTTCATCACTGTTATTTCACTAAACCTCACATTATCACATTATGGAATCCATCCAGAAAACTATTGTGGCCATGGCGGACTTGTTTAACACTGAAATGACTGAGTTCAGGAAGGAACTGCACAAGACTACCACATCATCCAACCCAGCATCATCTTCATCGGCACTGTCTCAAGACTTCAACAAATTCCAGCTATTTATTACCGAAGCCATAAATAATCTACAGAAGCAGGTGCAGTTCCTGGCACTTGAGTTAGACAAGATTCAAATGCACAGCCGCAGAAAATTTGTCCTTCTTCATGGCATGGCAGAGCACAAGAACGAAGATGTGACCTCAGCAGCAGTGAAAGTAATAACCGAAAACATGAAGGTTGCAGAATTCACTAAAGCCCACATAAGTGTCTGTTATCGGTTAGGAAAAACTGTTCGTCCTGATAAGCCTCGTCCAGTCCTGGTCAAGTTTACTGACTTGCAAGTAAAAAGTAAAGTATGGAAAGCCAAGACGGCTCTTAAAGGTTCCGGCGTCACTGTATCGGAGTTTTTGACAAAACTCCGGCATGACACTTTCATTGCGGCTCGTCAAAGATTCGGCGTGACACGGTGCTGGACCCAGGACGGTTCGTTGTTCGTGCTTGGACCTGATGATGTGCGGCATCGGATAGTGACAATGATCGACCTCAGCTCAATCCCGAACCCCGAGTCTAGTGATGCAGATACTGGATCCCCGGTGAAGTCGAAGTCAACTAAATCTGTGAGGAGTAAGCGCCCAGCACGTAGATAATCTTTAATTATTTCTATTCCTATTAAGTATATGTGTAGATATATATCTTTTCTTCATATTTTTCTCTACCTCCGATATTTATTTATTATTTGTATATGTTTAAGCATTGACGTGTATCTAGATTTTCAACTGTCAAAGTGTCATCTCTCTTAGCTATCAACACAACGACCACTGACAGTGTGTGATTGTAAAACTGCAATGTTATTGTCAATAACTCAATGCAATATTATTGTCAATCATAAATTAACATTACAGAAGTTAAATCTGTTTAATTTTAGTAATTTAGCCGGAGGTAGAGCTTGTTTTATTGCTATTTATTTTATTTTGTTTTATCGTTTATGGTATTTAATAAGTAGTTTAATATATATTTAAATTTAATTATTTAGTATTTATGTATATTTCTGATAGCGAAGATGACATATCTTTGCCTGGTTATATTTCATGTTCCTCACCTTCATCACAGAGTACAGGTAGCTACCACAGTATCACTCCTTCTTTAAATATTGCGCTCGACCACCAATTTTCAGATTTTCGTAAAAACTTTAACGTTGTCCATATCAACGCGCAGAGTATTCCAACTCACTTCCCCGATATGCTGGCAGCTTTTGATAGCAAAGCTATACACGCTATCCTTGTTTCAGAAACTTGGCTCAAGCCATGTCTCTCCTCTACTTCTTATGCATTGCCGGGTTTCTGCCTGATACGCAGTGACCGTCCAGACCGCACTGGTGCAGGCGTGGCCATATATCTTAGAGCACACATTCCTTTTTCCGTGGTCAACGCATCAACCTTGACACCGACTAGTGGAGTCGAGCACTTATTTTTGGAAATTACGTTGTGCCAAACTAAAGTGCTTCTAGGAGTTATGTACAGCCCGCCAAAAATAGATTACTTCTCTACTTTAGAGCATGTTTTGGAGGACTTGGTACCTTCTTACGGTCACACCATCTTAATGGGTGACTTTAACACGTGTCTTCTTAAAAGTGATCCTCGATCTACAAAACTTCGCTCTTTAATAAGGTCAACCAATCTTAATATTGTCCCGTCTAAGGCCACACACTATTATCCCAATAGTTCTCCCTCTCTCATTGACTTAGCTATTGTCTCCTCCTTAGATCACTTATCCCACTTTGGATAAGTGATCTAAGGAGACGCGGACGCTTTTTCTTATCACGACTTATTATTACTTTCATATAAAGTTCGCCCTCCCAAAGCAAAGCCGAGAACCCTTCTGCGGCGTAATTTTAATGGCATTGATTTAGAAAAACTTCTTGACGATGCTTATCATACTGATTGGTCAGCTGCTGTCAATAAGTTATCGGTCAACGACCAAATTATGACATTTAATTCACTTCTTACTGACCTATATGACAGACACGCACCATTACGCCCTGTCAAGATTAAGCATCTTCCTGCTCCTTGGTTGACGGAAGACATTAAGAAGTTAATGAAAAAAAGAAACCGTGCAAAAGCTAAAATGAAAAGATATCCATCTGACGAAAACTCACTGGTGTATAAAAATTTGAGGAATCGCTGCAATACGATGTGTAGGGATGCACAACGACGCCATATTCACAAATCAGTCTCAAACGGCGATTCAGCTAAAGTTTGGAAATTTCTTAGAACTTTGGGTATCGGTAAATCTAAGAGTGACAGTTCTCTCAAAAATGTTAATCTCAACTCATTAAATGGTCATTTCACTTCTTCTAGCTCTATAGATGCTGCCATAAAAATACGCACTCTGAATCACATATCTAGTTTACCGATTCCAAATATAAATAAAACTACTTTTTAACAGGATTAATCGCGTATAATTTATATTTTACATTTTAACTCGACGTTTCGGTGTCTTTGCAGACCCCGTGGTCAGTCGCTCGTGACCACGGGGTCTGCAAAGACACCGAAACGTCGAGTTAAAATGTAAAATATAAATTATACGCGATTAATCCGGTTAAAAAGTAGTTTTATTTAAATTATGAATCGTGAAAACTTAAGACAATACGATTCCAAATATTCCATCCTTTTCAATAAGTCAATTTTCGGAATGTGGTGTCAAAAGGACGATGCTGTCTATTGCCTCCAACGCCATCGGCTCTGACTGTATTAGTTGTAAGATGCTCATACCTATCCTCGACATAATCCTTCCTGTAATTACTTGTATCCTTAACAATTGTATTGTTAATGCTGTCTTTCCTGATGCATGGAAGGACGCAATCATTACACCTCTCCCTTAAAAAACTAATCCTTCTTCCTTTTCTGATTATCGCCCTATTTCCATCCTACCTTTCCTTTCCAAAGTACTTGAAGGCCTCGTTCATCAGCAGCTCATTACTTTCTTGCAAGAACACAAGCTACTGAACCCCCTGCAATCTGGCTTCCGTCCTGGGCATAGTACGACTACTGCACTGCTTAATATCACAGAAGATATTCGTAGGGGCATGGAGGAGAAGAAGCTTACTGTACTAACACTGTTGGATTTCAGTAATGCCTTCAATGCAGTAGATTTTGACATACTTTTGCAAATGCTTCGTTCTTTTAACATATCTCCATCGACTATTGATTGGTTTCATTCTTACTTGCATGGGCGCCGGCAACGTATATCTACTGAGACGGAATTCTCTGATTGGTGTGATATTAAAACCGGCGTGCCGCAAGGTGGCGTGTTGTCTCCTCTCCTGTTTGCTCTTTTCATCAATTCGATAACTCTCAATATATCTTCTTCTTACCATCTATATGCAGACGATCTTCAAATCTACACACAAAACAGTCTTGAGAATCTACCAAACTCTATTCAACAACACAATGCTGACTTAAAGCGGATATCAGACTGGAGCAATAACCATGGTCTCACAGTGAACCCTCTTAAGACGCAATCAATTATTATTGGAAGTAACAAAATGATTTCTCGGGTCAACTGGAGCTCAATTCCTCTAGTAGTGTTCAACGGTATCTCCATACCATACAGCGAGACTGTAAAAAACTTGGGAATCATCTTTGACCGCACGTTATCATGGAAACCACAAGTCACCGAGCTGAGCAGGAAAATGTTTGCCGCGGCGAATTCGCTGAAGCGTCTTCGTAATTTCCTCCCTACTGCCACTAAAATTATGCTTGCACAATCTCTCTTACTTCCCATTCTCGACTATGCTGATGCCAGCTATCTAGATTTAACTGAAGAACTTCTTAACAAACTTGAGCGGCTACAAAATCTCTGCATAAGGTTTGTATTTGGATTACGCAAATACGACCACATATCTGATTTCCGCAATAACCTCAAGTGGCTTCCCATTCGCCTTCGCCGGAATACTCACATTCTTTCTCTTGTCTACCGTATTCTGTACGATAAAGCGATACCTTCGTACCTAAAAGACCGCTTAAATTATCTGTATACCAATAACGACCGACACTTGCGTTCTTCATCAAATTTGCTCCTGGCGACACCATCGCACACATCCACATTTTTAGGTAAATCCTTTTTCATTCGATCAGTGTCGTTATGGAACGATCTCCCGATTGAGATCCGCTTGGCGCGCACACCGCGCATTTTTAAACGAATGCTGAAACGGTATTACCTGGCAAAACACTGTCCATCTTAACTATCTTTATATATTTATGTGATGTATATTATTATGTATTTTATTTATATGTACTTAGGTATATATGTAAATATGTATGCTGTCATTATGTATGTGTATGTAATTATTCGTATGTAGTTTATTTTACGAGCCGTACACCTCGCCCACATTCTTCTCCACCAATGCCTGGGTTGCCTGGCAGAAATCGCGTTTCGGCGATAAGGCCGCCCTTTGTGTGTAAATTATAATAATTTTTTTCGTTGAATCTATGTAACCATGTTTGTGTACAATAAAGAGTATTATTATTATTACGTATGCTTACAGCTACACGCCTTTCGGCGGAAAGCCCGACAATTTGACCAGTCGGTCGGGGATCAGGGCAAGAGGGACAGAAACCGGCGAACTATTCGGGCAGTATCCAGCAAAACCGCTCTTTGCATGCGTGCTGGAAGCGAACCACCGCCGAATCCCAGCCTTTCAAGGTTTCTGCCCAAAGTGGCTGGGGTCAAACCGTTTGCGGATATTACAACCGGGATGATTTCGGTGGACACAACTTCCCACATTTCGGTCACCTCGTGTGCAAGGTCCAAGTACTTGCGTTGCTTTTCGGTCTCGGCCTTCACGAGGTTCTCGTCATGTGGTATAGTTATGTCCACCAAAAACACCTTAGACGACGATCGGTCCATTAACACGATATCAGGTTTATTCGCTAGAATAGTCCTGTCCGTGATAATGGGCCGATCCCAGTAGAGCTTGGCGCTGCCGTTTTCGAGAACTGGCTCCGGCGTGTACTGGTAATAAGGCAGTTTCTGATTGATGAGACCGTATTTCAGAGCGAGCTCTTGGTGGAGAATCTTGGCTGCTTGGTTGTGTCTATGCAGATACTCAGTGTTAGCAAGAACCGAACAACCCGAAACTACATGTCTGAGGGACTCGCCAGGTTGGCGGCACGCCCGACATACGTCCACTGTGCCGTCCCTCATAATGTACTTCCGGTAGTTGTTCGTCTTGATAACCTGATCCTGTATCGCAAAGACAAACCCTTCGGTTTCCCCTAAGAGGTCCCCGAAGCGCAGCCAATGCACGGAGGCTTTACGGTCCACGTGTGGCTCGTGTAGAGCTTTGTAAAACCTTCCGTGCAGCTCTTTCTCTTTCCATACGGTCTCACGATCAGAAATGCTTAGTACCGCCGGTGTCTGCCATGTCTCGAGGCCCAGATTGAGAGGGGTGAGTCCTTTGTCACACGCTACAACCTCTCTATGCATACCCACGTCCGCCTTCGCCATAAAATAGGCTCGGAGGCTATAAATCTCCCGATTGTGCAAGGTTTTGGCGCTAATTAGGCCTCTTCCTCCACACTTCCGGGAGATATACAGCTTCATTACTGACGACCGAGGATGATGCATTCTATGGAGGGTCATAGTAGTGCGGACCTTCCGATCCAGGGCTTCTAATTCGGTCTGAGTCCATCTGAGTACGCCAAAGGTGTACGAAAGAACGGGCATAACCCATCCGTTAAACGCTCGGACTTTGTTGAGACCCGACAGAGAACTAGTTAGTACCTTTGTCAGGCGCTCAAAAAAGACTTCGCGTACAGACTGTTTTACGCTCGCTTCTTCGACACCGATGTTCTGTGACATACCCAGATACCGGTATGTTTCATTTTCGGAGAGAGCTCTCAGGTTAACGGGACCTAGGTCAACCCTCTGAGAACGAGTAATCCTTCCCCTCTCCACATGAACAACCGCACACTTGTCCACTCCAAACTCCATTTTGATGGAGCTGCTAAAATCTGTCACGATTTTTAGCAGTTCCCCCAATCGTGGAGCCGTTGGAGCTAACAGCTTGAGGTCATCCATGTAGAAAAGATGGGATAACCGCATGCCCCCTCTACGAAACTGAAAGCCCGTCTCTGATCCCTCCAGCAATGTGCTAAGAGGATTCAGAGCCAGGCAAAACCAAAGTGGGCTCAGACAATCACCCTGGAATATTCCCCTACTAATCTGGATTCGGTCTTCCGCATCCGTCATTCGCCTGCCTTGGAGACTGAGCATTGTACTCCATTGTCTCATACATCGCTCGAGAAATATTCGAACTGTACCGTCGATTTTGTACAGTTCAAGAACTCTCAAGAGCCATGTATGAGGCACGGAGTCAAATGCTTTTTTATAGTCAATCCAGGCTGCGGAGAAATTGCGACGGTTGCGTTTGACCAATTTGCCAACGACAGCGTCCACGAGAAGGAGTTCCTTTGATCCGCGGCTACCGGCCCTACATCCGTTCTGAGCATCAGATATAACGCGATTAGCATCTAAATGCTGGCGAATCTTGGTGCTCAGAACGGAGGTAAGTGTCTTGTAGGTGGTAGATAGACACGTTATGGGCCGGTATTTCGATGGATCCGCGGTATCGTTGGACTTAGGAACTAAATGAGTGACCCCAGTAGTGAGGAAGTTCGGGAGAGCTCCAGTGTCCAAGGCTTCCCGGAATTGACGGGCCAAAGTTGCATGGCACAGAGAAAATCCCTTGAGCCAATAGTTCTGCAATCCGTCAGGGCCCGGACTTTTCCAGTTCGGGCTCCGGCGGATTGCAGCACTTACGTCCTCCTCTGATATGAGGACTTGGCTCATAGGGATCACCCCCGCACACGCTTCCTCAACCCTATCAATCCAGGGACCCTCTTCGTGCTCAACTGGGCGCTCCCACAGGCCGCGCCAGAAGTTAATAGCGTCGGCCTTATCCGGTATGCGGCCAGTCGAGCAGGGTTCGGAACTCTCCAGGGATTTATAGAACTTCCTTTGGTCACTCGAGAAGAGACGATTTTGGTTGTATCTCTCAACCCTTTGGGAGTATCTCCGAATACGCTTCGCCCATGCAGCGATCTTTTGCTTCAGCTCGTCGATGCGCTCTGTCAGTTTTCGGGTGAAGCCCGGTCTGGTCAATCTAGTGTCCATTCCGGGAAACTCCCTCCTGACAAAACGCACAATCCTTGGCCTGGTATTGCCCGAGCTGAAGCAAGTTAGCTTGCCGATGAGGATCCTGGCTTGTTCGATACGACGCTCAATCCTCCTCTTCCAAGCTGGTACAGCGTTACTCCGAGGAGTAGCACGTCCAGCAGTTGGGCTTGGAGCAGCCATGGCGCCAGTAAACCGACATACCGCCATAGCCGCTCCAAAAAGGATTGAGTTCGTCTCGACAAGATCAGAGCTGCTCTCCAAATGTTGGGGCAACATCTGATTAACGGCCTCAACGACTTGCCTATTACGAGCGCTGCATGGTAGTCTGGGAAGCTTCGGCCTTCCTTCAAGGGGAGTATTGCGTACTTCCTCAATCGCCTCCTCTAATAGCCTTCTCGTGTGCTCTAAATCCTGGGAAGCCATCCCTGTTGCACCTTCCCCTGCCACCGGGTTGTTCCGGTCTGCCTCGTCTGCACGCTGCTCTAAAGCAGGCATTTGCACTGGAGAGGCGACACTCGCAGTGACTGGGGGTGGTACCACAGAGAAGGCTTCGCGTCTCAGTTGTTCGAGCTCAGTGGGAGCGAAGATGTTAGAACGCATTATCCACCGAGCTCTATCCGCAAGGTTTTGCTCGGCGACGGTCAAATGAGGCTCCAGCAGCATGAAAGCGCGGTGCATGCGTGCTCGATACCCCGTTCTACCTGTTTCCGTCTCTCTTGCCCCGTAATACGCTCGCATGAGGTTGGCGTTTTGTTGCTGCGTCCATCTCATGCGCCGTCCTTCAGGGGCGGGCTCCGATTGCGGGGGCTGTGATGCCCCTGCCGGTGCCAAGCTCCCTGAAGGCGATGATGGTGGTGAGGACTGGACTGGTGGTCGCCTCAGTCTCTGTGCGCTGGCGGATCGCATGCTGCCGCGCCCAGCGCCAGCACCAGACGCGCCCCGGCGGCCCCCGGGTAGCGTCTGGTGCTGGTTATTATTATTATTATTATGTGAGGAAATTATCGGAATCAGTTTTCATAACATCAAATAAAATTCTAGCAATATCAATTGTTTTCGGACATAAAGTTTTGAAATCTCGCTTGAAAGTAGACCAACGGCGATCAATGGACACCCACTTATCTAACCAAGTACGTGCACTACCCTTCAAAGAATTTGTCGATTTGCAAAAGACATTCTCGATCGTCCCACTTATACAAAGCATGAACATGATCTACTTCATTACACCACACATTAAAATTATGAACACTAGGATCAAAATTCGAAACAAAGTAGTTGTGTGTACGCGTGGGTTGAACTGTCTTTACCGCATCGTTAATCGCCTGAGCGATAGAAGAAGCCTCTGAGTAACGCGCGACCGAATCCGCGGTAAGACCCCTATCTACTAAGCTAGATTGCTCGAGTTCACTGTGCCTAGTAAGAGGGACTGGTCCCAAAACGTCCTGTGTTGAAGCCTGTAGGCGCGGCGGGGGCGTGAACCCTTTTAGATCGTGGCTACGGTCGTTACAATTGCGACGACGCGATACCCTAAGTGTATGGCGGGATCGTGACACACTGCGCGATCGACCAGATCGACGTGACCTATCACGAGGTTGTTGCGAACGACGTAACGTGCTACGAGATCGACGGGTCCGACGCGAAAAACTATGATCACTATCGCTTGTGTACGAACTATTCAAATAGGAAACCGATCTTTCGCGATAAAGATCACGCAAACGTTTATTACGACTTCGCGAGGCGTCTCGATCACGTGAGTCATTTCGAAAACGTCGAGAATGTCTGATATACTTCGCGGCATCGTTTGGCAACGACAAATCACGCACTTATCACACAGTAGTATAAGTTAACCAAAGAAAACACGTAAAAGTAACGCAAAACAACTAAATATCCAAATTTGAGGGTAGAATGTGAATTACTTGCCGTCCTTGATATAAACGATTTCCTAATTGTGTGGGCTTTGAATTCTTTATCCCACTTCTGATTTTAGCGTCAGAAGTGATTAATAATTAAAAAAAACAACACTCAGGTTAACCGGATCTTTAATTTTACAAATACAGAAACTATGATTGACAAATTTACAGAAACTATAACAAACAAGTAATTCACAATTCAAATATGAAACAACACTTTTAAACACAGTAAAATAACGAAAGCAGCTAACACAAAATGACTCACGTGTACCGAGTAGTTCCGTTCCACACGCACCGAGTTACCAAGCCGAAATAGTTGGCAACCACTAGGTGGCGTGCTTTTATAGACTTACTCGGCACAGTGCTCTGGTCAGGTAGGGGTACATCTATTACTATAATAATTAATTTTACTAAAATATCTAGTATCCATTTGTTTGTAAGTATGACCCCCCAGCTGTGTAATGACTATGTTTTCTGTACTATTAACAGAATACTAAATGTATTCTAAATAAGTAAATGTATGTAATTGATTTGACAAATCAATAACAACGAATAAATCTGTAAAATAAAGCTATATTTGTATTAATAGAGCTGTATCATTAAAACATTTGTTTTTTTTTATCTAACGTTGCATGGAATCAAAAAAGGTTGTTTATTTTGACCACCCTTTTTTCATACTATAATCCGGCCTCAGGCCCGGTCGGGCCGATATGTGGGATATTCTGGCTAAGAGTTACGGCCAGTTACGTAAAGGCCACTTTCCCTAACTAAATTCTCAAGTCGAATATCATAAATCATAGCTACTTATACGAAAACCAGGCCACGAAGAAAGATTAACGAAAAAGGCGGCCACTTATAAATTAAATTGTGTGGTCCTGGATTCGAATACCGGTGGAGAGTGGATATTTGTCTGATGAACACTGATCGCTATCTTACTTATGGACGTTTATACAATGTTGATACAAGCGAGAGGCATTAAACGAAACCGAATATATTGTGTATCAATATCAGGCTACACAACAAAAATCAGATCGAAATAAGAAATGGTTTAATCACAGGAATATTTTTTCTTATAATTAAAACACCTTGTATCTTCCCGATCACCTGATTGTAAGTACTATAGGCATTGTTATCATCCACTGCGAATGTCAAAATGTAAGTCCAGATTTTTACATTTTAACTTATTTATTAAGCTTTATTTAAAAAATTAGGGACAGACGTTTTATTGGCATTTTTTGCGGACGATAGGCTGAGTTCCTGTCACTGCAATAGTCTCTCTCCATCATTATAATACCTCGAAATTTGTCAAACGTGACATCAGATGGTTTGATGGCCTCTGGTGTTCTGCCTTCCCCATAAGGGATACAGGCGAGAAGTTATATATGTATGTATGTATTAAAAAAATTCATTTAGGTATTTCACGTACCTAAATATTTTTAAATAGTTTCGGCTTAACAGAAGGCATTTAGGTATAGGATAATATGTGGTTTCATTTAATGCCTCTCTCTTGTATCAACGTTGTATAGTTCTTAACTTAATAATTGAGGATCAAACGAACTTTTAAAGTGAAGTTTGATCCTAATTATGTGAACAGCTTCTTTCGAAGCGATTGAGGTTTACTTTATGTAGTAGCGCCACCTACTGCTAGCCTTTGCACGGATTTTAGAGTCTATGATAAGGGTTCTTTTTTTTTTTTTAACAACTGTCACATTTCGCTACCTATGTCAGCATCCAGTCTCATTTTGTTTAAAGTCAATCTGTCTTATTCCTGTTTGTTCATTTCACTATATTGGGGTTGGGTAAAATACAAATATAAATTGAAATTACTCCATGTTGAAACATATTCATATTATGCTCATTTCAAAGCATAATAACGGGTGGGTTTATATTAAATCGCTTCGAAAGAAGCTGTTCACATAATTAGGATCGAACTTCACTTTAGAAGTTCGTTTGATCCTCAATTATATTTCACAGCTTCTTTCTTTGCGATTGAGGTTTACTTTATGTAGGATGTTTAAAGATTAGTTATAGTGAAATGAATTGGCAGAGTAGTAAGGTAAAACTCTTCAATAGTAAATAAACATACTTATTGAAAACAATTCAACAATGATTAGGCAAATTATTTTTCGTTACAAAGTTTGTTATAATTTCTAGCAAGGACTGAGGAAGAATCCGACCATCCTGCAGTCTTTTTGATAGGTCAATAGAAACTCCTAAATAAATAGCTCTTGATGTAGCAGCATGTCATGTACTATGTGCACTAAAAATATTTTCATCAATACCACTGAGAGTTAAAGTGTTTTTAACCCAGTGACTTAAAGTTTTAGAAACCTATATGTTTCTTAAAACTAATAAACAAAATATCAGGTTTCCTTAAATTTTCGTTTTATTTATATACCTATATCTGTAAGGTTTTTGCTGGACAAATTTCTGGACGAATATTAAAAAACGGAAACTTTACCAAGGTCTGTTTACTATTAAATTTAGAGGTTTTTATAAACCCTTTTATAAGTACTTTTTTAGTTATTAAATATTTTTAATCTTTGTCACGGATAAAATTTGAACACGATGTTCCGTTACAAGAGCTATTAGTGTAACAGTTTTCTTGGAAAAGAGTCTTTAAGTCAAGGTCTTCATTAGGAAATTTTGTAGGTAAGTAGCTCAATACAACTGCTGGATCCCAGGTAAGATCATACTTGATGTGGTTGGTCTTCACATAACGACTCCTTTCATGAAACTTTTTAACCTGTCATATTGGGAATTTATGTTTAATATTAATGATAATGCAGATCTATAGCTATTAATAGTACCGTACTTAGCACCTTTTTCGAAAATTTCAGTTAGAAAATGAACAATTATTGGTTTAGAAGTTTGAGTAAAACTAAAACTATTATTTTTGCAATATTCAATCCACGCCTTGATACCTCCTTCACACTGTCTCGGTAAGAATTATCCAACAAAGATGCCAACATAATTTCAACGGACTTTGAAGACAGTGATCTTTTTACTAACGCTTGCTGAACAATTTCGCGGCAACCAAGGTTAACGTTTAATGAAGGTTGTGCGCAGATCTGAAATGAGATTTCAGCGAATTAGTATTTAGTAAATACAATCACAACACAACCTTTTAAACAATGGCAACCATAGTTGCGTGGGCGTACCATACTACCACAACACCCACAGACTTTTCACTAACAATTTTCTGAAGAGTTTTTGCATCTGGGTCACTTTTCCAGGTTACATAAATAGGACATTATAAGTTGCATCTGTTTGCAAAAAGATCAACCGATAGTATTCCAAACCTATTTGTTATATTATTAAAGGTATAGTCACTTAGATCCCATTCAGTGTCATTTAACTGTTTTCGTGACAAACTCTCAGCTTCTATATTATCTTTTGAAGTAATATAAGATGCAAAGATATTGATCTTACGCATTTCACGCTATTTCCATTGGTCTCGGGTAATATGATCCATATGTGAAAACTGAACACTACCCATTCTATTTATACAGGTAATGGTAATACCTATTCTTAACAATATATCAAAATCGTAACTACCATAATTATGCGAATGTTTTAAGTCCGAAAACACTGCTTTTAATTCCAGAGTATTAATGTGTAGCGAAGACTCGCTTTCCTTCCAATGACCCGCTGCCTCTTTTCCATCACAAAATACGCCCTAGCCAGTATATGATGCGTCAGGATAGATAGTTTTAGTGTATTGGCCTGTTCTAAGAGGAGAAAAGCCCTCTTCTAGATAATTTAACCACCAAGTAAAATCATCTTTATTATATCTGGGTAAATTCACTACCTGACATAGATGAATATAAGTACTAAAGTATAGATGACCGTCTCGCGGTTTTTGCACTTTAGCGCCACACAGTATCCGCTCTAGGAACCTTTTTGACCAAAACAAACCTAGAATGCAGCCCGGCCGTACCACCACTTTAAAATTTTCAGAAATTTGTAGTACCAGTTATTACTATTTTGCAAACTGCGCAACACTAATAAGTTGAAATAAACTGCTCAAAGCATGATGCTATGCGAGTTGGGGGTAAAAAAAATATGCATCTCAGACAATTATTTATTTTTTCTTCATTATTTGTGTTTGATATAATAATTATAGGCCATAGATTTGTTCAGGTCGTTTTCGTCAAACTCAATGCTTTTGCCACACAAATTGTTCACCTCCTTGCACCAGTCATTCACAATCAACGCAATTCCTTTTCTTAACTCACTATCTCACTAGAAAGTCAGCATCCTATGTAAAAATATCACTTCACAAAAGTAAAATCTTTGATTTGAGATCGTAAAAACGCGAGGAGTGAACACTCTACTCAACGTACTTTGTAGAAAACACTAACAAAAGAATTCAGCGACAAAAAACACACAGAAAAATAAGCAAATGCAACGGGTGCAAAAATTTGATTGGTTGAATACTATACTATAAATACGCTGCCTGGTACTATAGATATATCGATATCGAACGCAGAAAAAAATAAAAAAGTTCCAGGAGTGCCCGGCGCATAGCGCTAGTAGTAATAGAATTTTGGTATTTCTATGGAAGACAAACTAGCATGCTACCTGATCATGAGTAGGATTTTTATTTGGTGACAATATTTTAAATTGCTCGAATAACTTTGTGTATTATTTTTTCTATTTTAAGAACTTTTTTTTTTGGGGGTAGTTTCACAATAATTTTCTCTGAATCAAAAATAAACCCAAGGAATTTACATTGTGTTCTAGGAACAAAGCAACTTTTTTCGTATGCATTATGAAACCTAAATTTATTAAAATATGTTTTGTAATCCAAACATTCTCATTACAATCGTTAGAAAACGTCTCAGAAGGGAGTCACTCAATCAAACAACTTATCAGTTTAAGTTTTATATTTATTATAATCTACCACCACTTCGGAAAGTCGATCTGTTGAGAAGAAGTGGCAAGAAACTCAACAGCAATCATCTTGTAAAATACATAGTAACAGTTTACAGCCAGAGAACAATAAATAAGTAAATATCACAATCTTAACGACACTGACCTTTATCACAAAGCGGCTCGTTCTCCTCTAAAAGCGGAGAGTAGACTGACTAAATCAATCCCGGTTTTTCTTTCCCCTCCAATAACTTTCCCGCCAGAACTATCGGACCACGTTTTGCTATGTCGTCGTCTACCAACCGTCGTGTCAGTCTGCTCTCCGGAAATCAATAGACTAACTCATTTATTACTTATAAAAATCATACTAAAATAACTAAATAAATTGATTAACATAAATAAACATTGTATAATATAACTGCATAATTAACTATTGATGACAGTCGGCCATCCAACTTACATCGTGCGTCCTCGAACGATTTACAAATCTGATAAGATGCTAAGAGTATATATTACAACAAAATTTCATAAATTTCAATTAGCAATAATTACTTATGTCTTAATTTTTTTTTTTATATTGTAAAATCTGTTATCACTTTAAGCATATCATAAACATACATAGTTTTATGCTACATAGTAGGACCAGTTTTGTCCAAAACTTATCTATATGGACCAGGGTGTCAATTACTTATAAACAAGGACCAGGATGTCCTATATGGACCAGGGTGTCCATTACTTATAAACAAGGACCAGGGTGTCCTATATGAACCAGGGTGTGAATCACGACGACGTTCTGTTCGATCTTGCAAGCTGCGGCTTGCACGCTCCCTGTAGTCTTGACCGAAGCGGCTGCGAATCCGCAGCATACGATGGCTCGGTTGGCGCCTGGTAGAACTGCGTGACCGACGACCTCCAGCAGGTGACTTAGTTGGACAAGTCGGAGTGTAGACCACGCGTTCCCGACATTGGTTCATTCTGGAACGTAAATTCTTACGCGTAGTTCATGTAACCCAAATACGTACTCCCGCAACCCCATAGCAACATAACCATAGACTAGAGCATAAGGGGTAGAGGAGCTTATATGAATAAATAAAGTATGTAGATGCGCATAGGGCAAAATAGTTTGTACACTACTGAATTTCAAATTGTATTTCTCGAAGACAAGTGAATTGTATTCTTTTATTTCGGGAAATAAACTTCTAAAACCACATCTACATGATTTAAACTTATTTCAACTTCGCTCAATAATTTAATACTTTTGTCAGGACTCATGTGGACGTTAAACAAAATTTATGTTTTTGAGTACAATCCCACTTCTGAGATGTTAGAAAACGTCTCAGAAGGGAGTCACTCAATCAAACAACTTATCAGTTTAAGTTTTATATTTATTATAATCTACCACCACTTCGGAAAGTCGATCTGTTGAGAAGAAGTGGCAAGAAACTCAACAGCAATCATCTTGTAAAATACATAGTAACAGTTTACAGCCAGAGAACAATAAATAAGTAAATATCACAATCTTAACGACACTGACCTTTATCACAAAGCGGCTCGTTCTCCTCTAAAAGCGGAGAGTAGACTGACTAAATCAATCCCGGTTTTTCTTTCCCCTCCAATAACTTTCCCGCCAGAACTATCGGACCACGTTTTGCTATGTCGTCGTCTACCAACCGTCGTGTCAGTCTGCTCTCCGGAAATCAATAGACTAACTCATTTATTACTTATAAAAATCATACTAGAATAACTAAATAAATTGATTAACATAAATAAACATTGTATAATATAACTGCATAATTAACTATTGATGACACAATCATCACAATCTTTGCCAATGTAAAATATATTATCTAGATATATTATGAAAAAATTATACCGACGTAAAAATTCCATGACTGGTTTTAATATTTTAGTAAATACTTATATAAAGAGCGGTGCATAAGTCAAACGTTTAATATTTGAATTCATATAAAACGTTGTTATATTCAAATCGAAGGTACTTTCGGAAAGACTTATCAACATTGATGAAAAAATAACTATCTTTTGCATCTATTGAGGCCATGTAGCATTGTTTTGTTAACTTATCAGCGGTTCTGTAATCTTCCATTTTGAAGTGTTTTGTAGTAAATTAATTCAAAGATTTTAAATTATGTATGAAGCGATTTTCACCGTATGGAGAAAAAATTTGTGATAAAATTTACCTGGCTCATGAGAACATACGAATATAGCATTTATTTTTAATAGTTTATCCAACGCTAAAATATAATCTTTATGGCCATGTATTGACCTTGGGTAAACACAAGAGCTACTTTGTTTAGCGGGCAGATATTAAAAAGGTTTTTAGTAACCAGCTATTCACGATAATATTAATGGATCACTCGTTATCTAAGCCCATTTTTGATGAAAATATCGTAAACGTCCATCGCACTGCACCTGGTGGTTTATTTCCGCTGGTTGCTAGTGTTCCACGACCGTTCGTGGTAGGTCCCACGTGGCGGGTACGTGTAGCTCTGCTGTGGAGCTCGAGCCGGCAGCTGTGGCTGTGGAGATGACGTCGTCGTTTTTTGCAATTTGCAGCGTTTCAGCAACATCTCCTCCCAATAAATAATCATCGCAACTTGTATTGGTCAGCGTGTCACGCAGGCATACGTTTATGGAACTCATTATTATGTTACGATGAGTTTTAGTTTCCCTATTCTGGCTATCGCGACAAGCGTAACTCAGCAGTTTTAAAAGTTTTTGCTTCAAAGTTTCATTGAAAATGATGACCATCGCTTGCGATAAAGCTGCCAAGGCGATTCCAATTTGCCCTTTTTTTTTTTTGTTGAAGTATAGAATCTCGTTTGGTAAGAGTTTCAGCCAATGCTGCTTTTGCTTCTAAATTTAATAAAGGGAGCAAGTAAATATTTGCAAATTGCGGGTACAAGATAGTCCTCAACAGGCTTATCTTTAGATTCGTTAGATCTTCAGCCGACAACTGCTGGTTTTTAGACCTCTTCCGGGACATCAATCGTATCAAAAAAAGGCTGATAATGACGGAGGTAGCTCGAGCACTTCAAATCTTGGATTCTGCGTGCAAGATCGTCTCCACCGCAAATCAGATTACTCGCCAACGGCGATATTATCTGGTAACGGACTAATCAAAAGAATTAATTATATGCATCGAAACTCGATGACTACACGCACATACCATGTGGGTAGTTTTGTGTCAACGACATTTTTTCTAATATTTATTAAAATTATATTAGAGATTCTCCACCGTACATCAGATTAATCGCCACCGGCGATATTATCGAGTAACGGACTAAATAGGAGAATTAATTATATGCATCGAACCTCGATGACTACACGCACATACCATGTGGGTAGTTTTGTGTCAACGACATTTTTTCTAATAAGTCCCAACACCGTTGGGTTCTTCGGAATTTGTAATTTGATGTCTCAACCTCCTCGAATTATTTTCTTGAGAATTTTCTCCTCCTTCGATGCACAATTTTTACCATTTAAACTTTTAAAATTTAACTAGCTAATTAATATATTTTAGTCGACGTGCGCAGGCTACAGCACGGAAACGCAGAATGAGTTCTGTAGACTGGATGCTGACATAGGTAGCGAAATGTGACAGTTGTTAAAAAAAAAAAAGAACCCTTATCATAGACTCTAAAATCCGTGCAAAGGCTAGCAGTAGGTGGCGCTACTACATAAAGTAAACCTCAATCGCAAAGAAAGAAGCTGTGAAATATAATCTGTTCTCTTGTTCCCATAACACAAGTGCTTTACAAAAAATAATAAGGGCCAGCTAATGTGTGAATCAGAAAGATTTATTTATTATATTTTGAAACTATTTAAATAGAAGTCGACGACCGGCTGGTGTAGCGGTAACATACATTGCCTTCTATGCCAGAGGTCCTGGGTTCGAATCCCGGCGGCGGCGGATATTTGTGTGATGAACACAGATATTAGTCGTCAAGTCATGGATGTTTATATGTTTAAGTTTATTCTAATAAAAAATATGTATTTATTTAATATGTATGTTTACATATTTCTTAAGTATATCAGTTATCTAGTATCCATAACACAAGTTCTTTTAGAAACTTAATTTGGGCTAGATAATGTTGTGTAAGTGTCAGAAATATTTATTTATATTTAAAGAAGTAATAGTAGAATCGTTCCAATATCGAACTCCGTCTATATTTTTCCATACAAGAGTAAATTGAATTATGTTTCCAGCTTCATTCTTTGCGATTTGAGTTAACATATTTTAGTATGCGGTGCCACGCATCAGCCTTCGCACGGTGATTGAGAGACCTAATTATTTTTTTTTTCTTTTTATTGTTGGCCACACTAACCACGGTCCTTCTTGGTGTACTCCGACTCATTGTGCGTTTCCGTGCTCAAGTCTGCGCACATCTTCAAATCCACGGCAACTAATAAGTAATAAGTTACTCTGAACATGGGAGGTAAAAGGAAATCCGAAGATAAAGGTGAACGAATATTACGCAAGATCAGGAATCTGCAAGTTAAATTGGCGAGAAATCAAGCACCTGTCGTTGATTCTTCAGAGGAAGAAGATACACATAAGTATATTGGTGCATTGTTCCTTAAGTGATGCGAGCTACTATACTGGGTTGTCTCTGTCACGAAATTGTAATGCGTAACTGCCACACTGGGCTTTTACTGTTACTAAATAAATATAAAAGATGCGAACTTACCATACTGGGTATTTTCTGTCTTGTATACTAAATAAATATTAAAAATGCGAACTTACCATACTGGGTATTTTCTGTCTTGTATGACTTACTTTACTTACTTTTATATATTTAACGAGTTCTACCCAAAGTCCGGAACAAAGAGCTGTGATAAATTCGTGCACTCATTACGATGCGTTGGCGTCATTACCGGAAGGTCCGCCATTTGCATCCATGTCGCCTATACCGTGGCCATCTCAAGAGGTTGAAAATGTATTGCCTTAAGAGGAAGAAAAAGATAAAAACTTGGATGAGGACAAGATGGCATGAAATACTGGCTAAAGGCCTTAATAAAGAGGCCAAACAAAAAATACTTGCGGATTATCTTATACCCGCTAATTGCGATTTTCTTGTAGCACCACTTTTAAACCCGGAAGTTAAAGCCACCATAACTGAGCCTCTCGTCAAAAGAGATTTCTCCCTATTTATAAAACAAAATCAAATAGGAACCACCTTAGCCGCATTGGCTCGAGCTACGGAGTTGATTTTGTCAAATGAGACCTCTGCTCAAAAACTCTTTAATTTATGGGTATAAGTGACGCTAGCCGACTTTTGTGCGATAGCCATTATTTTGAAACTAAGACCAGGCGTAGTTTTATTACGAACGCCATCAATAGCAGTCTTAAAGATACCCTCATAAATACTGCCAGAGATAAATATCTCTTTGGAGAAAATGTGACGGAGAAATTAAGATCTGCTCAAACTATTCAGCGGTCAGGAGAAACGTTGAAAAATACAGCAAGGGCAACAACAAAGAAAACAAAGAAAAAATTTCGTAAATTCTGATAATAGATAAAGATCGTTAAACTTCAGAGCCCTGCACCAGAAACAAGCGGGTCGATTCGATGCAGGGTAGGCTCCTCCGGCACCCAGGTACCCGTTCAACTGATCAGTGCCACGGCGTGCCCGCTCACCGCCGCCTCCTTACCGGGCGTTAGAGACAGATTACTAGGTACAGCACGCTGGCAATTTGCGATAATTTATTAATCAATGGTTAAAAATTACCACTGATGCCACGATTCTCTCGTGGGTAGAAGGGTATACAATACCATTTCATTCCACTTTGTCACAAAAAATAACGCCTTATGTTTATCCTAAATCATCTCTCGATTTTAATGAATCTTTGCAAAAATTGATTAGAATTAATGCAATTTCTGAGTGTGTACATGTTTCCGGTGAATTTTTGTCTAGTGTTTTTTTTAGTACCGAAATATAATGGTCAAAATCGTTTCATTTTAAATTTAAAACAATTGAATAAGTTCATTTCAACTTCCCATTTTAAAATGGAGGATTGAAGAACGGCCTCAAAATTAGTCACTCATAATTGTTACATGGCATCCGTAGTTTACAGATGCATATTTTTTTATAAGTATCAATAAATCTCAAAGAAAGTACCTGTGCTTTAAGTACAGTGATAAACTGTACGAATTCAACTGTTCACCTTTTGGCCTATGTACAGCGCCTTATGTTTTTACGAAAATATTAAAGCCGGTTATGGTGTATTTACGTAATCAGGGTTTGTTGTCAGTAAATTACTTGGACGATATTTATTGTGTAGGTAGAACGTATTTAGAATGCGAAAATAACGTTAGTAAAACAATGAGATTATTACAGTCCCTTTGCTTTATTAATAACACCGAAAAAAGTTGTTTGATTCCCAGCAAACAATGTCAATTTCTAGGCTTTATTTTTGATTCCGAACGTATGATTTTAAAACTACCTGATTCAAAAATAATAAAAATCAAAGATGCAATTACTGATATGCTAAATAGAAGTTTTTTAAATTACGTGAATTTGCTCGGCTTATTGGTTTGTTAATTTCCGCTTGTCCTGCCATAGATTATTCTTGGTTGTACACTAAAGAATTGGAGCGACATAAGTATTTGTATTTGTTGAAGAAAAATTGTTATGAACAACGTATCTCTATTACAGAACTTATAAAGATTGATTTGCGAAGGTGGCTTAATCATATACAATCAATTCAATTCAATTCATTTATTTGTACGAATATAGGTCAATACATTAGATGTTACAGTTAAATACATAAGTTAGAAAGTGAATATATTCAGGAATGTGTTTATTTGGCTTTCAACAAATGAGTCGGAGTACACCAAGAAGGACCGTGGTTAATGTGGCCAACAATATAAAGAAAGAAAAAAAAAATTAGTTCTCTCAATCACCGTGCAAAGGCTGATGCGTGGCACCGCATATTACAATATGTTTACTCAAATCGGGACTATTATCGCGCGATGATATTGTGAATTTCAAATGTCGTCTGAAACCAGACGAGTTACTTGATAGAGGTAGGAAGTTTACTTAAACATTGATCAACACTCAAGCATGGATTTTCTGGAGTCAGGTAAATTTTTAATTTTATTTAATTTATTTCATTATCACAACTCTCTGTAATGAGGCCACTGTAGGGCTATGAGTCTCTCCCGTGGGTGAGCAGGTTTAGGCCATAATCCACCAAGCTGGCCCAGTGCTGGTTGGTGGATTAATTATAATTTAATTATACTTTATTTACTAATAATTAAATACTTAGGTTCATTTTTACTATGGTAGTGTTCATTTTTACTATGTGTAGTGGGTGTAATGTTGATAATTTTAAATAAGTTCTCATTTTTATGTTAAGTTTTTGTGCGTTAAAGAACAAACATTCCTTACAAATTTTCCCGCTAACATTAACTAGTAGGATGTCCTTAGATTCCTTATAGATACGAATTCAGCTTTGAACTTTAAATTAATTAAACTACCCACTATAATTGATTTAGTTCCAACGTCACGGAGACAAGCCAGCAGGCTGGCGGGCTGGTACAGTCAGCATGTTTAAGTGCACAGCAGCCAAGATCACCAAATACTAAGAATCATCTAAAGTAGTCAAGTAGTCATAAACATCATCAGCCTGGTGATGTCCACTACTGGACATAGGAATCCCCCAAGGTTCTCCACGTCGCTCGGTCCCGCACTGCCCTCATCCTGCGTTTACCGGCGACTTTGAATAAGTTGCTAACATACCCACAGTCAAAACGTACAGATTGTTCAGGCCATCCACCGTCCTCAAATATCCCCAAATACTGCTTCGGCTTGGTTGTTACGATCCCAGAGGCGACTCGCACGTAGGGTTTTCAACTTTTTTTTTTAGAAATAAATTATATTTGAGTCTGGAAAGAATATCAAACAGCATTTTGGAAAAATAAACAGTATTCATTTTATTTAATGTTTTAAACGCATATTTTTAGAGCTTCTTGCACAAATTATTAATTAAAGTCTAGCATATAAAGTTCTTAGACTTTTTACGCTGAAAACAGTATATTGTAAACTTTATTTTTGTTCAACAACAAACAGTGTAATGTAGTGAAAAATAGTATGGTTGGTAACCCTACTTGCACATAACGAACTATTTGGCGTTTGTTGCTCCGGTGTATGTGAGGACGGTGGATGGCCTGCACAATCTGAGCGCTTTGTCTGTGTTTAGTTCTGTTTGCTTCTTAGTACTTGGTGATCTTGGCTGGTACGCACTTAAGCAACAGGGCTATTCTCCTAAACAACAGCGTCGAGTTATCAATGCATCAGCGACGAGTGACATAATTGGTATTCACATGAATATCATAACATAACATCTGCGCTTGTCGCTGATGACGGGGCGTGAGTAAGAACTGTTATTCGTTGACAATTTTCTTTAGATTTCGGTATTCTGCTATATGTACCATCTGTGAGCTCGACAACGAAATCTTTACTATCTCGTTGACGGCGCTTGTCGTCGAGCACAGCGCTGTTGTTTTAGTTACGCGGCTTGCAGTTGACTGTATCTGCCCCGGCATTAACGCCAGTCTCAGGACGCGCCGCCACAATTGATTAATATGGAAACTTTCATACAATTTATACAAAATGGTTTATCTTTGAGCAGGGTTAGATGGAAAAACTTTGAGTTGGGCCGCACTGAATTATCGGTGAGTGACACCGAGCTGGGATAAGATGAATTTAAACGGAGAAAACCGACGATGTAGTGAGTGATTGGTTTGGAAAATTTGATAATTAGCCAAAGTTTTTATGATTGATTGAATAATAAATAAGTACATCGTAAACTAAGTTGTTTTGCTGATTCGGCGACGCATACACACCTCTTTTGCTAGGTGATCATAATAATAAATCAATTTATTTGCTCACAGAAAAAGGACTTAGAACTAAGAAAAGATAAAATAATAAATTTAATGATAGTGCGAGCAAAGAGGCTTTGGCTCAGCTTGATGTTGCTTGATGTTGATGTTGATGTTGACAAATTCAGCAAAAACGCTGTTTATTCTGCCAAATCCTATGCGTTGAATAGTTACGCTTCGCTTCTATTTATTATAAAAAAATATATATACAGACCCATTTTTTTTAATTGAGGATACATTAATAATAAAATAATGAAAAACAAAAAATCTTAAACATAACTAAGTACATAAATAAGGTTTTAAAAATTAATAAATTGGTTCTTCTATGGATTACATTCTTCAGATATCATGCAACTTTGGGAGGTAATGCGTTTTTGCTGAGACAATAAATGGTGCGTAATTTTACTTTTAAATCAAATATATTTATTGCTATAAAGTATGGTACATAAAGATGTTATACGTAAATCGAGCTCGACATACTATGCTGTATGACGGCATGCAATCGGTAATATAATCATAACTAATCCATAAACATTGGTTTTTGTACATAGTCATTATTAATTTCGAAAAGGTAAACAGATGAAATTATATTCCTTGTCTAGTATCATATTTTATTTATTGAATGAAAATAGAGTTTTTGAATCTAATATATAAAACTAAAATGACCGTTTCAATTGTTCGGCCAACTTAACCAGTCCAGAAATGACTTACAAATGACTATTTTCGGCGAAATTAGTCAAAATCGAAGAGTGCCAATAAATAATTGTCAAAGCAAAAATAGGAAAGTTATTCGAGTTTCAAAATCAAAAAAATCTTTATTTCGTAGGATTTAAATCTATATCTATCTATCTATCTATATCTATCTATACTTATAATAAATCTGTAGAGAGGTCAATTCTGTACATGAAATATATTTTCAAAATAACTATCAGGGGGTGATAAGTGATCGATACTGATGCCAAAAATGCAATCAGTAAAATTTTTGTCTGTCTGTCTGTCTGTCTGTATGTTCCTTATGGAAACAAAAACTACTCGACGGATTTTAACGAAACTTGGTAAAATTATTCTTCATACTTCTGGGCAGGTTATAGTATACCCATTATCACGCTACAATCAATAGGAGCAGAGCATTGAAGGGAAATGTTGGAAAAACGGGAGAAGTTACTTCATTTTTTAAGCTTACGTCGCGTGTGCAGCCTTAATGGTTAAAGCTACATAGAAATCATGTGTGACAGAAATATTCTTCATAAAATTATATAAAAAATATCCCACAACAATATATGTCTATATTTTATGGTTGACTCACAATAACACGTGTAAATCCCGATAGCTTAGCAGTTCGGAGCTTTCTGATTATATTTGTTTACTCTTACGTTTATAATACTCTCACTCATCCCTAATTAAAAAAATATTACATTATTATTTATTTATTTATTTATTGACACTTTATTGTATGCCTTACAAAAAATACAAAAAATTGAAACACATAAAAAAAAAGATATACAATTGGCGGCCTTATCGCTGTGAAGCGATCTCTACCAGACAACCATGGATGTAGAATATTCGAAAATTTAGCTTGGGGCATACCTATAAACCTACATAAAACATACACTATATAAAAATATACTTAAACTATACAAAAATGATATTTATAAAAATACATAAATGGATATACTAAACATACCAATAAATATACATAACATATACACATTATAGTACCTAAATAAGTGATCAAATAACTTCACTTGCTGATAAATAGTGGGATTTTAGGAGTTTTTTAAATGAATGGAGTGATTTTGCTGATTTTATATTTAAAGGGAGTTTATTCCACAAACTTACTGCTCGAACCTTGAATGATTTGCTTAGATAATCCGTAGAGTGTGAAGGTGTGCTGAGCATGAGGTTGTCTAACGATCGTAGAGTACGCTCATGTTGGGTGTGACGGAACTTAAAATATTCATGAAAATAGCGCGGACCAGTAGGATTGAACAGTAGACGATACAGTAGACAGAGAACATGAATATTCCGGCGAAATCGAATGGGAAGCCACTTGAGCTTAGTGCGGTATTGAGACACATGATCATATTTGCGTAAACCAAATATAAATCTTATACTGAGATTTTGGAGGCGCTCAAGCTTATTAAGTTGGTCTTCGGTGACATCCAGATAGCATACGTCTGCGTAGTCAAGAATGGGTAAAAAGAGAGCATGTGCAATCGATATCTTGGTGGAAATAGGAAGAAGATTGCGAAGGCGCTTCAGCGAGTAGGTGGCTGCAAACATCTTTCTACTTAACTCGTCCATCTGAGGCTTCCAGGATAACGTGCAGTCGAGAACTAAGCCAAGGTTTTTCACATTTTTGCTATAAGCAATAACCTCTTCATTAAATTTAACGAGTCTTTGGCTGCCAATAATTATCGCCTGGGTTTTCGAGGGATTTACGACAAGACCGTGAGCAGTACTCCAAGAAAGTATTTTTGAGAGGTCTTGATTTATAGTATCGATGCTAGCTGGTAAGTCTTCTAAGCTAGTCTGTAGATAAATTTGTAAGTCTTCTGCATACATATGGTAGAAAGAAGATAAATCTTTGGAAATTGTATTTATAAAAATAGAAAATAGGAGAGGAGACAACACGCCACCTTGTGGGACTCCTGCCTGTACTTCGGTCCAAGATGAAACGGCATCACCGATAACTGTACGCTGCCGTCGTCCACACAAGTAAGTATGAAACCAAACAATCACCGATGGAGATATGTTAATTAAGCGCAGTAGTTGTAGCAAAATATCAAAATCGACGGTGTTGAACGCATTGCTAAAGTCTAACAATGTTAGAACAGTTAACATTTTGTTTTCCATGCCGTTTCTGATATCATCGGTAATTTTTGCTAATGTTGTGATGGTACTGTGGCCAGATCGAAAGCCAGATTGGTAGTCATTTAATATTTTATTTTTCTCAAGAAATTGAATAAGCTGTTGGTGGACGAGGCGCTCGAGAACTTTTGAAAGAAAAGGGAGTATAGAAATGGGTCGGATATCTTTAAAGGAACTAGGGGAATTATTTTTTGGTATAGGAATAATCTCGGCGTTTTTCCATAAAGATGGAAACTGGTTAGAAGAAATGGATTTGTTTAGCAGGTGTGTAATTATGGGCAAAAGAAAGTCGAGAAGAAGAATAATCATCTTACGACTAACGGAGTCTGACCCAATAGCGTTGGAGGTAATGGAATTTATAGCTTTCTTAACATCACATTCGGTAAATTGTTTAAAATTGAATAATTCGTATTGAGGTGCGGGCAAAGAGGACAGTTGATTTAATGTACAATTTTTAGAGGCATCATCTATAGAGCCAGAAGTTGAGAAATGTTGATTAATTGAGTTTAGATCGAAGTTATCTGGAAGAGTTGTATTTTTATTTTTGCCAACACCTAAAGTTTTAAGGAAGCTCCAAACTTTTGCTGGGGTTCCCTTTGATATAGAATCATGGATATGGCGTCCTTGTGCATTTCTACACATAGTATTACAGCGATTTCGTAAGTTTCGATACTTTTCGAAATTTGTCGAATTTGGTTCTTTGCGATATTTAAGCCGAGCGCGGTTGCGTTTGTTCATCAAAGTTTTTATTTCCTCAGTAAGCCACGGAGTAGGAAGATGTTTGATCTTTACGGGTCGTACTGGAGCATGCCGATCGTAAAGCTGAATCAAAAGGGAATTAAAAATGTCAATTTGATCATCGATATTTTCAGCATTTACTACGGCATCCCACTGAACTTGCTGTGCGTCGCGAAGAAAATGATCGAAGTTAATTCCACCAAAAGACCGTTGCAGAAGTATCTTGGGCTTTGATTTAGGTGTTTTAATTTTGTAGGATAAATGTATGAGATCATGGTATGAGAAGGCGTTTGCTTCAGTTTGGCCATGGATAGCGACGTGCTCTAAGGAAGACACAATCATAATATCTAAAAGTGAAGGCGTGGAGTCGGGGAAAAAATGTGTAGCACGAGATGGGAGAATGTTTAAATTGCAGGCGTTGACTACGGACTTCAAATTAGCTGCACGGCTATCGTTCTTCAACAGGCAGGTGTTGAAGTCCCCCATGATGATAGTGTGGTTAAATAGCGGGATCAATTCTTCTAATTTATTTTCTAAAGTAGAAAAGTAGTTGACAGTATTGTTTGGACTATAGACTACGCCTAAAAGTAGCTTTGTAGTACTGAGACTAATTTCTGCAAAAAGATATTCAATTGCGTTTATAGACCCAGATGCAGTGTTAGAAGCGCTTAATATCTTGTAAGGTAAATGTGACCGTAAGTATATAGCCACGCCGCCTCCCGTACGATTGATACGATCGTTACGAAGCATGACAAAGCCAGGTAAAGCGTAATGAGTCGACGGTAGGCAGGGCTTCATCCAGGTCTCAGAAACCAGGATTGCGTGTATGTCTTTACTTTCAAAAGTTGCTAGCATATCGGAATAATGTGCCGGAATACTTTGGGCGTTTATATGGACAACATTGAAATTTTTCAGAAAACCTGAGAATTGTGAATTTAGGTATTGAGATAAGGAGGGAGAGGTACTGTAAAAGCTTTCGGAACTGTTCAAACCGTCAGATGAGCAGGTCATAAAATCAGGAAATATATCAGATTCATTTATAGCTTCAGAAGTATCCATTTTATATATATTGATGAGTATGTACTTATATATAAATATAATATAATATGTAAATACGAATAAAATTTTAAATAACCACTACGCTAACATATAATTATAAATAAATATATCTATAAAAAAGGCAAACTCTACCCACCAGCTATTACAAAAATATACACATGAAAAAAAAACAGAAGCTACAAAAGAAAATATACTGAAACGGAGATGCAATTAGAGTAGTGTTTAACTATTTAAATGTTACAAGCAACTTCTTTATACCTTAATTAATAGAAATGTGAAGTAAAAACAAAACAAAATAAACTGTACTTGAGGCCTTTCTTAAAAAAAAATAAAAAAAAAATCAAAAAGTGAAAAAAAAATGAACTAAACTTAAAGAAGCTGACAGTGACGTTTCTATCAAGCTGTCACTGAATGTCAGTTTACTTTATAAGCAAATTAAAACATAAAGTGGGTTGTCGAAGATTGTTTGGATAATTAGATTGATTGAGTTACTTTACTTTAATGACATTCAAAAAGAAGTTACCTATTATCATTCGAGGACATTTATGAACATGTAAAGGGCCTATTTCTTGACCGCCCGCCGCCTTGTTGAAACAATGGTCTTGTTTTGTTTTTCCGGCCGAGATTCTTCTACTACCTGCGGTGTTTTTTCTTCGGGTATATCATCCAAGTCTGATAGAGATAAAATCTGCTGCCGGTTTCCATCTGGACACTGTACGAAGACGCAACCAGCATTAGTCCAGCATTTAGTTATGCCAAAGCGTTGCCGCGCCGCTAAGAAAGCATCATGCCGCATCCTTGTCAGAAACTCTGAGAGTGTAATGCCAGAACTCTTCAGTGATGCTTTGCTGGACCAGATTTTGTCTCGGGTTGATAAGGAATGGAATTCAATCAGCAAAGGCCTGGATTTGCTGTCTCTTGGTTGTCCCAAACGATGACTGCGCACTATATCATCTTCCTTAAAGGAGCTGATTTTCATTTTGTTTTGAAATACTTGAGCTGCCGTAGAAAAAGTATTTTCATTCCTCTCTTCTGGTATTCCATGCAATAGAAGTATTTTTCTACGACCCTGCATCTCCAAACGATCACAGCTTTTTGAAACATGATCTATTTGCCTTTGCAGTAACATCAAAGTTTTTTGGACAAAGACTTTAAAATCAAGAAATTGTTGTGGCAAATCTGATGGACTACAAGGAGACTTACTGAGAAAGTCCTGCTCGAATTGTGTCATCCTGCTTGAGAACATGTCTTGCATTTCACACATTGTTTGTTGAAGGGATGAGATCTCCATAGTGTATATAATAGAAGATTATATTTCGTCGCTTCATTCTTCAATATAATTAATAACATAGGTAGTTTCTTTAACTTACTGGCAACATTACGCATATTTTAGAGAAACAGTGGAAAAGACTGGTCACCCTGGATTCATTCGTCTCTGCTCTCCTGTAATATTCTTGTCATTCTTTTTCTTTGCGTGGCAACGAAAGTACGTATTTAACCATTCTTAATTGTAATTTTTATTTTCAATAATGCCAAAGCATAGTAATTCAAGTAAAATTGAACATTATAAAAAGAAAATAAGAAGACTTGAAAAACGGCAAGCCCGTAGTATAATATCGGATAGTTCTGATAGCGAGGAAAACCAAGGTAAGCAATTCATTAATTACTTATATGTTTAATTATTACGTATTTTTGTTTAAATATCGGAGCTGATCGCGAATCAGGTTCGATAATGGGGATAACTGCGAGTTATACCTCAAACTCATAAAACAAAGAAAATTGTACAACAGAATTAATTATGGATGAATATATCATTTAGATCGAAGATGACTGCGAGTCATTTTCGATGATGAGGATAACTGCGAGTTATACCTCAGATGATGCAACCATCTTACAATTTGTATTAAACAATACAAAACATTTTTCCCAGAAATAGTTTAAAAAAATGTGCGTCATTTTACGAGTACCCTCAATTAAGAAATATATATTTTCTTTTTCTCGAGAATATTAAGAGCTCTGTTTCTAGTGGATTCAGTTTTGTGAAGTCTGTCTATAAAGTCTATAAATTAACACATAAATTTTATTCTTATCTTCAGATGCCTCGAGGCTAGTGCCTGAATATGAACAGGGAATTTTCTTCGAAACCCAACCGCTTGATCAACAAGCAAACTTACAACAAATAGATACTCAATATGACTATGAAATACAAGCAGGCCCTTCGCACCAAGATGCGTCGCAGGTAGAACAAACTAATAGTCCCGTCCCAGAACCGTTGTTGGATCCCTTAGCTCCTGAGGTTTTGTCGGCACTGGGTGATTGCTTATCTGATTCTGTAGAATTTGGAGACATTATTCACGATAATCTTGACAAATTGTGGACCCCATTACTCAAAAGAGGGCTTTCTAAGGAAGAGAGAGATAAATTAAATAAAGAATATTTAATTCCGGATAATTGCCGTCTATTACAAGCACCAAAGCTGAATGCCGAAATCTCATCCGCTATTGCAGAATCTGTCCGATTTCGCGACAAAAAGTATGCTGTTTTTCAACAACAACTTGGACATGGCATTACTGCTGCAAATCGGGCCATGGACTTATTGCTGAAAAATGAAAATAAATTGCAATCGCTTAAATACTTAAGCGATAGTTGTCGGATATTATCAGACTTACATTTTTCAATGTCTAAAGACCGAACTAAGTTGATAACACCAGGCCTTGATAAAAATTTTATGCATATTATTAGTGATTCTGAAAGGGATGAAACCCTGTTTGGTAAAAATTTGCCTGACAAGATAAAGGCTAGTAAGGCCATCGAAAAACAAGGACAGCTAATAAAAAAGAACGCAAATGCTATGAAATACCAAGGGCCACCAATACCTCGTCCCATGCCGCTTCAGGGAAACTGGCAGGGCCCTCCTCGTTTCTCGTCGAACAGGGGGGGGCGCGGAACGAACAGGAAGATGAACTCATTTCCGCCGCGACATCAGTTCCTTCCGACGCAGTCCAGACCCAGCAACCAGGGCAAACCACGTGCGAATCTTTAGCACCGTTAAACCAGGTACATGCTGGCAGAGTCCAAGCTTTCTTTAATTGTTGGTTGAAAATTACAAATAACGTAACAGTTCTTTCTTGGATTAAATATGGATATTCAATACCATTCTGTAGTAAAGTACAACAATTACATATACCACATTCTAAGCTATCTCAAAAAGAAAGTCAATGTATGTCAAATGAAATTTTAAAATTAATTAATTTAGGTGCTATAAGACCATGTATGGCCTCAAGTGACCGATTTATATCAAGTATTTTTCTTACCCCTAAACCTAATGGGGATTACCGTTTTATACTTAACCTTAAGTACTTAAATAAGTTTATCGCTAAATCCCATTTTAAAATGGAGGATTTCCGAACTGCGGCGAAACTTATACCTAAAGATGGATTTTTAGCTACAATTGATTTAAAAGAAGCTTATTTAATTTTACCGATAAAAAAAGCTGACCGAAAATACTTAAGTTTTCAATTTCAGCCATTAGGATCCAACGATATCATAACATATGAGTTCACTGCCTTACCGTATGGATTATCTATAGCACCTAGAGTATTTACTAAGGTCATGAAAGAAGTTGTTACATATTTAAGATGCCAGGGTTACCAATCTGTAATATATTTAGATGATATTTGTTGTATTGGTTCTAATTATGATGAATGCCTAGCAAATGTTAATAAAACATTGTCAATTTTAAAATGTCTAGGATTTGTTATAAATTACGAAAAAAGTTCATTACAGCCAGCTCAAATATGCAAATTTCTCGGATTTGTTTTTGATAGTACAAATTTAACAATGTCATTACCTATAGAAAAACAAATTAAAATTTCAAAATTAGTTAAGACTTTCTCAAAAATGCATAAATGCAAAATCCGTGATTTTGCCCACCTGATAGGTATTCTTATTTCTGCTTGCCCTGCAACCAAATATGGTTGGCTTTATACAAAAATATTAGAACGACATAAATTTTTGGCTCTTCAAGCAAATGATGGAAATTACGATTCAAAAATAAAACTAAGTGAAGAGATTTTGCAAGATCTAAATTGGTGGGTTAAAAATATATTTACTACATTTACCCATATTAAAAGCCAATGTTTTAAACTCGAAATTTACACTGATGCGTCCCGAACGGGTTGGGGCGCAGTTTGTAGTAATCTAACTATTAATGGTTTCTGGAAAATTACTGAAAAGGATTTTCATATAAATTATTTAGAGCTCCTTGCAGTTTTCTTAGGACTCAAAAGCTTTGCTAAGAATGAGTTGAACTGCACCATTTTATTGCGCGTAGATAATACAACAGCTATTAGCTACATAAATAGAATGGGAGGCATACAATTTCCACACCTAAATAACCTCACTAGGTCAATTTGGCAGTGGTGCGAAACGCGTAATATCTCACTGTTCGCGTCATATGTCAACACGAAAGAAAATCGTGCGGACATCGAGTCTAGGAAAACCAATCCCGATACTGAATGGGAGTTATCCGAAACGGCCTTTCAACAAATAGTTGAAAAATTTGGTCAACCTGAAATTGATCTTTTTGCGTCTCGCGCCAACGCTAAATGTGACGTTTATGTGTCCTGGTTCCAAGACCCAGAAGCAACGGTTGTAAACGCTTTCACTTTAAACTGGAATGGAAAGTTTTTCTACGCCTTTCCTCCATTCCCAATGATCCTAAGGTGTCTTAAAAAGATTATTGATGATCAAGCTCATGGGATAGTGGTATTTCCATACTGGCCTTCACAACCGTGGTTCCCCCTACTTAAACATATGTTAGCCTCAGATATTATTTATTTTGAGCCAAATAAATCACCACTGATACCTCATTCCAGGGAACATCCCTCGCTGCACTCGAAGCTTACCCTGGCTGCAGCGACGCTATCCGCTCGGCCTTCACCAAACGTGATGCCCCACTCGATGCGCTCCCACTAATGATGGCCTCTCTCTCTGACAACACTATGAAGCAGTACAACGTCACTCTTAAGGCTTGGTGGGATTTTTGTAACATTTCTAAAATCAATAGCTTAAACCCATCAGGTGCATCAGTTATGTCATTTCTTGTTGAACAATTAAATAAGGGTTGCTCACACAGTACATTGAATAGTCACCGGTCTGCTTTATCTCTATTGTTGGGAAGTAGTATCTGTAATAATGATAATATAAAGCGTTTGCTTAAAGGAGCATACCGATTGAAACCCAATGTCCCTAAATACACTTACACATGGAATCCTCAAATAGTTCTTAATTTGATCTCACAATGGTATCCTAATACTAACCTATCTATTGAAAAAATTACTAAAAAACTTACAATTTTATTATCTCTGTGCACAGCACACAGAGTTCAGACCATATCGTTGATTAAATTAAAAAACATAAAGGTATTAGAAACCGGTATAAAAATAACAATAGAGGAACCAATCAAAACATCTGCACCTGGTCGTGAGCAACCCATATTGTTTTTGCCTTATTTTGCACAAAACCTTAACATATGTCCTGCCTCCGTTCTTCGAGATTATATTACTGTTACTAATAACTTGAGAAGTGTTCATTCCGACACGGTATTGCTAACTCATAGACCACCACACAAGCCAGCTACCATACAAACCATCAGTAGATGGATAAAGCAGGTGTTATCAGAGAGTGGAGTAGACGTTTCGATATTCAGCGCCCACAGCACCCGGCACGCAGCTGTGTCCGCCGCGAGTGCTGCTGGCGTCAGCGTCGAAACTATACGGAAAACCGCAGGATGGACCGATTCCTCTTCGGTATTCGCGCGTTTTTACAATAGGCCTATCTATGATAATGATGAGGGAGGTTTTGCAAGATCTGTCTGTTCTATTTAAAACTGATTTATTTTGTGAATCAGAATTGTCAGAATTGTTATGTAATAGGTTAAGTAATTTTGTTAATAAAAAAGTTGATTAAAAAATACCTAGTTGTTTTAATATCGCATACCTACATCATGAAAACAAAACTTAGCTTGCTCTAAATATCTACCTATGTTATTAATTATATTGAAGAATGAAGCGACGAAATATAATATAAGATCAAACGAACTTCTTAAGTGAAGTTCGATCGATATTATATGAGTCGCTTCATTCGAAGATATAATCTCCCGCCCTCCCGAATACTGTCAGCACATATGCTGCCGTAAGCCCTAGGTAAGTTTTGTTTTCTAGACTCTGAAAAGAATGACAAGAATATTACAGGAGAGCAGAGACGAATGAATCCAGGGTGACCAGTCTTTTCCACTGTTTCTCTAAAATATGCGTAATGTTGCCAGTAAGTTAAAGAAACTACCTATGTTATTAATTATATCTTCGAATGAAGCGACTCATATAATATCGATCGAACTTCACTTAAGAAGTTCGTTTGATCTTATATTGTGTATGTGTAGTGAAAAATTATTATAGAAGCTGGTAGGCTTAGTTTTTAGGTACACATAAAGTTATTGTAAGTTTTAAATTTAAAGAAAAAGACTGTTTAAATTAAAATAAATACAGAGCTTGCACAAAAAACGTTTGCTTTATTCTAAGCCTACCCCAAAAAAAAAAAAAAGTTTATTACCCATTCAATAAAAAAAGAATCCTAGAAATCGGTATAGAAACACCAAACTTATACATGAAATACGCTAATAACCCATCGCGCGTGAATACTGAATGATATAAGGATTATTTTTGCGTAACGGTTGCCGCGCTCAACGCGGCTCGCGGCGGTAGGGTATAAAAAGGCGGGAGGCGAGCGCGCTTCATAATTCATTCAATATTTGGCTGTTGATGCGTTCAGAGCGTTCGACTTTATTGACAGACAATAATTGATATTATAAGCCGTGCTTATCAGCGCGACTTTTAGTCTTTAAATAGTTTATTTGAATTTCTTTTGTTGTCATTTTATAAAATAGGTATTAGTTGTTTCGGTAGTGTTTAAATATTCGGCCAAATTCCAAATTTTGGCTAATCTATGTTCAGTTTTTATTTGGATTTTTTAGGTAAAAGCGTAGTTACTTTTATTAATTATTATACTACAATATAGTTAAAGGTATTTATTTTTCAGTGAAGTAGGTATAGGTAAGATATCCGGTATGTAAGAAGATTGTAAATTGTTATTGTTATTGTGTATTTTTAAAAGATGATTGCTGTTGAGTTTCTTGCCACTTCTTCTCAACAAATCGACTTTCCGAAGTGGTGGTAGGTTCAGTTCAATTTGTAAATTGTGACTTATTTCAAATGTATTTAAATACTTACGAAATAAAGATTCTTTTGACTTTGACTTTGAGCATTGCACAGGCGTTTCAGCTTTATTTTCATTTCTTTTACTGTTGTAAGTTGTACATATTTCTGGGTATAATTCTATTTGGATATTTTAGTTTAAACAGGCACTTAGATTTCCAATTTAAAAAAACGCAATTCCCAGTATCGGTGTGTTTTGCAATGATAATGAATAAGGCTCAAGGGCAGACTTTTCGTGTTGCTGGAGTAGATCTCGTTGTCAGTATACTATAACCACGATAGCTAGTGATCTAGTTGTGAGGAAGGAAGACTGAATTAGTCAAGTTAGGCGTTTTTTTTAATTCGCCGTTTTAAGTTATGGCCGCGCTAATCTCCACTTACAGATTTTTCATCTTTGATTATTTTAAAAATTGATATTTGAAATTTCCAAAACTTCTTAGGGCTAAAACCGATCCTAGGTATTGTAAAGCAATTTGTCAATTCTAACAAGCACATTAAATATTTTTAATATCCAATAATTCTAACAAAAACAGTGATTTAAAAGTAACTCAGGGCCGCACGAACAAAATGCTTGATTGAACGATGTTATTGGGTTAACTGTAATACTTAGGACTAAGATGTTACGATGTATTTCTTTTTAACCCCCGACGCAAAACGAGAGGGGTGTTATAAGTTTAACGTGTCTGTGTATCTGTCTGTGGTATCGTAGCTCCCAAACGGATGAACTGATTTTCGTTTAGTTTTTTTTTGTGTTATAGATAATTTTATCCCGAGTGTTTTTAGCCATGTTTCATGAAAGCTGTTCAGCCGTTTGAAGATCATCAGCTCTTTTCTAGTTGATGAGGGGATCTGACTACCTTCCATATGTCCTATCGATGCGAAATTTGGTACCGTATTGCTTCAATTATATTGAAAGTATATGGTAAGGTACCCATGACCTGATCAGCCGTTTGAAGGTCATCATCTCTCTAACAGTTGATGAGGGGATCTGACTAAATTCCATATGTCGTATCGATTCGAAATTTGGTGCCGTATTACAACAATGATATTGATAGTATATGGTAAGGTAACCATGACCTGATCAGCCGTTTGAAGGTCATCAGCTCTCTAATAGTTGATGAGGGGATCTGACTAACTTCCATATGTCGTATCGATTCGAAATTTGGTGCCGTATTACAACAATGATATTTAAAGTATATGGTAAGGGAACCATGACCTGATCAGCCGTTTGAAGATCATCAGCTCTCTTATTGTTGATGAGGGGATCTGACTACCTTCCATATGTCCTATCGATTCGAAATTTCGTACCGTGTTACTTCAGTGAAATTGACCTAAGACTACCTACTAGTTAAAACTTAATCTAGTAAATTAAAACTAATATGATATCTAATACCTAACTAAGTTACTAACTCAACTAACTTATTACTTTAAATACCTTCCTAATATTAAAACCTACTTTAAAAAGTACAAAATAAAAGTAAAATTAAAAATTTTAAAAACAAAAAAAGACCTTACAAACTAACAAATAATATTTTAAACCTATTCTAATTATTATTGTCCCATATATAATTGACTGTAAGACTTGTACTTTAAAATATTTTTATTCTCCGAGCGTCGTCGCCGCGTCGGGGGACCGCTAAGTGAGAAAAACAGTTGTCAGTTGCAGATTGCATCAAAAGAATTCACTCCGAAAAATTCGTAAAATCGACACAACCGTCAACGTCGTCTGCCCTCACGTGTCTGCCCGTTCGGGTCGCCGCACTTGGTGACGCCCACCCCCGCGCCGCAAACCGCACAGCGAGCTCGCCGCGCGCGGCATTACGTAGAGCGTAGACTATGCATGAAACTTAAGATCGCTCATACCTAAATGTAATAATAAATTAGCTGTTGTTGGCTTAATACTTTATATACTTGAGCGGTCCCCGACGCGGCGACGAAGCTCGGAAAATTAAAATATTTTAAAGTAAAAGTCTTACAGTCAATTATATATGGGACGATAATAATTAGAATAGGTTTAAAATATTATTTGTTAGTTTTTAAGGTCTTTTTCTGTGTCGGGGGGTTTTTAAAATTTTTAATTTTACTTTTTTACACTTATAATTCAATTGAAACTTTCACACTTGCACAGGGGTACATTTTAGGATGTAGATTCGAAAAATAATTCATCCCCTTGGGGTGAAATGGGGGTTGTAAGTTCGTATAGGGAATCAACGCCCAGCCTTAAACATTGAAAGCTGAAATTTTGTACGGAGGTTCTTAACAGAGTAAGTTAACTTCGACTAAGACCATCAGCCTCCTCAAGACACTGGGTAAAAACCTAGATCGCATAATTTTCACACGAATAATAGATCACTTTTTTCCTGTAGTCGGTGATCCCCTCATTATGCCCGAGCAATTCGTCTTCCGCACCCAATATTCCTGCCCTCAGCAGGTGCAACGTATCGTTGAACACGCCCTCTCCGGTTTTTACCCTCAGCGGCTCAAAACTGCCGCCGTCTTCTTCGACGTAGCCAATGCCTTCGACAAGGTCTGGCACGCCATAGGTATCCCGGATAGGTAACTTCTTATAATCTTATCTTACCTTAAGAATCGCACCTCCCGATTTGGGTTCAAAGGCACGCTCTCCTACCCTCGTCCGTTAAAGGCCGGTGTACCTCAAGGCTCCGTCCTCGTGCCGTTACTGTACTCGGTATACACCAACTATATCCCTAAACCATCCGAGGGTGTCCAACTGGCCCTATTTGACGACGACACGATAATCCTGGAAGCTGGCTAACGTACAACCAGTACCGAAGAAGGGAAGCCGTGCTGATCCTGTCAACTATCGACCAATCTCAATCACTTCCATACTTTGCAAAGTCATGGAACGTGTATTGAACAATCGACTCCTGGCATACCTCGAGACCAACGAGCTCCTAAGCGATAGCCAATATGGTTTCCGCAGTGGACGCTCGACCGGCGATCTTCTCGTGTATGCCACACACTTATGGAGTGAGGCCTTGGAGGGTCATGGTGAAGCAATAGCTGTTTCCTTAGACATATCCAAGGCCTTTGACAGGGTCTGGCATGATGGTCTCTTAAGCAAGCTTCCAGCATATGGCATACCGACTGGGCTCTGCGACTGGATATCTGATTTTCTGAGGGAACGGTCGATTCGAGTAGTCTTAGACGGCTACTCCTCTGACCTAATGGCGATTAATGCCGGGGTACCTCAGGGATCTGTTCTGTTTGCAACTTTATTCTTGCTGCACATTAATGATCTCCTAACACCAGGCATTATTGGATATGCTGATGACAGCACTGTTGTTGAGAGATATATATCCAATGCGCGAACGAACGCCCATGAAATCCAGGTTTTGAGAAGGTCTATGATTGAGCGCGTTGATTCGACCTTGCGGAATGTGTCCGATTGGGGCGAATCTAACCTGGTCAAATTCAACGCCTCCAAAACACAAGCGTGTCTATTCTCCGCAAAAAAGAGCACCTTTACTTTTACGCCCACTTTCCAAAATGTATCTGTTCCCATCACCGACCAACTAGGGCTTTTGAGCGTCACTATAACGTCCAAATTAAACTTCGGTCAACAAATTGAGTCTATGGCAAAAACAGCTTCAAAAAAATTGGATATCATCTCGAAGGTCCGGCGGTACTTCAGCCCTGAACGGCTGCTCAACTTATACACAGCCCAAGTGCATGGAGTACTGTAGTCACCTTTGGGATGGTTCTGCCAAATACCAGCTCGAAGCGCTAGACTCTGTTGACCGAAGAGCCCGTAAAATCATAAATAACAACAACCTTACAAATAAAAATTTGCAGACGCTGGAGCATCGTCGTAAGGTTGCTTGTTTGACAGTATTTTATCGGCTACATTTTGGTGAGTGTGCGAGTGCTCTTTTTGACCAAATTGAACCCACTCCTTTTTACCACCGGACTACCAGACGCAGACAGAACTTCCATCCCTATATAGTGGATTTACCAAGAAGTCAAACAAAACGCTTCGATAGTTCCTTTTTGGTACGGATTGCCAAGGAGTGGAACAATCTGCCTGCGTCTGTTTTTCCTGACCACTACAGTCCTGGAACTTTTAAGTGTCGAGTGAATAGGTTTCTCGTGGATGGACGTGTAACACCATAGTCTTCATGCGCACTTTCCACCAGGTGGCATGGAAGACAAACGTCCTATCCTTAACATATAAAAAAAAAAAAAAACTCCGTCGTCGCGGCTTCGAAATGTCGACAATAGTTGCAAAGTTACAAAAGGCTGTTGACAACCTCAGCGCCCAGTTCTCGAAGAGGCGCGATTTGCTTTACACAAAGAGCGACGACGGGCGGCCGTGTCCGACCCTTGTGTCTGCATGCGTAGAGTCAAATATCTCGGCGTCACTCTCGATAGGACGCTATGGTTCCGTGTAGTAATCGTTCAAGCTGACACAGGCACTCGAGTCCTTATACAGGGTGACTGGTGAGTTTAGATATTGAAGTAGAGCACTCAGTGCTCAATTTTGATCATGACTATATAACAAAAGTAGGGACTTCAATTTTCACTACAATTCCTTAATATAAATGAAGTGCATTTTCGCCGCACGCACAACTCTGTAAGCCGCCGTATCAAAAGCAGTAAGCCGCGTGCCACCGCAAAAGTAGTATGTGCGCTAGTGTCACCGTACGTTGCGTGATGAACTTTCGGTTAAGTTTACTCAGGTTTTATTCTATTTCTTCAAGAATTCTGGAAGTTCCCCACCAGTCACCCTTTGTAGAAAGTACCTCAATGTATGTAATTTAGTAAATGGTTCCCGATGGACTCATCACAGACTGCTGAGCGGAGTGAGCTAAGATTGATGGGCACAACCCGACATTACATAACAAACTGCTCTCTAGCCACTGCGCTAATCAGTTCTGTACTCCAGATTTATTAGTCCGTTAAAGTTTTATTTAAAAATATATGAATATATTCAGAAAGTGCCATCTAGCTCAAGCCAACCTCGAATCATCAAGTGTTGGAACGTTACCGTGCCAACATTGATAAGTTAACATTACATTGTTTTTTTTATTGTAAATTTAGTAACTGTTTGTTCTCACTCCACTCCAAAGAAGAAGATAAAAGACTTCCCATGGCCGACAGTAGCAGCTGAAAAATCATCTTTATTTGGCTGCTATGTAAACATTTGTCTTTTTATAGCGCTAGCCAGGTAAATTATTCATCCCGTCATATTGGCATCTGGCCCGACGGTCTGGTGGCGGTCGCCGCGGCGCTGGTTTAGCTGGACGCGGGTGGCGCGGGATCGAGCGACGTGGGGAGGCCTAATGTCTAGCTGCGGGCGTCACCAGCCTGATGATGTCGATTGGCATCTTTGTCAAGGAAGCAAGAATACTTTATAAATCTCAATTATTAGGTTTAGATTTAATAAAGATATATTTACTGCAATAGTCATGAGTGTAGTAGTGCGTCCGACTGACTACGAACGAAATAAAATTAAATATTGAAGACTAAAATTAAATTTAAGATTTTTTTTCTTTTTTCCCAGTAGCAAACGAGGGGGGAACCTAGAATATCTTAATACATAAAACTCGTCCGTTACTGACTGACTGACTGACAGGCACCGTAAATTTGGAACATACAATCCTTAGAGGTTGTGGGGGAGTACTAAGGAAGGGATTCGCGAAATTCCCACGGGAACGGAGATTATTGGACTTTGAAGTTTGTATGAAAATCTCATTCCTTGAGTTTGCGGATGACATCCGTGATACTTATCACATTGTGATACTTAGCGTAAAGATTTTTCAAAAGGTTGTCTGATGGTACTATGGAAGGAAAACGTTTTGAATTTTGAGTTTCTGACAAGTCAGTCCCTTCATTATGTAGTTACTTATTGGATGTATTTTAATAGAAAACTTTATTATTTAAAATTATATGAATGGTGTTCAACATACCTACCATTCAACATTCTTTTAAAATAAAAAAGTGGTTTAAAAACTAAAACCTAACTATAAAAAGTAGGAAAAAAGTAATGGTCTCCGCTGAAATATTTACATATTTTTATTTGTCATAGGTACTAGGTAATACTGATAGAGATATGTTAGGATAGCCGTGATCGTATGCCACTTATATTTTATTTTAGTAGGTATTATAATAAATCTCTTTTGCTATAATAGGTGGCATACGACCACGGCTATCCTGCAAATATATCTCTATCAGTATGACATATAAAAGTACATAAATATTTCAGCGGAGACTATTACTTGTTTCCTACTTTTGAGAGCGTATTTGAGTAGTCGGGTTTTAGTTTTTATACTTTTTTTTCACTTATTTTGGAGTAATAGTTTTTACATATTTAAACTGTGCTAATAAAGCTCTTTAATTTGATACCCCACACGAAACGTTCGAGTTTTTTTTAATTCTTTACTTTAAGTTCCCTAGAGGGCGTTGTAGTCATGTTTAACATGACGTTATGTAGCCTATAACCAGCGGACACTCAAGACGCTTCCAAAAACACCTCATTTGCCCAAGTATGGTTAATAGTTTAGAAGTTGTGTGGGAACAGATGAACATCCAAACCCACATACATGCATACAAACAAACAAACATACATGCAGGTTAAAATCATAACCCTCCTTTTTGCTTCGTAGTCGCCGTAGTCGGTGGATAAAAAGATAGCTAAAAATTAAAATATTAAATTAAGAACTACAATTTACTGAGCACAAATTGCTGCCCATATCTACAAAATTAGAAACAGGTAGTCAAAAAGTTTTTTAAAGCTTTGTCAGGAAGTATAAATATTTTTTGACCCAATTTAAGAAGATAGGATAATCTCTATTCAGCTGGAAGAGCTACAATAGACAACCTATAAACTGATTGTACAAAATACAAAATACAACTATAATTATTGTTTTATTTTGATTTACTTTCAATAAGTTTCAATAAATCAATTCTGTGACCAAAATTTTACAACAAAAGCTTAACTTCAATTACATATCCAATAATGCCTAGATTATGTAAGCAAATGCAGCCGTGGACCAGTGACGTAAGTTACTGTACGTAAGTTACGTAAGTTTTTTTTGAATATGACACATGAATAATAAAAAAATAATAAGCTCAATTTTCAATTCAAATTTACAATTCCATGCACATCAATGTATTTTTTACCAACAAATTTGTTTCAATTGTATCGTAGAAGGGAATTAAAACAAATATAAACTAGGTATAACCATGGTAAAAATACATACTCTGGCTATCATACTATAATACTTAAGAAGTATTTAACAAAGTCAACGAAATTAAAACCTCAAATCTCTACATTGCTATGACTTTATCATGAGTTAAGTAATATCATAGTCGGGTTTGACACAAAATACCCCGACATACAACCCGAGCCACTCCGCGCTACGAGCCCACGCGTTTATGTCTTTCATCAAATTCCCTCCCTCCTATATAGCACCCTCAATTGAAAGTTATGCGACCTTCGTGCAGGAAACCTCCTCGGCGCGAGAACGGCCCGCTTTGTCATCAAACCTCTTATCAGAATCCTGAAACTAAAATTATCAGTTGTCGTCGGGACGCCGGCGAGGGCGCCTGTGTGTCGCGGTCCGTTGATGATTCGACCTCATTTACGTAAATAATCTTACTTTGTGAAGTGGATTTTTCTTATGTTTTGTGTGTGATTTGTATGTGAGATGGATAAATAGTGGTATTAGTTTGTTGAGTTGTAGTGTGGTGTGTTGTGAATGAACTGGAGAGAAACCCTCATACATATTCGGAGCTTAATCAGTCCAGGATATTTGGTACGTAGTCTGAATTACGAATTCTTGAGTACGGTGAAAAGATCCTTAACCTGCCTTTGCTCTTTATGTGACTATTTACTCAAAATTAAACTGTTACATAGAAATTTTCAGGATTTCTCTTTCAGGTTTAACTTAATGGTTAATCAGCAGCAATAATTACAAAATACGTAATTTTTCTAATTACGGTTTTTTTATGTAACTTTACAATTGTTCTATATCTTTCTAGGGTAAAGAATAGGTTGAAATTTCAAATTCAAGTTATCTATTTTTACAAATAGAAAGAACCTTGTAAAATGACACAACATAAAACAAGTTTGGGCTACTCGTACGTTGTACAATTATATCTTGGATTCGAAAAAAAAAATAACGTTAGTGAGTGAAAATTTTGTCAAAATCGGTCATTTGGATTAAACAGTAATTTTTACATACTTTCTTACGCATTGAGAGAAAAGCTGTTGATTTGAATTCACAAACAGACACTTCTATTTTATTTATTTCTGTACATTTCTTATAGATGTTCCACTTTATTCACGAGCAAGTCGTTAGCTATAAACTATACAGGCTAGTGAGTGTTTACATGACATAAATGCACTTGCCTTCGTTCCAAACTTGGGGTGAAATTATGTTATAAAAACTTTATTTACCACTTTTGAGGTCAACACTTTGCTCTTATCATATTTCTATTCAGGAAAATTATTTCGGACAAATAGTGTGATGTAGACACAAAAAAATGTAGTTTTTCTTCTTTTTGTTACAGTCTGACATCCTGTGCTTTTTGCTAGCCACTGTGTGCATTTTCAACAGCCTAATGTATAATCGAGAAAGAATTCATTACTAAATGATACAGGCCTGTTTCTTAGTCACCAGACATTTTTTTTTACATCGTGTAAATTTTTTACTCAATGAGTATCATTTATAGATACGATTTTTGCAATAAACCGGTAGGTGTTTTATTAAAAGGAAATTAATATATTCGCTGACATATTAATCAAAGCATGGTCACTCTAAATTATGAATGGATACCATTAACATAAAGATGTCTACGCGCTACTACAAAATATCTTGTAGTCCTACGTCGTAGTATTACACTGAAACGCCACGTCGTAGTAGCTGTGTTCATCAACAGCGACTTTTTGCAAAACATTTTGTGGTGTCATATCTTTATTTTTTTGTACTGAGCGCTACAAAAATGAATATTCAGGTAAGTTTATATCATAACAAAGAAAATAATATTAAAATTTGGCTAGTGAATAGAAAACAACCCTGTATTTAATAACCGAATGAATGATAAAACTCAGCAGTGAGGATTTAGGCTATTATTTATCAAGATGTTTTCATTTGCTATGTCCTCGTAATGCTGCCAGTATCAGTACAAAGGTAAAGACTGCGGTGTATCTACGCACGACATATGAACAATAAATATAAATTTAAAGTCTGTATTTTCTAAAAACAGTTCAACATTTTATTGAGAGTAGGTAATTTAAACACTTACATCATTTCGAGGACATATTTGACCTCTGGGAATAATAAATAATTCATGTCGTTTCAGTAATTTTTATTTAATGTATATTAGCAAATAAGGCCTTATAGCAATATCGTATTAAAATGCTTTTGATGTTCTCTACTTATTAATGTATTTAATTAGTTTATGTAAATTCTGAGGGCCATTCAGAAATTACTTATAAATCAAAGCATGTCAGGATATTATACGGATCCAATGTTTCACAAAATACGTATATATGTATAAATTCTTAAATGTATAACTTTGGAAAATGACTTTGTATTTTTTATTTTAGGAAAGGTCATATTGAGGGCTTTTTGATAATTAGTATTTATTATATTAGGGCATTTTGATAATAAGTATAGCATCAAAAACTTCATTACGGGATCAACAGCTAGACGGATAAATCCTTGCGAAGCTGCCAGTTTATGATATTAGTGGGATTAGAAACACCGATGAATGCTATTGCTTTTGTATGGACGCATTGTAGCCGGCTACAATAGAAGACTCCACAAAGCCACTCTCTCGTTCATTACTCAATGTGTACACTTTTATAATAAAATTCCAATTTTTTTAAAGATTTACCCTTCGATAGATTTAAGAATACGGCAACATAGGAATTGTGTGAAAAGGACTAAGTACTATAAAATATCCGGATGCAAGAAGATGAGATGGCCTGGCTGTAAACTGTTATTGTGTATTTTGTCGTTGATTTTCTTGCCACTTCTTCTCAACAGATCGACTTTCCGGAATGATGGCAGATTCAGTTCAATTTGTAAATAATTTAACGTATTTCACGTGTATGTAACGAAATAAAAAAAAAACTTTTAACTTTGACTTTAATACGACTGGGGATTCCGAATCCCACGAGAGTATAGATCTATTCATAGAATAAAAATAAATTGAAAGAACTTATTTCCGTGTTCTATTACCTACAAAATAAGGCCCGCACTGATGATTGGAAAAACAAATGTGTGAAAACAATATACAATATTATACTTACTAGCAATCGCGTTCAGTTTTCTTCACATAACTTTCGATCTTGTAGAAATTGCACTACTTATCTCATCGTCACAACTCTTTGTAAGGCCCACTGCAGGGCTATGCGTCCCTCCCCTTTGTGACGAGGAGGTTAATGCCGTATACCACCAGGCTGGCCCAGTGCTGGTGGTAAATTCCTCCTCCACCTACTTGCATCATAAATCCTTAAAGCTTGGGTCGTAACTTCGCAGAATAATCTTGTCTTGAACTATCTTGCTGTTATTTTCAGGGTGGTACTAATCGGCTCTGACCAACGAGTCAGACTACCTCAGGATCGCTTGCCGTCTACCTTGCCTGTCAACAACAGCTTTTCCATATTTTGGTGGTTTGGGCAATCATCTATCTATAAAATAATGTATGAAATAGAAGCAAGCATATTGTTAATACGTCTGAAAGCTTTAAATTCATCACGTTTTCAAACAATCAAGCTCTTCAGCTTCATAACATTAGTGTAGATATTATTGAATCGACTGGATATAACATATGATAGGTATTTAACGCTGGAATATACAAACATGAGTGTAACAAGAAGCCGCATCAGTGCTCGCGCTTAGTTCAGAGCAATTAGTCAGCGAATATACGGATTAGGTTGTATACTGTATAGTGATGAGGTTCATTCATTGAAGCCATATTGGATAGTAGGAAAATAATAACACTGAAGTGAGCTGCTTTGAGATTACGATTTTTTGTTAAAAGGAAACATTTGCAAGTGTCCTTAAGTAAGATTTTGTAATTATTAAAACTATTGTTATTGTTACTAATAATTATATATTGTTACTTTTAAAACTATTGTTAAACTATATTAAACATATAGTATACTTGTTTTTATTTTTTACTTTTTAGTTCAAGTTTGAAGTAGGTTTTAATTTTTTAGAATATTTTAATTTAAACGTTAACCATTGTGGCGACCTCTATTAAAAACTTTTAGAGCTTTACTTAAAATTGACAGTTCCATTAACTTTAACTAAACTTGACCATAGGTTCTATTACTAGAGGCAGGATAAGATAATCGAATCAGGGGTTGAAATATTGAAGAGCATACCTCCACGACGCGCCGGAATGCCATTATCTGAAAGTATTTATGAATTAAAGATACCCTCGTTACTAACAATTATACTGGCCACTAGTCTTTACCTATGGTTTCACCCATGTAACGGCTTTTGTTAGAACTATTTCTAGTCCATTCCATATTAAGTTTCTTTACGTACATACATACATAACTTCACGCCTGTATCCCTTATGGGGCAGGCAGAGCACCAGAGACTATAAAAAAAAAAAACAAAAAAAAAAAACACTAAGAAAACCTCTGTACCTCAAAATTTTTTTAAGTTGCTTTGTGTTATGGATATAAGATAAAGGTAACATTAAAATATAAAACACGTAAATATACTACAGGCCTTATAAAGAATAACCAAATATTAAAAAAAATCTAAAACGAACCTAGTCAGCACACAGTCTGAGAGAGAATCCATCTAAAACACATATATAACAAGAAATTGCGGGCAGCACTATAATCTTTAAAGCGAACCGTTGCCTTGTTACACTGGCGTAACGTAGCAATGAGCAGAGCACAGGACGCTCGTTGGGAGGGTGAAGTTTTTCATAGGCGAATACGTACTGGGAGACGCAGCGTAGGTAGCCCCCCGCAAGGTGGACCGACGATCTGCCCAGTCTCCGGTAAACGCTGGATGGAGAACCTTGGGGAGGCTTTGTCCAGCAGTGGGCGACTCCGGAATGAATGATGAAATTTCGTAACGAAACTAACACACAGCTTGATGCTGTCATCTCAACAAGCATCCGTGGCACAAACCTCTTCTCCCCTATTCTTGATAATGCAGACAACTTTATTCTTATAAAGAATAAAGAAACTACTAGTAGGCGTTATTGAAGAATAACTTAATAAGCTTGAACGCTTCTAAATCTATCTGAATTACATTTGATTTGCGTAAATAAAAATATATTACAATATATACAAGTGGCTTTCAATTTACCTTCCCTGGAGTACTCATATTCTTTTATATTCTGTATGTGCTGCTTTTTGAGGCTGCTATCCTTATTAGATATTTTAAAATGTTATCACCTTCAGACATCAGAATAAGGAAAGCGAATTGCGTTCAACAAACAATTTTAAAACTGTCAACTCCATCGCATTCTACATACTGATAGAGCTACTCATATTGCAAAAATGATACAGGCATGAAGTTATGTATGTATCTATTTTGTAATTATAATTACTCGAAATTGTATTAAGATATTAAAATTTCTTTGTAACAACTTTGTAAAAGGGCGGTATTACCTAGCAAGGGCGTTAGGCGAAACTAAGCTTTTATAATTGGCCGTAGCTAGTTAAGCTGTTCAGCTCTCATTAGCAAAAGAAAATCTTCATAGGTACAGTTAATTATAGCGAGCCGATCTCGTCATTAATACCAGCTCGCGCGCCATTCATCACATTTTTAATAAAGCCGCGCCGCCTGCGCGGTGCAACTAGCTTGTTAACTGATAGCCTTGAAGCCAATTATAAGTGGTGTATGTAGTATTATCCTAATGATATTGATATTAGATTATAGATTACGTGCTGATATTAGAAACATGAAAGTTTTTTAAGATGGATTGATGGGTGTTTGTAGCCTTTAACGCTGAATAAGACTTGACGGACTGTGTTTAAATACAATATTCTTGTTTCCTGAGCTCGTGTGCCTTCATCTTTGACCTCGTCTTCACTGAGCATCAGGTGGAATTGAGGTCGTAGGCAGGCTTAGTCTATTTTAGTGAGTTTCTTATGGAACACCGCTGGATGAAGACAGCCAATGACCGAATGACGTGAGAGAAACCTTTGTCCAGCAGTGGACGTTTCTCTGGTTTTAGTAGAATATGGATATCCCAATATGAATTCTCTTGTTTCATTTTTAAATATGAAAAATATTTTTTTAAGTTGCATCATAACATCATGAAGATAAGCTTTTTTCAATCCTTACAAAATCTATAAAAATTTATATCACTATTTAATTTCATTCTCTTTGAATGAATAACTATTTGACCACTATTTCCACTTCCCTTCTAACAAAGCTCCAGAAACCATTTTAGTTTCTTTTAAATATTACTAATCTTGTTACTTATTAACTTAACCTTTAATGGCGGGTTTCAATATTCAACTGACTGCTATGCGTAACCGGTACAGGTACAAAACTGGTAGGAAAAAAGTAGCGTTTCACAATATCTACTAGCTACGGGCTGTAAGTTCTCAAATTTGGCATGGGCCCTCCTTGCGTGACGTTCTTCCAAGAAAATAGGTGACATGTGATTAATAGAATATCACGCATTCGCAAATTATTTGTATGATATTTGAATTAAAGAAATATATAAACTTATTCAATTTATGTTTGCTATGTTTAAGTATTCGATAAATATATTATAATATGTTTTTACAGCTTTTTATTAATAATTGCGTTTAACTGCTTACGTAAAACGAAACGCCAATCCTTCGACTAATTTTGCTATTGGTTGAATCACATTTTTATGACGTCAAAGTAAATATATAAAGGAAAAATTATGTCATTCAATAATATTTGTACTTTTTTTCAAAAACAGTTATAGATAAGTTAGAAAGAGAAAACTGGATTATTTATATGTTGACAGATATTTGATAGGATATTTCGTTAAATGAATAAATTGTTACGTCGTTGGCTAGATAAAATGACATATTCTTTAATTGGTCATACGTAATGAAAACATAACTCTTATTGGCCGCAGCAGACTGCCATGCTACCTTTACCTCATTGGTTTAAATTAATAACTTGTTACGTCGTCGTTGGCTAGATATAATGACTTATTTTGTAAATGGTCAAATGTAACCTAGCAACCCATTACAGTCAAACAGTTCGTAAGCAGTGGTTTAGATGTCAAGATTTTGAATATAGAAAGGCATTTTGGTAGTGATTTCTATTGTTCGTAGGCAAAACGAACAGTTTTCATAATATTGAAACCAATTCTCGTAGCACGTAGCTCGCCAGCGTGGCCTCCGCTCCTAGTTTGCGGCCGTACTACGCGACTACGACTCTACGGCGCCAAGATTCTACGACAAACAAATTTAATTTTACAACGACACTACATCTCTATAAAATATTAACTATAAGATGATTTACGTAGCTTTATAATGGGGGTATTATTTACTAAAATATAGCCTCCTAAAAATATTATGAAAAAGTTATTAAGTACCTTTACTTTTAGTATACCTTTAAACTCGACGTTTAGGTGCCTTTTTAGACACGCGATAAAACCCGGTTAAAAACTCTTTTGCTTGATATAAAAAGTATTATGAAGACTCGAGACAATCTTTAAAAAAATATGTCCCACATTGCTACGATTCAAGCCAATGAAGATTAGAACATTAAGGCCCGATTTTTCAATGATCAGATAAAAGTTATCAATGAATAATGTAAACACTCGCTATCTTCAAGCTCGTTTCAAGTTTATTGTCATTCTACGTCATTGTCAAACCATTATGAAAATCGTAAAACAACTTTATTGAGTCGCGTATTACCTTATTCGCCTGATAATTCATTCAGCCCTTATTTATGCAAACAAACAAGCTCTTCAATTTTGTATAATAAGTTTAATTTCACAAAGTATAAGATAAACTAAAGATATAAGGAACATGTCTGTATTCACATAATATTTGGCGCCAAAATTGACCGAAAATGTGTGATAATATTTTCTTTTGTCGGCATTATTCGGCGCGTCTTCAATAATGGCGCGAGAGAGACGTGACCATAAGGAGAGGGAGAAGGATGCTTGTGAGGGGAAGTATATGGATAGGAAGAAAACGAGTTTATTGAAAGTAAATTAATAAAAATTTCTATCATGCATAACTAATTACATATCTCAGATTAAGTTTTTTAAAGAAATTGAATTGTGGATACTAGATGACTGATAAAAATAACTTTTTTTTTAACATTTCGTCGTATTATTTTTATTTTGAAATGTTTTATACTTTTCTTAAATGTTGTGATGATGTTAAAAATAAATTATTTTCTTTCTTTCTCTTTCTTTCTATCTAATATATAAGATTCTCGTGTCACAGTTTTCGTTGCCATACTCCTCCGAAACGGCTTGACCGATTTTGATGAATTTTTTTGTGCTTATCCGGTATCTATGAGAATTGGCCAACATCTATTTTTTTTATTTATATGGCAAAACAACGTTTGCCGGGTCAGCTAGTAAGTATATCTATACATACATATAATAAAATGGTAGGAAAGTCAAAACTGTACATTGAATATTTTTTTAAAAGAATACTTGGGGTATGGATCTACAATCGAAACAGAAACAAAAAATATAGTTTTTAGAATTTTTGTCTGTTTGTCTTTCCGGGATAAACTCAAAAAGTACTGCATGGATTTACTTCAAATTTGGCATGAAGATAGTTAAGAAGCCGGGTCAACATATAGGCTACATATTATCACGCTAGCAGTGTTATAATCGTAGGTGCGTTTGGTACTGCATAGCGTTCACGCAGACGACGTCGCGGGCAGCAGCTAGTAAAAAAATATGTAAATGCACATTTTGAATTTATTATAAATATTATAAGTTTTAAATGAACCAACGGGGTTCAAACCCAAGACCTCTGGCTCCGACGAAATATTTTAATACAATGGGTCAAGAAAGTGATGAGATTATTTGGTTTCCTAAACATCGAAAACAACAAGGTTCAAACTAAGAACAACTGTCATGTGACAAACAATAATCATCATTCACTCAGACAAAGATGGCAACAGAAGTTGTGAGCTCGATATGCAAGCGAAACTAATCTTTATCACCTATGAATCTGCTAGCATCAATCAACCTTAGGGTGATACACCCACCACCTATACCAGTTACAAACACCCGACTAGGTTTAATAAAACAAGCATATTTTTTTAAGTCATATCGTCATATCTCATCACGCATACTAAACGTTATTCACTGAATTGAGGTGTACTGTTCTATTAATAAATAAAATCCGAAGACAATCACACCAACTACATGGCCCCAAAGCTTGTGGATATGGTATACCATGAATTCTATCAAACTAGGGGGAACCTTTATTCTTATACATAAACACCCAGACCCGGAACATTCTTTTCTTTCCTGTTCCGTACGGGATCGAACCCTCGACGTCACGACTTGCGTAGTAGCGTCTTCATCCACTGCACCACAGAGTCTGTCCTTGTCATTGAAAGCAATATTTTACCGCTACACTAGCCGACCGTCGAAAATTTGTGATAGGTTCCACCACAGACGTACATCTACATAGGCAACGCCAACGCATGTACTTAGCGTGTCCGAACCCGGCCAAGCGTCAAGGTTGGTTACCGCTAGATTCAGTCCGTGTTTGTATGACTGTTAGAAAATCGATTTCGCAACATCGATATCGTTTTCCATAATCGATTTCGTCGGCGGCATCGGTGTCTTCGAATATGATACAAATCTATTGGGCTCAAAATAAATCTAGTTGTCTATGTAGATGTATAACTGTGGGTACCAACCACAAACGCAGGTCAAAGATCAATCGTGTGTAGGTACTTTTTTTTTAATTTTTTTAAATTTAAAAATCATGTCGCTAGAAAGTCGTAGCCCTCACCCATAGAGTGCTTCTATCTATCGCATCACCATATCATCACCTAACTAATCATTATTCGCCGCTGCGCTGCTCGCTGCAGAACACGTGCGCTGCGGCGGCGACTCGCTCACCGAGACGCATACTAACCCGGGACATTCACTGAACTGAGCTGCACTTTTCTTTATGTATATACCTGTAGTCGTTTTATTTACCTTAAAATAGACTTAAAATTAATCCTTGTCGAGTTTCTGCCTTTGCTTCCAAAACAAACTTGAAGTCAAGGTTATTTATTAGATGATGGTACGTAGATTTTTTATTTAGTAAGGATGGAACGTTTGTCTTCATTGACACCTGGTGGAATGGAACCGTGAAGACTAAGGTGTAAAGTACTAGGACTGTAGTGGTTAGGAACTACAGATGCGCAGAGTTCGTTCCAAACCTTGGCAACCTGTACCAAAATCTACTGCTACCTAAATGTATTTATTATAACCGCAAATTTTCAAACTAAGTATCTTGTCAATTTGTACTGTACCTATTTGTATTAATTTGATAATTCTGACTGAAAAAGAGTGCCAAGAGTTTTTTTTCCGCCGGCTTGTTTTGTCTCTTGGTCTACTGTAATATCTTATTTAACAACTATCAACAACTAGTTAAAGCCGAAGTATGTGATGACTGACTTCATCAAGTGTTTTGTGAAATTCCTAAGATGAATAAAACTTTTTGAATTTTTATTGAAAAAAATAAATACTTATCAAAACTAAACCAACGCGTCGTCATGTACATTTTCACCGGGAAACATCTGTAGTATAATATCTTGAAAGAAAGTATACCTTTTCATTTAGCAGATTTTGGTTTAACAAAGACACGGTTTGCGATACTGCTCCCTACCTATCTATAGTCGTTTTAATCACGTAGACAAAGACGAAAACCAATTCATGCTGAGTTTTTTGATAGCTGAGTTGAAATAATGTTACTTCAAAACCCAATTACTTAACACTAGAACGCCCAAGCCATCAAAATGACGGTTTTTTTTTTTTGCTTTTCTCCTGAAACATTTGGTGCAATGTGATGAAATTCATTTACTTTTATAATTTTTGGTTCATTTATCATAAGGAGTGGTTTAGTAATGAATAAGCGATATTCGTAAAGAAATAACGGGTTATATCTATGACGCCCAGCGACCGTCAAAATGACGGACTTATAAAGTATGGGTATCTTCAAAATTAGTTTGAATTCTATGCTCACTAACTTCAGCTTTGCTTTGAGTGGATTTTACGATATATGATTCATTCATCATTCAGGACATTTCTGACTCTGAGAAATCAGAGAGCTGTGCCCATTTAACTAATGTGCATACACCGCCACAGAAACTCCTACTGTGGTGTTCAGGCGAGATCCAGAAAGAGCTGAAATAAGTACTGGGATGAATGCAAGTACTGTATCGGGACCACAATGGAAGTTAATAATGAGTCTTCTATGTCTGATGTGACATGAACGTAAGGGCGGTGGCGTGCTGCAAAAAAAGTCACGAGGGAAGTTTTTTTGGACACGGATGGTACGTTTGTTCAACACGTTTGCCACCTGGTGGAAAGTAAACCTAAGTTTCAGGTCCAACTCTAGACGCTGTAAGACAGATTTGTGTGAACAAACTTTCAGCATGGCGACTTTTTTTTTTTTTTTTTTATAAGTGACTAAACCCGCGTTTGACCTCAATCTCACCTGATGGTAAGTGAAGATGAGGTCGAAGATGAAAGCACACGGGTTTAGGAAGGAACTGGCTCTTTATACAATATTGCCGGAACACATTACCGCCGGAGCGGTAACATTTGGCGGCAGACTTTATATAAAGGGTGGTCGCTAGCCAGGCGGACCCAGAAGGGATCCTACCACCAAGCAATTCAACAGTTCCTGCTGTTCAACAAAACAATAACGAAACACATCCAGAATATTATAGAAGTTGAGGCTCACCTAAAAACTCAAAAAGAGTGATAAGATATTTTACAGTCGATCATCTCGATTTGAACGTCTAGAAACAGACAAATTTGCACATGCGTCATTCATAATTTCATATATTTTTAGATAACTATATCGCATCCTACAATCCTTATAATCCTTGCGAGAATGTGGTCACATATCTGTAGTCACATATCACAGATCTGTAGATGCATAGATGTTAACCTCAATGACTTTCAATATTTAGGTAAAGATGATTACCGATCAAACGAATCATGTCAGAGCAATGGTCATGAAGTAGGTACTTTTATTCCTAAATAAGGCCACAAGAGAAAACTATGGAAATACAGCATACCAGTAGAGAAAAAAAGGAGAAAAAAATCAGAGCCACTCATAGTCGCCTTGTACGACACGCTTATCCGACAGTACGACTATTCGTAGCCGAAACTACACGGCAATTAGGATCAATCTGACCGCAAATCACGGCAGGTAGCCACAAAAAGCTCCAACAGGGCATCTTCTGCTTATCTAGGGTACAGCAGGAAGATCCTAGAGACTATACAGGCTTCTGGGGAAAAGATAAAAAATTGTGTTGTACGAAAAAACTGACAAAATAACACAGCATTGGAAATTCAAGAAATTTTATGTGGACATGTGGAGAAAGAACTATTATTAAATTCCCAAAAAAGTTAATGCTGGCCTGTTTTTGAGTCAATATGTTTTTAACAGTATATTATCTTACATTTCATTACTTGAGTTTCATTTTATAGTTAGAATTTTAAATTAAAATTTATAATCTCTGGGACCGTCATTTTGACGGACGCTGGGCGTTGCGGGTAGTCAAAAATGTTGGGCTTTCTACAGGACCCCGTTTATTAGATACCTTGAGGCGATTGTACGTAGGAGTCCAAAGTAGGTATTGAAATGAGTACGACAGGAAATAAGTCACATTTTTGTAAATTAAAATGAATCTACCGCAGCTTCAGAATGTCGATCTGTTGAGAAATAATCAACAAATGCAGAGCAGTAAAATAATTTTCAAAATCAATTCATAACTGTCCGAAATATCGTGTGACAAAGACACAAAAAAACATACAGACAAATTGAGAACCTCTTCCTTTATTGGAAGTCGGTTGATAACTGACTTCATCTTAAAAATGTGATTGAAGTATTAGGTCATCAATGTAGGTAACTACGAGTATTTTGCGTTTTTTCGATAAGTGATTAATCGATTTCGATGTTATTTAACATGAAATAAGTTATATTCAACATAGATTCAAAATTGTCGAAAAATCGTGTAACAAAGATACAAAATAAATAAACATACAACGTCCTCATTTTGGGAGTCCAGTTGAAAAGTAATTTTCAACCGGGGACCTTTATAGAAACCCTTTTAACTCATAACCAATATTTATACAATATGTTTTAATTTATCAAAGGGCAGATCTTGAATACTCTTGGGAACTTTATTATTAAAGCGTATATACAGTGACCCACCAATTATTGAGTGAAGATATAGGCGGGCTTGATAGATTCATTTTTAGTATTCACATCAAGTAATTTTTTTTGGAAAATTTAAATGTCACACTTAAAAGTGGATCTAAAAAATGTGCCTTAATGAAAATAAATCGATTCAATTACACTTTTGGAGACACGTAACATGACAAAACTCGGAAGCTAATAAAATCAATATCATGTCATAATATTATGTACAGCTATTGGGTGTCGCCGGCTATCCGGACGCCCGGATGTCCGCCTGCCCTGGTTGCCCGGCTCCGTGCTGCCGGCCACTCGACGCGGGTTCCCGTCTACACAAACATGTACGCGTGTATTACTGGTGAATACTTGCGTATGAAAGTACAGAATAACTCTCATATCGTTGCTTTATGTACTGAAAACAAAACTTGAATAATAAAAACACTCTCAACAAGTTTTTCAATTTAGAGCCTGAATTAATCAGTTATAGGCTTCGGACCCGTTTGATCAGCATTGAATATTACTTATCATTAAATAAACGCTACGTATTCTAAGTTTTATAGATTAACATATTATAACTAGTAATAGGCATACAAGTATGATATATTTTGACAAAATAAATGAAAAAAGCACATATTTTTTTTAAGTATTCTTAAAATGTTCTTAAAAAAAATCATCTATTAAAGATCTTTTACTAAGGCCTGATTTTGCAATCATAGGATGAAAGTTACCTAAAGAAATGAAGGTCCGTATTGCTTTATGGAACAAAGTTGTTTGACGACTTTTTTATAATAATTGTATGACAATGACATAGAATGACAATAAAGTTGAGACGAGCTCGAAGCTGTCGAGTAATCCTTTAATCATTAGAAAACTTTTATCTGACTCTTGAAAAATCAAGCACAAAACCTTCAATTTAATACACATTATTATGCTAAATTGAAGAAGCAAAGCTTATTTAATAACATAAAGCTGAAATGAGAAATCTCCGTTAATCGAGTTATGCGAGTAACGTTAATCAAAAGTAATGAATTCTGAATGAAAAGTTTCGTCTCAAAATAACCGTCCCAAAACCGTCCTCCTTGGCAATGTGTCCAGATCTAAAATAATAAACGTGAAAAACATAAACACTTCATTATATCGTGAAAATAGAAGTAATTTTATATCACACACCCACTGCCCACGACAACTTGTCTGTTGCTTGAGAAATTTCGGCATTGTTGATAAGAAAATAAAAGATATAATTCTTTGTTTACACCTATGTTACGTCAGAACGATTGCAGTAAGAAACGGAGTGTAGGAGATTAATGTGAAAGCACTGAAGTGGCTCAGGGCAATTTGTGCTGTAATTAATAATAGAGATAAGAGGTAGAATGGCTCATAACTAACTTGGCTTTGTATGTGACTTGCCTTAATTGCCATGTAAAGGTACACACATATCTAGAGGCACCATCTTTTTGGTGGTATACGAGTCATGATGCTGACTTTTAGAGTTGATGAACATAACTTTTTCTGCCTACATGTCTGTTGGTTTATTTAAAACTTTATCCCAGGTATGTTTATACATTTCAGTAGGTACCTAATTTGTCCGTTATGTAGAACATCTATAGTTTGCACTAGGTACTTTTGTTATTAAATTAAATGCGTATAAACTTAGATGAAACAGCTTTACGATCGGACAATCAAAGAAACTTTTTTATTCGCAGTTCCAAGGTAAAATACCTCCACCTACCTCAGTGATATAGTCCCGGTGTTCTTAACATATGTTGTTTTAATTGGCAATTCTTTAAAAGAAATGTAAAATTTTAGTAATAGTAAAAGTAACAGTAAAAATCTCATAACAAACTTCACACATGCGAACACAAAGCTGAAATGTTTATTTTATTGAATGAACTAGCTGCTGCCCGCGACGTCGTCTGCGTGAACGCTATGCAGCACCAAACGCACCTACGATTATAACACTGCTAGCGTGATAATATGTAGCCTATATGTTGACCCGACTTCTTAACTATCTTCATGCCAAATTTGAAGTAAATCCATGCAGTACTTTTTGAGTTTATCCCGGAAAGACAAACAGACAAACAGATAAACAGACAAAAATTCTAAAAACTATATTTTTTGTTTCTGTTTCGATTGTAGATCATACCCCAAGTATTCTTTTAAAAAAATATTCAATGTACAGTTTTGACTTTCCTACCATTTTATTATATGTATAGATAAGCAACTGGTTGTACTATAAATGTTTATTTTCTTACTCTAGGAGATAGTTAGACAATTTATTAGTTTTGAACACAGTAGGTACCTTACATAATAACAGGTAGGCGACAATTACGCATAAAGATGAAAATTAATGAATTTCATACTTATTGAAACACTATACTAGGCCGAGTTCCATAAGGAACAATAAGCTCAATTCTTCATAAGGAATTTCTCACAATTGGGGTAAAATGTATGCTTATAAATTAATTATTGTAGATCAAGACATTTTTTTCTCTCTTTAATAATAATTAGACTACATTGAAACTTGAGGGAGTAATAGCGTAACAAAATGCACACTTTTGAAATTTTAGTCCGATGTGAGCTTAAAGTTGATACTATCTATTTATCGACTTCAAAAAAAGAGGACGTTATAATTGAAGGTTGCATCATTTTGAATTTTTAAAATTTCCGCATTTTTTCTAGGATAGCGTTCGTTGGTCAGACTCTAAACGCCACAGATTGTTTTATTCCATCGACATTTTGTCATCAACCCGTCCTTATTAAATGACTGTATAATAGATATCTAAACAATTATGAAAAAAATGAAATTACCCGAACTGAAATCCTCTGTTCCATTTCGTGTAACTGTGGCTGTACTAAACATAATGCTAAAAGCGCTATGAAGTATATCATTTTACATTATTATAAATGTGAAAGTTTGGATGGATAGATTTCTGGATATATAGATGTTTCTTCCTCAATCACGGCAGAACGGCTCAATGGATTTGGATGGAATTTGGCATAGTGATAGTGTACAACCTGGAATAGTTTTTACTACTTTTAACCTTGATTTTCCCGCGAGTAAAACCGCGCGAATATCAAGTTAGGATGACTTCTACTTAGGATATGATTGAAATCCCCTGTTCCATTTCATGTACTAACTTACATAACACTAATAGCGCTATAAAGTAAGAGCTCTGTTGCAAATGCGGGGAAAATTGCTTCCAGGATTGTGCAAAACAACGCGCACATGAAATGAAAGCTATTTGAATCTAAGTTTTATGGCTGTTGTTATTTGTGCCAATTTAGAATGACTGATTAATTACGCAGAGCTTTGTATGGAATGCGATCGGGAATGAGTTTATGTTGTTTGTTGACACTTGTTGTTGGGTCGTGTTGTGATACGGGTGCAGTGTTGGTGGTGGGAAACAGTTGGAGAGTAACTGACTAATACATGTAACATTAGAGATGTTTAAACCAGATTTATTTGCTTTTAATAAAATTCCTCATTTTAACTCGACATATTGTTTCCTTACAGACTCTGTTATTACTGACATCGAAGCGTAGAGACAAAATGTGAAATAAAATTACCTTATCTTCACCCGGGATATACTGCACGACTTGGGCGTCTACTAAAACAGAAATATACATAAACTCGTTAAAATAAAACTTGTTTTTATTAATGAAAGAATCGTGGAAATATAAGAATACATGTTACAGTCACGTCTAATAAGATGTATACACTGCGCAACTTAATGTGTTGTGATAAGGATCAAAATACAATGACAATGTGGCTACTACATCTTACTACACGTGACTAAAGAAATTACCCAAATTTAAGCGGTACACAAGCTATGAAGCCCCGAAGTAAGCTTTTGCTTAAAGTTATTTTATTGAGTGTCAGTGGAGCTACAGGATGTTTTGGCATATACACATACGAGCAAAGTAAGAACCGTTTTTCAAACAAGCCTGGCTGGGTATTGAACCCTCCGGCATCGCAGGCGAGTACTAAGACTTTTACATTTTCGAACCAAAATCGCATACTCCTTGAGAAGTTTTGTATTTGATCAATATATTATGTTCGTTGGAGCAAATCATGAATTATTCAAATGTTTTTAAAACTCGATATTGGTATCGCAAATGCTTAGGAATGAGCTGGGTTTAACTAATAACTCAATCACGGCAGAACGGCTCAATGGATGGAATTCTATAAATGGATGGACCTAGGCCATATTGACATGACATTTTTTTTTCTTGAAATAAAACTTCTGCATATATCATATTTGTAAAATGGACGTTTCAATCTTTTTCTAGAAAATAAAATGGGGAAAAACGGTAGAAGTGATTCTAGACAACGGTATCTGTATAGACAACTAAACGTCGTGTTAAAATGTAATAGTATATTTCATAACGAGTGCGGAAAGCGTGTCATTGCAAAGAGTTCCGACAAATGCGTACCCGAGCCGAGGCGCAGCCGAAGTGAGGGTTGACAGTCGGAACAAATTGCAATGACGGTTCCGCACGTGTACTGAACAACTATGTTTAATACAGTTGAGAAAAAATGAAGCTATTTAATAAAATATACAAAACGGCGCCAGCCGTAAAAGAATATAAACAGAGATTTTTTTGCTTTCTGCACCCATTCTGCCCATACAGGCAAGTTCTCAGTTGTATTGACATGAAATGAAAATGAAATTTAATGAGATAAAATGAAATGAAACCTGACCTAACTCAATCAAATCATTAAATCTGATATTGAACCAAATTAGTAGGTTCTTTTCAGAAATATTTGTATGAATCATAAAAACTTCTATGATTTTTTTTTGTAAAAACTTCATAGTTGATTTTTTCTTTTTAATAGACATTATTTTGACAGTTGGGAAAGAGAACGCACGAGTTCGGAAAAGATAAAGAAAAAGCACGAGTGTGTAATAGCCCACGTCCCGAACGCTAAACTTCCTGCAATACGCCACTTTTTGAGCAACTGTATTAATAAATATGATTACAAGCTATACTATGAAAAGGCCTTTGATTTTATATATGTAGGTATATAGAAAGAAAAAACTTAAGGAAACATTAAAACCATTTAAGTAAGCTCTCTGGAACTAAGTTACACTTGATTCCGTTTGAAGCAGTAAAGCTGTGGTGAGTTTAATTATTCATCACAAAGTTGACGCTCTTTTGAGTGAGTGCTGGAGTTAATTAAATCTGTTTCTTTAGTGAGTGTCGCCACATGATGAGCAATTTAAATAATTAATAATGTATACAAATGACGCTTCACATCATTATGTTGCAGCAACAACGAGTCGTTATAAAACTAGCCTTTAATATAGGTGGGCTTGGGAGGTACTGAGTTCGAAACTCAACCGATTAGAGGATAAACATTTTGAATCTTGTATAGTATACCTAATTCAAGTCTTATTTTACACATCAATACATCTCAAATTGCAATTATGCTTCCAGCTTCATCCTTAGCGATTTAAGTTAACAAATTGTAATATGCGGTGCCACGCATCAGCCTTGCATGGTTATTTAGAGTGGTAGACAACACTTTTTTTTTGAATAACTCAATCCCCACTCTCTTAATCAGCAGTTCAGCCACACTTTGTAGTTACTAGACTCATTGTGCGTTTCCGTGCTGAAGACTTCACACGCATTCAAAGGTCACTTTAGCAGTTACTTACGCACAGCTTAAAAAGTTTTTTATTAGTGCTCTAAACATGGGGAGAAAACGGAAAAGTGAGAATAAAGAAGAAAAAAATATTAGGGAAAATAAGGAAGCTACAGAAAAGGTTGGCGAGATAGTAAAGAATAAGTTTATACAGTTCTTTAGTTCAAATATCATACAAATAATTTGCGAATGCGTGATACATACATAATGTGTTTTCTATTCTATAAATCACATATCGCCTATTTTCTTGGAAGAACGTCATGTAAGGATGCCAAATTTGAGAACTGACATCCCTTAGCTAAAAGATATTATGAAACGCTGTTTTTTTCTACCAGTTTTGTACCTGTATCGGTTACTCTTACCAGTCAGTTGAATATTGAAACTCGCCACAAAGCGTGTTGAGCGTCCACTAATCCTGACTAATCTCCTCAGAAAAAAAAAAACAAAAAAAAATCAAAAAGTTTTATTCATCTTAGGAATTTCACAAAACACTTGATGAGAACAGTCATCACATACTTCGGCTTTAACTCGCCTACTTTAATAATTACTGGTATTTTTGAGGACAATTCAAAAAGGCGTTGCTTTTGATAAATAAAGTCAAAACGTTGCTTTTAAAATTAATATTAAGTGGTTAAGAACGTGGGGCAAGGCTCGTAAAGTCGGGATTTTTGCTTGGCTAGAAGGATTTCAAGTGTTTGTGAAAAGCTTTCGTAGTGGACCCACTAGAAATGTATCTATTGTTATCTAAATTTGCGCGTGTCCGCAATCTCACCTGACAATCACTCTAGATAATGAGATGTGGTGAAGGGTATGAGGGTTCAGTAAGAGACAGATTTTTCATAAAAATCCTAAAGCTTCGCGTAATTTTTTATGTCGTAGCAAATTTTTGATAAAACAATTTTTACCTCCTTATGACAACGTTTTTCAAACGCATTTCGCTTTAATTTACTCATGGTTTTAGAGACTAGCGCGTTTATAAAAACAATCAAATTCTTTTGTTTTATTATCTGTGGATTTTGTTTAATGGTAATAAATAAATATAAATTGCGTTATATTTTTGTGTGTTTATTATTATATAATATTTTTCTCAGAAATTTCTTGTGTATCCTACTGGTCCCTATATGCCGTGTGTTGGCAGGATGTCTTCTGAATCCCTGATCTTGCAGCGAGTAGGTCTTAGCAGGGTACCTACGAGATTATTTGCGTCTCCCGTTTATCTCAACTTATCTTAATGTATAGTAATTCATATCCGTTAAGAGATACGGCGTCGATCGATAATTTTTACTAGGCTACAAAAACCGGTGGTAAGTAGGAAAATGTTACCGCTCTTACTACATTTATTATCAAAACAACTACAAGTGAAGAAGATGAGGTCGTAGTAGAAGTTATCGTGGCGTATCCTTTGCATGTTATTTAAAATACTCAAATACTGTGTGTTTCTACCAAAACGTATCCCAAACAATTGAGAGAAAAACTATCCTTATAATTAAACACAACGTTGTTTTGGTTAAACAAGCTTTTAAATTCCAGAAATTAAATTAGAAATACGAACGATTAAGGATGGACGTGACCCACTGACTTAACTACAAGAAAACACGCAGTTGAACTCGCCCGGCAACTCGCGGCGAGCTGTACGACGCACGCTAACAATTACTTTGTTTGTTTTGAAAACCACGTAAAGCGGTCGCCATCTTGGACAAACGATTTTTCATAGAATCTAAGCCCGCCTGAATCTCATCTGTTGGTAAGTGAAGGTGAGGTGTAAGATGACAGCACACCAGCCCAGGAAAGAACTGGCTCTTCATAAAATATTGCCGGAACACATCCCCGCCGGAGTGGCGATATTTGGCGGCAAACAGGACCTTGCAACGAAGCGGGGTTCACTCAGATTTCGACACTCTTATTCAGGGGCGTTAAGGTTATATCTATTCTAAGCCTATTCTATTCATTTCTAAGGTTATTTAGAGTAGAATAGAAGTGCATTTATTGACGGACACAATACTTTACAATAGTTAGAACATACAAAAGAAGGAAAATGCTCAAAACAGACGACATAAATAAAATTACAAAGTACATACATTACAACACATTACACAAAAATAAAATTGAAAGTTGATTGTTGAAGGTTTTAGCCAGTCAAGTCAGTCAGCTACGACTCATCATATGTTACGACTTGTGTCGTAACGATGCTTTTCTGACGTCGGCATAGGATAAACGCCCATTTTATGATATAATGTATAATAAACTCTATAAATCGGTAATAATTATAACTACATAAATTATTAAATAAAACATTACATAAGTATTTCTAATTGATATTTATAATATGTCATAGCATAATAATTTTTTCAACACACTTGCTCGTAAAGTGAGCGTTATTCTATTGAGTTTAGAACTATAAACTGGGCTATAAGTCACGCGTGCATTAATATATTATACCCTAGTGCATAATATAATGAATCCTACAAAGTTGAATTGTACCTTTGTGCAAATAACATGCGAGAAAACAGAGCATATTTTATTGGTCCGGGTTATACACTAAATATTTTCAGAAACAACAAAGAGGTTTTATACCACTTCAAATCCATATACATTTTTAAATGTTTGCGCCTTATATTAGTAAAATAAATTTGTATATTAAACAAATTATTCACAATTTACAATCATTTGTCATAAAATATTAAAATATTTGCATTTACCACTCCAAATTAAACACTTTCACTTAAAATAGGCTGTATATGCTATACAGACATTGACACATTTGACGGAAAAAAAACCTACGCGCATGCGCGAGGTTCGGCGCCATTTTTCAATCACAATTCACAGCTTTGTTATCAAGTGTGTTTGTTATTTTATGATCACGTATGTCTGTCTTTTACTCACAAGTGTGTTGAAAAACGTCGTATGTAACTCGTGAGCGTTGCTAATTACAGTCTCGGCTAATTATTAAGCCCTCGCCTGCGGCTCGGGCTCAAATCACAGCCTCGACTGTAATTAGCAACTTCGCTCACTTGTTACATAATATACTAATACTATATTTATTACAGAAATATAGATAATAAAAATTATAAAACGATATATTATGCCACTGAATGTGTTTCATTATTTTACTTCCTAATAGATAGGATTTCAGAGCGTGTTTAAATATGGGTTTTGAGTTCTATTCTAAACCCAAACAAACGGAGCAAAAAGATCGTCACATGTTTGTGAATTAGTGCCACCGCGCCACCGCGGTATCTTAAGTTTTACCATTCATAAAACCGTATTTATCCCCGTTTTATCACTAGATATTTTTACCGGCTATTTTGATACCTTTGTGGGCGCCTTGGTCGCGTCAAGAGAATCGAATTTCGGGCGTTGCTTGATTTTTTTCAACAAACATATTGATTTAAATTAAAACTCAAATTCATAAGCGGACTAAACTTACTAAGGACCTGATCTGGACCTGAAAGGTCATTAATAGTATTATGAAAGCCGGAGTATTAATATGAATTTAATATTTTTAATACGGAAATGAAAATGAACAATTTCGTTCTTCATTCAATCTCAATCGATGGTAAATTAAGATGAGTTCGTTGGTGTAACATATGGGTTTACGAAGCAACTAGCTGGTCATAACACATTGGGAGTAAAGGCCGTGTCATGTATTAAATACAGGCTTATACTTACATAAATTTATCTCCTCTACCACTCATAAAATGGAGTAATTTAATCAAGAAAAAAGCCAAGACATATATATTTATGAAAATGATATGTTTTTTACGAGAAATGAACTCACATAAATCATACTTTCAATTCCGTCGGCGCAACGACGGCGGCGGCGCGGCGGCGGCGGCCGCCGGGCCCTGTAATGTTCACAATATGATACTTATGCCGTTTTACTTCCCGACACGTATAAGATTTGTACGCGGCGCGGCGCTAAATATTTAAGACGTTGCAGCAACTCTGCTTTGTATATTATTATTCGTATCAAGTCTAAACGTATTCTTAATTTGTGAGAGTTAAGGTAAGATAACTAGCAGTCGTGCGCTGTTTTACGAGGGTCACTTTTGATTCTCTAAAAAACCTAGGTGAAATAAGTCAATAATGACCTTCTTCGAGAGCAGGGCTATCAAACGTAGAAAGGATTACTTAAATTTTACATGTAGTTTCAGAGCTTTATGGGATCAAACAAACTATTCAGCTTTATAATACAGTTACTGAGGTGAGATAGAGGACAAATGCGTGTGGAAAGTGGTGAACGTATTTGACTTTGTTCAAGTTATAGAATTCTAGTTTTTAAATGATCTTTTTATTTATATTTTTTATTGTTTAAAGTTTTTTTATGGGATAGGCTTCATATTATAAGTATTACTAGCTGTTTAGCGCGGTTTTACCCGCGCAATATAAAATCCCGCGGGAACATCGACATAAGAAGTAATCTATGTACTATTCCAGACTACACACTATAATTATGCCAAATTTCATCCAAATCCGTTGAGCCGTTGTGGCGTTATTAAGGAACATCCTTACATCCATCCATCCATCCATCCAAACTTTCACATTTATAATATTTGTAAGATTACTAAGATTTCATACAAATCCGTTGAGCCGTTCTGGCGTTATTGAGGAACGAACATCCTCACATCCATTCATCCAAACTTTTACATTTATAACAATAAGATGAGTCAAAAGATTTTGGGTTTAAAATGGCTACATAATGAATATGGTTTAATATCAAATGATATATTTTTCTCATTTTTATTTAAAGCGTAATGGCTCGTGACGTGAAGCTCGTAGCCTGCTCGATGCAATCCGTGAATCGCAATCCGTTGGAGCTAACTACAGTAGATATCTCCAGTAATCGTCTGGCCAGATTTCAGGAAGCTGTAGTGCACCACGTACCGGCACTAGTCCACCAAACGCTGACCAATAACTTTTTTCTAGTTAATTTTCTCTTGGGGCAAAATTTGGATGGTTCGCCGGGGTTGAGCCATTACAATCTGCGCTTCCTATTGTCATAGAGTATTCACTTTTCATCACAGGTAATGATTCGATTTAAAATCCCTTAATTATTGTGCCGGTTCAGTAATGTAACGCAGCAGTCGACGCGCGTTTGTCGGTTAGCTTCACTCAATTCATGAGGTACCCACCTTTCGAGCTTTCTTATCTTCCCATTTTGTTTAAATTAGTTTTATCACTAACACCGCAGCCTGCAGCTAACTCGGACGTAGTTTGCGATAGATCCGCTTGCACAATAGCCTTCAATTCTTCATTGTCAACTTCGGTCTCCAGCCGTCCACGGGGATTGTTCTGTAGGTTTAAATTTCCAGAACGACAACGTTGGAACCAAAAATGCACTGTGCTTTCTCTAGCGATACCGCTGCCATACACATAATTAATTCTTCGGGCGTTTCTGCAGAACTGGTGCGACAGCGGAACTCGTATTCGTAAATAACGCGAAATTTTTAATTTTCCATTTTGTGAACTCAATGACGCAAAGAAAAAACCAAAAGAAATACGGGTTTTGAGACACAAATTGATGGTAAATAGCTGTATAAATTTGAATTTGGAATTCTAAACCAAAGAGGTATTTTATTGAGATTAAAGTGGTCAGTACGACAAAACACCAATTTCATATGTAAGGACTTAATAGTTCCATTACACCAATGTGTACCCGCCTTAACAGCGGCTATCTGGAGTTCACCAACTAATATGTGTATTTATCCATACAACCGCTTACCACAACCCCTTTGTTCGCATAGCTCCGAGAACGCGGGCAATGAAGTTTGTCATATCAGCGAGTTCATTAACTCGACAACAATGCTTGTTAATACGGTCCCGAGGAACAGGCCGCCCACGTCTCCCGTATCACTTTGTACTTCTATTAGTGTGTATGTTGTGTATTGTTTGCATAAGAGCGTTGCAGGGGTTGAAGGATAATAAATATTGCGTGCTAATTAAACAGACTTCTTTTAAATAGCATTATTGCCCTCTAAAAATCTAAGGTGCTTTCTAAATTACTATATCAGCCACAGTCCGTGCCACAAACCACGTCGGAGTTATTTATAAAAGTCTAGGGTTTATGGCGCTTCGACGGCCGCTGCCGCGGCACCGCTCGCTTCGCTCGCTCGGCTCGTGCACGTATATTACTATATGCAACCTAACTGCATCGCTCCTAACCGTGCCGACTACGTCTTGCGGAACGGGAGCTCTTCTTGTCGCATAATATTTTTCATCGCAATGTTAATGAATATATTACTTAGTATAAATTATTATAGTATAATTGTAGTATAAATTGCTTCAAGATACATTTTTCGCAAAAGTTATTGTCTCGTGGCTAATTTATGAAAATAGAAGCTTGATCACGTGGCCAAAAATTATTCTGTGACTGGACCTATTATTTCTCATAAATATTGGTATAAAATCCTCAGATAATCACACCAACTGCATGGCCCCAAACTAAGCAATGCGTGTGATATGGATAGATAACCACGTAATATACTGTATTAGAATATACTTATATTTATAGACTAATATAATCGTAACTATATTTTCTAAACTGTTACATTCAAATGATGTCCGTGAAAGTTGGCAGGAGGTATTTTGAAAAATCAAGAAGAAACTACACAAACTTTTAGGAAACGGTCAAAGTTGTAGACATTGTTAAGGACGAGTGTATCCTACGGGCATCGCTAAACTTTCGTTGTACGTGTACAACTTCTATGTTCGCAGTTCTATGGTAGCGCACGTGAACGTTTGCCCATTGGATTGGACAAGAGGAATACGTGGATAATTTTCTTTTGGACTTATTTCGTAGAACGTATTGTATGGAACTAACTGTGCGGAAACAAAAGAATGCGACAAGGAAAATCTTTATATCCTGGGATACTATGACGAAGCTAAAATATAAAAGAGAATAGGGTAACACTAACTCTGCTGCTTTAAATAGCTCTACCGATACGCGTGTTGACGGCAACTGAAAGGCAACTGACGCTGTTTGACGCGTCTACCCTACGAAGCAGTAGTACGTATACTGTTTGCCTCAGTTTAATTACTTGGTTTGGTTTTCGGTCTCAATCTTGTATGGCAATCCTTCAGGGTATCCACCTTAAATTTGACGACCACTTTGGCGTTGGGGTAACACTGTCTGCCTCAGACGCCAATGGCCGCGGGTTCGATTCCCGCACGGTAAAAGAAAAAAAAATGTTCCGTGTCTGGGTGTTTACCTACTTATGTATTTATATTCTAGGTTCCCCCTAGTTCACTACATGGTATCCCATAACACAAGCTATGCTTACTTTGGGGCCATGTAGTTGGCGTGATCGTCTGGGGATTTTATTTAATTTATTTATTTTATAATAAACATATTACGACACAGTCACAGCACAGAACTAATGCGATATAAACCAATTTATTTGTAGGATCAGTAGTATTTTAGAGGAATATACAATACTAACTATTAAAATAATATTATTGAGACCATACATTTAGAGCTATGACATATTCATGAATCCATTTTACGGTATTGGTTGGTATGTGATTTTAGAGCAGTTTTGCATAATGGCGATATAATTTGCTACAGCCACTTCGACTTTTGAAACGCTTTGAACACTTTGAACACTTTAGAGACAGATAATATCTTTTAAAATACTTTACAGCACATAAAATTCGTCTGCAAATTGCAGCGGGTTTTGAAAGTCAATAAGACGTTATAGAATCTGTCAGGCGAAATACTCTGGAGGTTAGTGCACATATTGAACCAACAAACATGTCTCGATTCGAAGACGCTACAAATGCATATTCTTATTTTGAATTTGTCTGTTGTTGTAGTGGAAAGTATTTTTAATCAATGGATGTTACAGATAGTAGTTTATGTTTGTGAAAATTGCGTCTAGGTATCACCGTCTCGCTTATTTTCATCACCAATATAGAATTATTTCACACATTAAAAATGTTGAAGAGTGATCGAATGATGAGAATAGAATTATTTAGCCTAGATACTAGTATATATTCTATATTATTAAGGTTTGGATTGGCTTTGCTTTATATATTTTTTTTTGTGCTTCTTACATAGAAGATTTTATAATTTTGTTCATGTGTGTTTTGTTTTTTTTTTTTAACCAAATTCAAAAAAAGGAGGTTATCAGTTTGACCTGTATGTATGTATGTTTGTCCGCGATTATCTCGAGTTTGGCTGAACCGATATGGATGCGATGTTCAGATTTTTGAAATTTTTTTGAATTCGGTTAAAAAAAGAAGTGTCACGTTTAGGAGAAGGTTTTAATATATTAACCGACTTTGAAGGTTCTCAATTTCTCTGTATATTTTGTATCAGAGACGAGCCGAATGTTCGGCCGAACATTCGTCTTCGGTACTTTCGGAATATTATCGTAACATTCGTATTCACCCGAATGTTTGATTGATTTGCCGAATACTAGCTGTTTCGCGTAGTTTTACCCGCGCAATTAAAAATTATATAAAATATAGGAACAAAAACTAGCCTATGTGCTATTCCAGGCTGTACACTATCACTATGCCAAACTTTCACATGTATAATAATTAGTTTCCATATTTATAGATATTCGTGATGGATTTTTTAGTGATAAGTTTTGGGCTTGTTCTTAGCTGACTGTTCGCACGAAGTTTTTATAAGTATATCTCACTTTTTCAGTTTCCGCAATGTTGACGATACCTAGACGAGACGATCTCTTGCTGTATCAAGTCATCGTTTTATTTTCGTTGGGAGTTACATTCTCCCTTGCACGACTCTATCTTAAAACATAATTTTTAAACAAAATTCGTGTTTCTAACAAGGCCCATAGACACAACGTATAATAGTAAGTAGGTCAAAGTCATGGTGTTACAGAACCAAAACATTTTAGTTCCAGTAGTAGTATTAGGTAGTTACTGATACCAGTACTAGCCCAAAACTTATCTCTAAAAAACTATCACTTATATAGCTGACCCGGCAACCTTGGAACAGGACTAGAATGGCGTATATAAAAATTATTTGAACATTTTTAGTGGGTTATTTTTTTGAATGCGGTTCACTTTTTCTTAAAAAGAAGTTGTTATATGGTTTAAATTTTATGAGTTTTTTTATTTATTTTTATTTATTGTTTGATTTGTGTCAATTTAATGTTGTTATTTCATTCATATTTAGTACTGCACTCTTTAAAGGAACTAGCCACAACACAGTGAATCCTAATGTGGGGGTTAGTGTGCTCAAATAGTTCAAAAATATTACTTATTTTATTGTAACTAGTTTATAAGGTAAATACTGTTTTCTGTTAACAAACTTAATTGGAGAATTTAAATAAATTATTAAAAATATTTTGTCCGCAAAGGGCAGGCTTAGAATAGCCCTACCAGCCCTAGATAATCGTGTCGGTCATAATAATATTGCATCGACCACTTTGGCGATGGGGCAGTACTGTCTGGTCGCGGGTTCCCGCACATGGAAAATAGTTTTGTGAATATTTAACATGCACTGTTAAAAATTATGTGATTTTACATGCAAAAAAAATACATAAACCTGTAGAATGTACCGAGAACAGCTGTAAGTTTCAGTAAATTGTGGAAAAGAAAATAATTTTCGGTAATTTAACAGATTTTTAATATCATACCTAAAACGTGCATAATGACAGAACAATTTGTATTTTTACACAGGGGCTGGGATTATTACAGAAGCAATACATAAAAAATGTGTAACTATATTTTTCTATAGTACGTATATTATAGAAAAAATACACAATTATGTAATGTAAAATTACATCTCTCATGTAAAACTACATCAACATTTAATATTACATAAATGTTTGGGCAACGAGAGTTGCCCAAGCTTTTATGTAATTTTCACTAAAAAATTTTAACAGTGTGTGCATTGGTCCGGGTATATTGTACCTGATATGTATGTATCTACAAAAAGAAAATAGTATAAGTAATTATATCCGTTGTCTAGTACCTATAACACAACTGATCCTCCCACGGGCTAGACGGCGGGGTGTGATTGTATTTCCAAAAATATAAAAAAAATTGCAAATCCTGTAGGAAACAGAGTAATTACTGGCACTGAACGGATATTTAACGTTCTAGGTTCGGCAATGCACCAGTTGTTCCTCTTGAGTTACTGGTGTCTTTTGGTGGTGGTGTTATTATAAAACACAATATGCTCTTATCCCTTTCTTGATTACTTTTTTATTGAATAATTCAATTTATTGATGCGATGTCTAACAAATATTATTGATTTTCAATTCTATTTCTACGAAATATTTTGCTATTCACACGCAAAATATTTCGAGTTGATGAGTAAAGTTTCCAATTATTTTTTATGCCCATGACCTTTTTGACAGAAATATATGGAGTAGTAGTTTGACATCATAATTTATGATAGGTTTGAAAATTGTTTACCTTTTGGATATTAAATCACACACTATGTTAACTTTTTACTTGCTATGATATTATAACAAGAGAGTGGAACTTAAGATTAAGATTTTAAGGAAAGCACTAATATATTATTTATCTGGATTTGGGTGGATTTTATTTCCTCCAAAAATGTCTTCTGATAAATCCCTTTTAATTATAAAAACAACTGCTACTTTCCACAAAACTATTTATGATAAGATAAAAAAAAATAACACAATATGAAAGAAGAAATCACAAATTCAAATTCAAAACGTTTATTTCTCGTAATGCAAAAAAAAACAAGGACATAAAATAAAATTAAAATTACAAGAAAAAGGTGCCCAGCTCGGCTACAATACCATGCTGTTAAAGCAACATGGCGCCGATTTTCAGCTGGTACCTAACCCAACAGTTATTAGGGGTTTATTAAGGTATGAAAGGGTATGAAAGAGATAATTATTACAAACTATTGGCACATATAATGTAAAGAAATAACAAAACATAACAAAACATAGTATTATGATGTGAATTATAAAAATATTAGATAACAAACAAAGAAGCTTCCGCTACGGCAAATTTTTCTGAATTGACAGTAAATGTTTTTTCAATTTTAATTTAAAAGAAGTTTTGAATTGTGAGCACCTGATTGGTGGTGGTAAGTTATTCCAACAATGGCTTGCTTGGTAGCGGAAACTACCCCGGAATGCTACAGTTTTGTGCAGCGGTGTAACTAGGCGATACAATGAAGCTCTGGTCGAATAAAGGCTTTATGTAGCAGACCATGTCAATTTTTCTTAGAGATATGATGGTTGTTTACTACTTATAATATCGAACAATAGGTAGGCATAATGTAGTCGTTGTCGATATTTCATTTTCAGTATATTATGAGACTTAAGAAAAACGTCGAGTATATTGTATGTTGTCGGCGAAACTGGGATCGGCCAAACTGCCATGTATCTTATCATCAGAATACAATCGTTAAATTTCTTAAGGCGTTAAAAAGACAAAACAGAAATGTTATTAGCTAAAACGATCAAAAAATACTATGAGTTCAAAAATAACTATTTTCACCTCTGCAGAACAGAGCCCACTTTTTTTCTTTTCTATAATAAGAATTAGCTAAACATTTTGGAAACTGAATCCAATTAACCCGCACATAAAGCATTGAATAGATAAAAGACGACCATTTCACGTCCAACTTGTGGTGTACAAGTAGTGGCAGGGAGTGAGTATGTTAGTTTTCCGACAGTCTATTGTTTACATATCCCAATCGAGTTGCTTTTGTCATGAGATTCAGCTCCTTCCATACTGGATCTCCGTTATAAGGTACTTGGTAATAGCTATTACTTATTGTACAGATCACAATTGTGATAAAAATATGATTAAATAAAAAATGTGACAGATTGATTCCTGTGCTCGTCGTGCTAGAAAAGGAAATTTTCATTTTTATTATATTTCTTATTTAAGATATATTTTTATTGTTAAAAAATATCTATACCTGTTGCGTGCTCATAGCTTTTTGTTCGTAAAAAGGTCAGTTCTCTTTTTTAATATCGGTGACTAATCCTGCATGTAGACGCGATCTCTCTTGATAGTAAGTGGCGATGGATCGACAATGAAGCGTGAGCGTGAGGGATCAGGATTAAAAAGGTTCTTCCTCAATTGTTATTAGGACACATAATCGCTGGAGAAATAATTCCCTCTTGCTCTGAATTTGAACTAAGGTTTGGTTTTTAATATATTTAACGATTAATGTCATTTGATATTTATACACGGTTCATTTGTAGTCACCGGCCAAATGTTTTTTTAAAAAAGTATCTATTTTTTTACCAATAAGTAAATATATCCGCTATCATATTAAGCAAATCATGGTCACTCTAAATTACCATTAAAATAAAGGCAACTACGCGCTACTACAAAACTCTTGTAGTACTACGTCGTAGTATAATCAATGAAATGCCGCTTCGTAGTAGGTATGTTCATCAACAGCGACAATTTTGTTAAAAGTTTATGGTTCCATATTTCTCCTTTTTTTGTACTGGGCGAAGATAAAATAAATATGCAGGTACGTTTATATCGTATCAAACAAACTAACGATTAAATTTGGCTGGTGACTACAAATCAACCCTGTATATTGAACATTATTTCACCAGATATCGAATTATTGAGATCAAATACCTATATGACTGTAAGAAACTAATTTTATGACTGTAAAAAATACGATTATTATGTCTTATTACATTGTGCACAAATGTGAATTTGTATATTTTCTGGTTTCCTAAGTTAACTGAACTCATACAAAACTATATCCAATAAACCAGCAATAACAACATCGTTCGGCGCCTGTGTTGAGGCAATGTATTGGAAACAGCGCGGGTCAGCGCACAACTGTCCGTGTTGAGTTGTGTTGTGCCGCACGGTCCGATGCAGCCTGTTGTGCTTACGGAAAGAGGAATGATAGAAACTTAGACAAAGGATAAAAATAAGTATACGTATGACAATGAATTGTTGGTAAAAAGAAGGTATTTTAAAGATGATATCTTTGAAAATTTATTTATTTAACAATTTACATACCCACAAGTTAAGGTACAATTTAAGGGTAACACATTAAACAAAATTAAGTAAAAAGTTACAGCTAATTTCTAAAGAAATTTCCTGCACCAGACCCAAGAATGGAGAGAAAGTTTTGTAAAAATGCAAATAAAGTTGTGCACGATTGGTAAACAAATTTGACTTATACACTACTTTTAATAGATAATTATGTTTAAGGTACTGTTGCTTTCTTAATTATTAACAAGATTTTTAATGAAGTATTTTCTCACTATCATATCTTTAATAATAACAATAATAAGCAAAGCCCTTGAAAAAGGAGAAAATCAAAAAACATATATAAATAATAATAATAAACTCTTTATTGTACACCAACATGTTTACATAGGAAAACTTAATTAAATTTTACAAAAAAAACTATTGTACAAAGGTGGCCTTATCGCTGGTGAGCGATTTCTGCCAGGCAACCTATGCATTATGGGAAATTAAGGTGGATGGGGTACACGGCTTATAATAAATAAACTAATTACTAATAATTACATACATAAATAATGATAGCATAAATGTTAATGACGACCACTTTGGCGATGGGGTAAACCTATCTGCCTCAGACGGAACAAGAAAAAAAAATGTTCCGTGTCTGGATGGTTATCTATTTATGTATTTATATTCTAGGTTCCCCCCTAGTTCGCTATATGGTATCCCATAACACAAGCTATGCTTACTTTGGGGCCATATAGTTGGTGTGATTGTCTGGGGATTTTATTTTTTATACATACATACATCACATACATCACATTATATACTCGTACAACCGATATAAAATAAATATATAGATATATATAGATAGTTAAGATTAACAGTGTTTCACCTGGTAATATTGTTTAAGCAATCGTTAAAAAATTCGTGGCGTGCGTGCTAGACGGATTTCAATATAAAAATAAAAAATTTAATGTTTTATTGTTGTATAAATCTTGCAATAAACGAAGGCCACTGGGCTTTACTTGTAGTTGAACGTGCATATATACACTCAGACAAGGATCTTTTGGCGCATGGCAAAAATTGGAACTAACCGGCATGGTGTGAAATGTCACTTCATGTCTTATATCGGCTCATAATTATTTTTCAACCGACTTGCAAAAAAGGAGGAGGTTCTCAATTCGTCTGTATGTTTTTATTTTTATTTTGTATATTTCAGACAATTATGAATCGAATTTAAAAATTATTGTTTCATATGATAGAGGATACTTCATAGTTGGTCCCATATAAATTTCATCTTAATCGGTTGAGTACTTCATTGAAAATTTAAAATTTTTGAAACAATATGTATGATTTCGGAGTATGTTTACGTGGATGACATTATTAGTCGGCCAAAGTGTTGACGTGAAGTCGGTTTTTTTTTACTCCGACCATAACGATCTCACGCACACTTTAGCACGTTTACAGATACGAGTTTACTGCAAGCAAAGCCCGGTGGCCATCGTGAGTTGCAACATGTATAATATATCTTGTTATTCATCGTAAGATTATAATTGTTATGTAAATAAATAAATAATTGTTGCTATTTATAACTATGATAAGTATTTTTTTTAATTATAAATTCATAGATATCATAAAAACTGCATTTATGTTCAACATTATTTTTGTAGCATATACAGGGTGCACGCAAAGTAATGAGAGAGAAATATTTTTTTAAAGTGTTTTCATTTAAAATTCTCAATTTAACTTAAAAAACTGAAAAAAATGTGCTAAATAAAAATCACCCGACCAGGACTCGAACCTGGGGCCTTTCGTTTGCCGGACTAGTGCTGTTCCACTGAGCTGCCGAGCCTGGCGGTAAGCTTTGAAATTACTTTGCAGCTATAACATCAGCTGGAGCTAAGAACATTTTTTTTATTTAGCAATTTTTTTCAGTTATTTAATAATGAGAGAGCTATGTGTTTGTTGTAAAAGAATTTTTGTTCCGGAATTTGTACAAAGATTCTGAAATATTTTATATCATGCTAAAATATTATTCTTTGTCCCTCCAGCGGTAGACAATTTTGATTTAGTATTTTTCTTCTGTTAAAAAATTTTAATATTTTACTTTTGTAATAAAAGGGAAAACTGCTTATGAATTTCACGTAGCTCCCTTCGGCGCCTCAAAACTTGGTTAAAATACGAGGGTATATTTGTTAGCAAATGTTAAAAAAGAATAATTTTTTAACCAAAATTTATCGCAGTTTATATTTTACATTTTAATTCAGGATTTGGCTATAAATAAATATAATACACTCGTGAATGCACGTGATAAGATCGAAACAAAAAGTATTTTATTTGATGTAAAGAATTTTGAAAATTTAAGATAATTTAACTTGAAAACTCAAAGCCTATAATAAAAACCTTAAGGCTTATAATAAACTACATTTTCCATCATTTACACCTCATAGTTTAGATTTTTTAATCCGTGACTATAGCCGGGTGTGACCTCCATCCATCTCACCTGGCGAGGTCAGGTGGATGAGGTCGAAAATGACAGCACGCGGGTGTAGGAAGGATCTGGTTCTTCACAACACACTGCCGGAGCACGTCACCACCGCAGCGGTGATCATTGGCGGCAGATTGTATATGAAGGGTGGTCGCCAGAAAGGCAAAACCTGAAGGGGCAATACCACCAAGCCATTCCACACACAGGGCCAATCGGTTTAGTCGCTTTTTACGAAACGTAGGATAAGCGAGATACCGCTCCTGCTATTCTCAGCCCACTTTGTCATGGATATCAAAGTATGATAAAATATGCTAATGATACTATGACTATTTTATTCCATTCTTGTTCAAATACTCTGGTCCCAGTATGTCATGTTCGTATTGTGCATCCATAGCTCATTGCATCTGCTATGTAAGCAATTTGGTTGTGGCATGACATTGGCTCTCACAATTAGCTGTCTTGTGTTTGTTTTTTTTCATGTCACGGTCAATTTGTACTCACCTATTTGTGTACCTATTTGTATTAATTTGATAATTCTGACTGAAAAAGAGTGCCAAGAGTTTTTTTCCGCCGGCTTTTTTGTCTCTTGGTCTACTGTAATATCTTATTTAACAACTATCAACAACTAGTTAAAATCGAAGTATGTGATGACTGACTTCATCAAGTGTTTTGTGAAATACCTACGATGAATAAAACTTTTTGAATTTTTTGAATTTTGAACAAATAATTTTAAGAAGTACATACAATCCAAAAAATATGGAATACAAAAACATTACAAATAAACTTAAACAAACATGCAAATATCCATGACTTGAAAGCAAATGGGTACTTGTTTACCTCACGAATATCACCGCCGGCATATTGAAGTGCGAAATATGTAAAAAAAGGTTGACATTTTTTTTTTTTTTTATATGTGACTAAACCCGCCTCAATCTCACCTGATGGTAAGTGACGATGAGGTCGAAGATGAAAGCACACAGGTTTAGGAAGGAACTGGCTCTTTATACAATATTGCCGGAACACATTACCGCCGGAGCGGTAACATTTGGCGGCAGACTTTATATAAAGGGTGGTCGCTAGCCAGGCGGACCCAGAAGGGATCCTACCACCAAGCAAAGAAAATGTCAAAAGCATCTCGACTGCTCCTCACCCTCAGCTTGATATGTGAGTAAATTAAATTATACTTGGGCTTGATAATGTGGTGTGTGAGAAACGCACGAATTTTTTATTTGTGTATAATAAATAAAGCATATTTTTGTGCTTACAACCATGCGTACATATACAGCAAGTGAAAACCTTTCTCGGGCTCGCCTATGGAAGGTTCGGTAGCACTAAGTGACATACTGCCAAGTATTAACGTTTCTGAAGTTCGTTATAACTTTGTTCGATGTTTTAAAAAGGTAAGTTGCGGTTTGTGATTTATAACGTACTAGCTCCTCCACGCGGTTTTACCTGCGCAATTTCTAACCCCGCGGGAATGTATACGGGATAAAAAGTAGCCTATGTGCTATTCCAGACTGTACACTGTCACTTTTTCAAATTCTAATCCAAAATCCAAATCCAAATTTATTTTACATTTTGTAATACCTACAGGAAAACGTGCAGCCTTACATTACTTACATTACAGCTAAACAACAATAACATTATGTTCATGGCCAATTACAAGTTTTCACCTATAACTACACTTAGAACTATCAGTATAAAGTCGTGTAAAAAAAACATATAAATTAGATATTAAATTAAAAATGCTAGATATTAATCAGCTATGCATATAGGCTTAATTTTATTACATTGTTGCTATTTTCAGTTGATGAGTCAGAGAAAAACTTACATGTAATCTTTGTTTTAATCTTAGTTATAGAATTAGAGAATATATCAAATGGTTACGAAACAAACATCTATACAGACATCCATCCATCCAAACATTCACATTTATAATGTGAACGCTAAAAAAACCACGTACTAGATCCCGTTCAAACCAATAGTCGGTGGAAGCTCACATGGATGTTTTGAAGACCTTTCCTTAGAGACTCCACACATACGGGTATGATGAAAAAAAAAATGAGTTTCAGTTCTAAGTATGGGGAACCCCCAAAATTTATCTTTTTTCTTCTATTTTAATGCGGTTCACAGAATACATCTACTTACCAAATTTCAACAGTATACCTCCTAAAATTTTGTAAAAAGTAACTGACATACGGACGGACGGAAAGACAGACATGACGAATCTATAAAGGTAGTCGCACACTTTGTCGGGTCGGTCTCAACGCAAAAATGCGGCTGCGAGCCTCTCTAACATTTTATATGAAGTATCGCACACCGTGCCGAGGCACAGCGCAATTCATGATCCGCGGCGGAGTTTTATTACGAGAGCGAGAGAGATTGTCTCTTTTTTATTAATTGAGCGATTTACTGTAGAAATTCCGAGAAGCCAATGATATATGAATCTATAGATACCCTATAGATATGTTTTACGTTGTTTGTAATGCTTTATTGATACATTGCGTTCTTTTAAATAATGCTTAGGTCAATGTAGAATTTCCTTGTTTAAACTAATAAATTTAAGATTGTAGAAATTTCGAGAAGCTAATGTTGTATGAACTATGAACCTCGCACCGCCGCGCAGCTACCCGCCATATTATGCGCGTACCTTAAGGGTTCCGTTTTTAGACATTTGGCTACGGAACCCTAAAAAGACACCGCATGAAACTTGGGTTTATGATTAACGAGGCGTTACCGTCCTATTTGTAAGATTTAATTTACCTAAGACTTAATTTACAAGAGCCTACAGAATTGAGATTTAAAGTAGCCTGTAAGACTTAAATTTAGAGTTTAAATTTCACTCAAATCCTTGATTAGAATTCTCTAAGATTTTCAGGGTGCCAAACTATACAAAGTATTGAAAAAAATTCGGAATCAAACGTATCAGACCACTGCTTAATGGAGGCTGTCCACTTAATAAAACCCGAATATACTGTCAACCTTACTCATTGACTTAATCCTTCCGTAGGAACCATACAGGTTACCATACCAGATTTCAGCGAGCAGCGCCGCCGCCGCCGCGCCGACACTTTCGGAATTTAATTTGATTTCACAAAGTGTCAATGTCGGTAGTTAGATGTCACGTTGACAAAGAGAGGCTTTGGTGATCAGCCTTTTTGAGGAGACATTGATTGAAGTTTATTGAAACTGACAGGAAATTAAAAATAGTGTTTGTAAAGCTTTAAAACCCTGATTTACGGAAAATATATAGGCGTGATGTTATCTTAGTGGATAGTGAAACTAATACAGACACAAGACGGCAGCACTTAGTTGCCTGTCTTTTGTTTTGCTGTCTTCATCATATCCTAATTTATGATACAATAAAACAACAGAAAATATCCAAATATAATCCGTTATTATTTAATTGTAGATATACAAACAATATCGACAACGACAAATCGGGCATTCATATCGATATTTTCTTAGAATGTGGCACTAAGAGTATGTATTTTTTTTTAATATGGCAGCTTTGGTTCTGTAGGCTTAATCATGGTATCGAATACAGTAATACTATCTATGGTATGGCACTCATATTAGCTAACATGATAGGATAAAATCATTCTGTAATATTTATCTTGTCGATTCGAGTCTTTATCGATGGTCGCAGGCTACCCTGCTGCATATCGATAAGTATCTCTCAAATGAAGATGTGGCCGAAGATGATAACACACGCATTTAGAAAGAAACTGCCTCTTTTTAAAATATTACAAGAACACATCGCCGCTGTTAGAGCGATATTCGAATAGCGAGCGATCCGAACAAATTGAACCCTCACCTTTTTACCATTGGACTCCTAGACGCAGCCAGAACTTCCATCTGTATGCAGTAGATATTCCAAAAAAGTCGATTTAAGCGCTTTGACAGTTCCTTTTTGATACGGGTCGCCAAGGTTTGGAAGGAACTGCCTGCGTCTATTTTCCTTGACCAGTATAGTCCTAGTACTTTTAAGCGTCGAGTGAATAGGTTTCTCGTGGATCGACGTGTACCACCTTAGTCTTCATGTTCACGTAACATCAGGTGGCATGGAAGACAAACGTCCTATCCTTATTTGGTAACAAAAAGACAAGGCTATTTTGTTTTTTAAATCAGTGACTGCGTTCGACCTCAATTTCACCTGGTTGTAAATAAAGAATAAGTCAAAAAAGATGACAGCACACGGAAGATTTTAATTTTAAGAGATTGGTTTTATTGAATTGACCGCGTTCGCCGGCATCGACGACGCCACCCGTTCAATTAACTGTGTTGATGGGCTGGACACGCAGCTAGGTTCAGAGTATCCTTTTATTATTTTAAAATGCCACTGGCTGACTTGGAGATTTGTAGTTTCATATAAACAAACTAATTCTTTGGCTTTAATACACAAATATACTTAATGTGTCGTGTTGTCACACACGAGTATAATTCACCCTATTATGTTCATAAAAGAACAAGATATAAGTCCTACTTTGCATCAGCTACTAAAAATAAATCCGTTTTACGTTTTTGCGGTTTTCTTAATGAAGAAGTAGCAGAGGGAGCGTCGGGTGGTATGAATTTTATTAAGAGCTTTGCGCGCTAAAATATTTTTATTATAACGCTGTGTTTTAAATAAAAGGTTTCATTTTTATGTTTAACAATTTTCCTTGTTTCTGAAAAGTTTTGGTAACTCTTTTCGTGCGTTAATGCGTTGAAGAGTTTTTATCTTTCTCTAAGGCTTTTGTTGGCTTTTTTATTGATACTAAAAATGATGATTATTCTGAAGATTTTACCGGGTAAAAAACATTTTTACCCGAATTTCAAAGCTACATTATTACTAAATTAAAATATCACGATATTATGAATCGTGAAAACTTTCGACAATACTGTTTACTGTTTAAATAATTTTTTTTGTTACTTTTAATTTAAAATAACCTATAAATAGAGAACCCTATTAAGTTCGATCAATAAGTCTTGAGCTTTAATAATCTAGGATCAACAAAATTAAAGCGACTTGAGCTTCGTGCGATATCCTGCTTTATCGTATTCCTGTAATCCAAATATAAATGGTATGCAAAGATATTGGACGCTAGTAATGAAAATTTAAATTTTAGAGCGAGAGGGGTTAGTTTTATTATATTCACGCCATCAATAAGTTCAAAGCCATCTTGTATTTAGCGCCATTTCGTCTCGTGGCGAATAAAAAAATTTGAACGGATTCAAAATACTTTTTTGGGGTATTGCTTACAGGTACTGCGCAGAATTTACATAGGTACTTAATCTTTTATATCAACTCGAGTACGTTAATCTATGGCTCTTATTCCTTTGTTCGCGTCACCGCTGATTGCCGACAATAAAGGCCCGTTAAAACTTCTGTTCACATTATTAGCGGTTCGCAGAAATATGTTCCTCAATCTGCAGCTACCATTTTTAAAAGATCTTTTTAATTCATTATTTTAATGATAATTATAACAATATTCTCCACCAAGAGCTCGCTCTGAAGTACGGTCTCATCAATCAGGATCTCCCTTATTGCCAGTACACGCTGGAGCCCGTTCCCGAAAATGGCAGCGCCAAGCTCTACTGGGATCCGCCCATTATTACGGACAGGACTATTCTTGCGAATAAACCTGATATCGTGTTAATGGAGCGATCATCGTCCAAGGTGTTTTTGGTGGACATAACTATCCTGCATAACGAGAACCTCGTGAATGCCGTGACCGAAAAGCAACGCAAGTACTTGGTGGGAAGTTGTGTCCTCCGAAATCAACCCGGTTGTAATATCCGCAAACGGTTTGACCCCAGCCACACTGGTCAGATACCTTAAAAGGCTGGGATTCGGCGGTGGTTCGCTTCCAGCACGTATGCAGAAAGCGGTATTGCTAGATATGTAGTGCCTGAATCGTTCGCCGGTTTCTTTCTCTTGCCCTGATACCGACTTGTCTTATTGTCGGGTCTTTTCCGCAGAAAGGCGTGTTGATTTTGGAATGATATATAAAATATCTTTATTGTCATTATAAAATACAATATTTGGTTTTACAATATTACATACATCGACAACTAGGCGGCCTTATCGCTATAAGCGATTTCTTCCAGGCAACCTAATATAAAATAAAAATACAGTAACTTACACATACTTATAAATAAATCCAAACAGAAAGACATTTAAAAAAAAGTAGTTAAGAGACAAAACTATACAAAAACAAGAAAATTCTAAATAAAAACCTAAAAAAAAAAAAAGGAAATAAAGAGTTCCATAAGCTTACTGCGTTAACGGAGAGCGATCTATGGAATATTTCAGACGTATGATGGGGAGTAGATAGCATTATGTTGTTGGAAGAACGAAGTCGTCGATCATGATCTTCATGTCGAAACTTAAAAGATTTTTAAATATTCAGGGAGGCACGGGTGGAATAGTGTCTTGTGAAGAAGAGCTAAAATGTATGTTTTCCTGCGAAGACGAATCGGAAGCCACTTGAGCTTATCGCGAAATTCTGAGATATGGTCATACTATCGTAATGAGAATATGAATCGTATACATAAGTTTTGAAGGCGCTCAAGTTTATCAAGTTGCTCCTTGGAAAAATTTAGATAGCTGACATCTGCGTAATCCAGTATTAGGAGGAGGAGTGGCTGTGCTAAGGCAATCTTTGTAGGTATGGGTAAAAAGTTTTGTAGGCGTCTTGGAGAATGATCTTGGTGTCAAAAGTTTATAAGTTTTTGCATTTAAAATGCTCAATTGTTCTTAAATAAATGAAAAATGTGACAAGTAAAAATTACCCGACCAGGATTCGAACCTGCGACCTCTCGTTTGGTGGACGAGTGCTCTTCCACTGAGCTACCGGGGCCTGGCGGTACGCCTCGAAATTACTTACCACATTTTTGTTTTTTACGTTATATTGTTTGTCGAAATTTGTTTGAAGATAGGTTTTCTTGGTGACATAGGGCGTGGATCCAACACTACGGCGCCGCACCGTTCGACGGCAACGGTGCCGTTCCACGGCATACGGCGCGCCATGCATGGCGAGCCACTCAGCGCTTCACATTAGCTCTTAAAATTATCTCTATGATAGTTCATTGCAGAAAAGCATTGATTAGCACCGCACGCATTGATTTTGTATAATGAACCATGATGGAGATAATTTTCAGAGCTAATATGAAGCACTGTTCAGTGGGCCGTGCACGACGCCGTGAAACGATGCGGCGGCGCGTGGTGCCACGGCACGGCGGCGTGCCGTACCGTAGGGATAGTACCACGCCCAAACTTGTTATCATTTCATTTGATACTGATATTTACTGAATACAGAATTCTCACAGTATCTAAAATGTCTTAAGTGTATTATACGCGATAGACCTTTCAAGTTTGACAGTTTCAAACGAATAATGAACAACATGGGTCATGATTTAGTAGGTTTGATAGCACAAGAATGGAAAGTTTCCCCAACACAAGCTCATTGGCATGTAAATTCCGATTGCTATAGTTATTAATCACCACAAAAACTACATTTCAAATATTACCTTAAAACTAATTTAATCGCAGTCAATGCGACCGAGACAAATCAATTGTGAAAACAAATAGCAATATATTTGGGACGTGTTGCCCGCGCATTGTTCTGGGATATTGAATATTGATGGTCGCGTGGTTATCGCGCGCTGCAGCTTTCGTTTTAAACTTCGTTCAATCATCGAGTGACAGATCGTGCGAATAGAAGTAAGGGGGCTATTCTGGTCGATAGAGTATAGTAATTGAGTTCATAAAGTTATTAGACACTTCTGATTATCCTAATGAGAGTGATAAGATTTTCGCGGTTTAAGCCGCTTTCGATCCTGCATGAATAGATAACTTTTCCATAGCCGCCATTTATGCAAGTATGAGATTGAAATAAGCATTAAAATAAATTTAAAAAAAACTCTTTTTTATTGTATTTATAAAAATTAATCTCAATCCTTTTAATGAGTCCTCTACAGGGCTATGATTCTCTCTCCTGTGTGTCGAGGAGTTTAGGCCGTTACCAACAAGCTGGCCCCGTGCTGATTCTCTACTCCCCTTGGTGGAACGGGAACCTAATTATTGTTGTACTATTCAAATTACATACATACATAACTTCACGCCTGTATCCCTTATGGGGTAAGCAGAACACCAGAGGCCATCAAACCATCTGATGTCACATTTGACAAATTTCGAGGTATTATGATGGAGAGAGTCTATTGCAGTGACAGGGTGGCCTATCGCCCACAAAAACGCCAATAAAACCTCTGTCCCTTCACGGACTTTTACAGTATGCCCGGGAAGAGAAGCAGCTGACACATTCTAAGTTTTTCTTTCGCTCCCAGTCCAAAAAAACTTTTACTAATTTTGTTCATAAGTGTCCACAATGAAAAACTGTCAGTTTCCTAAGTATTGTCCGTTCATCGTAAGATGTCCCCTGCCGTTATGTTGGCACTATTGCTTGTCAAGCTGTTTTCGTTATCTGGGATAGTGAATTAATCCTTTTTATTGATTACTTGCCAAAAGGGCAAACGATAACTGGATCCTATTATGCAAACTTAATCCCGAAATTACGTGAAGCGATTAAAGAAAAACGTCGTGGGAAATTGTCATTGTCACCTCATCGTTCGGTGGTTCACCTCACCGCAATCCGCAGTGCTGGCTTCGAAGTCCTCGATCACGCACCATATTCTCCTGACTTATCATAATTGGCAGCTCGAAAATAACAAAACAAATTGACTTGACTTTATGCCCGCATGTTATGTTAAATGGTGTCAAAGTGGACTTTAGTAACTCTGTAAAAAATCTTGGGATATTTTTCGATAGCAATCTATCCTGGAAAGTCCAAATTGATGCAATGAGCAGGAAGATGTTTGCAGCAATACTTTCCCCGAGTGATTTTCACTTATTTCCAAAATTAAAGGAGCATATTCGTGGAACTAAATTTGACGATGATGACGCGGTTATGACTGCCGCAGAGGAGTTTTTTAATAGTCAGAAAATGATTTTTTTGCGGAAGGAATAAGAAAGTTGGAGATGCGGTATTCTAAGTGTATTAGATTAGAAGGAGATTACGTAGAAAAACAAAATAAAATGTATTCATTCTAAGAATTTTTTGATTCGCCCTCGTATAATATAAATTTTGTCATCATTCAAAACCTTCCTAGTCTTATAGTTGTTTATTATTTACAAATCAGAAAATTAAACATATATTTATTCGTGGTAGGTATAAACAAAGTTAGATTACGGGGTTAAAATGGACACATATTATTGGTAACACTGCTGCCACAATGCTGCCAACATCAGCAGGCAGGGGACATCTTATAGTGAACGGTCTGTAGACGTTTTGTTATATAGACCTCTTGATAGTTGGACGTTTTGCTACTTAGACTTTCTGATCAGAAGCGACTCTACCGAACTTTTCTAAAAGCCCAATTAATTTCCATGCACGTAAAAAAATATATAATTTTTAAATTTAAAATTAGAATTAAATGTCTACGAAATTGGGTCCGGTTGACAATTAAAGTACAACCGGAAGATAGGTCCCCGTAATTGGCAGCGGCTGTCCAACTGCCGACGACACGAGCGAGTGATGGGTGTGCGAGTGACGCGCTCTGTCGGACATAGTCTAAACGAGAACAAAGGTCGAAGGAGATAAAAATATCCTCAATTTTTGTCAAAAGTGGTGTTTCAGCAAATAAGCAGGTCTAATAATCGCCTAGAACATGAAATAAACAAACAAAGACTAGCTATTTGTTTGTACTATTACCATGTCACACAGAGAAAGAGTGATGTTCACGGTCCATAAAGTCTCTGTCTGGTCAAACTACTTTTTGTTAAGTATGTGAATGTATAAAGATGATATAGTCATTGAAATACTGCCTCTTTATATGTTAACTATTGGCGCAGACTTGATTTAATTTCTTAGAAACGATATCGGGATTTTAATTTCAAGTGGATGATTCTAGTAGTCTATTGAGTAACTTGAGAGGGTGAAATATTAAAATCTATTGTTTGCACTATATTTTGTTTAAATACATTTCATGAGTTATCAAAATAGGTCAGCTACTCTCAGAACTCTTTCAGGAATTTCTACATTTATTTATTTTATTATCATTCCCGCTATGTCTTTATGAATTCTCGTTCAAACTAAGTTCAAACGCGGGCTTAGCCAAAAAGTTGTCTCCTTAATGTCATACCACAATAACCATGTCTATTTGCTGGTGAAAACGAGTTACAGTAACAAAAGGTTTAAACCTCGGTCATTCAACGTTTTAATCCATATTTTATGGATTTCATGGGCTGAGATGTCACCTACTATTACCATTTACAGATATATCCAGGACCTACTCATTTACCTACTTTATTTGGCTCTCACCTTCACGCGGTGGAGCCAGTTACGTCGAGCAACCTTACAGAAGACTGAGTGAGAACCTCAGTGGGATATAGGGTCGACAACCAACGAGAGCATAAGGGACCGAATTCAGCCTTTAGACTTAGAAGTGGTTAGCGGAGGACTATTATTTATGGGTGGTAGCGGAAGAGCTTTTTTATGAAACCAACGGTAGTAACCACAGCCCTAGTTAGATGGACTACTCATCAAGACGCCTTGGGCAAGCGGGTGAGTTAATCTGCCTAAACCCTTCAACCATGGACATACTTATTTACCAACTTTCATAAAATATTAAAACTTCTATTGAAATCAAAGCAGAAATCCAAGCCACGTTATTAGTTTTGCTATATCGCTGCCTCGAGTCTGTGGCAGCTGGCACTGGCCACTTGCCCCCACTGTCGCGATAAATCCCTACGAACTCGAGTGGGCGCTCAATTCAATTGGACATGTCACGCCTGAAGAGAGATGCCGTAGATTTGATTGGATGAAAGTGAGCTGTTGAGATATTTTCGAAATTAATTTGTGGAAAATGTTATTCATACTACTACGAAGATTTTGTGATATGGGAATCTTATTTAATTAAATACTTGAATATCTTTGTAGACTCTAAAAACTTGGAAAAACACTCATGATAAATATCTGTACATCAAAACACATAATGTAATCTATCAAAAATCCAACCCGTCACCGTCAGCTGTTAATATCCTACATCACGAATAAGTGAAAACAACAGCTTAGTAATAATACTATGCTGCTGTTGGTATAAACCTCAGTTGACTCTGACAATATAGCAAAGTCCACGAGTGGCTTACTGTGTAAGGTGCTCAATCGCTGTTACGTTTTGTAATAAAAAACTAAGTTCACTAAGCCGAAGAGCCTCCATTCGAGGCGGTGCAAATTGAACTTTGCAACTCCCTCCCTCCCTCCCTCCCAGTGCTGGCGTGCAACAGGTGCTGTTGAGTGAATAACGCGTTGTGGCGAGATTGCGCGAGTGTGCACGACGCGACGCGACGAGTGGCGCTGGGAATTGTTGGGTGATTCTATATTCCTTATTGCTTGTATGCGATGTTGACATGAGATTTGATGTAATATAAAAATATACTGTAATATAATATATAATATACGTTAAGCTGTATTTTCTAATTTCTAGTGGAAAAAATAGTGACATTGACACTTAAAGTTTTTGTTAAAAGTAAAATACCAACTTTTATTTTATTTTGTGAAGCATCCGATGGTCAGTTTTATCCAAATACGTGTATTAACAAAAGTAATTTAAGGTGGTGGATCTCATAATGCGATGACAAATCAACTCTTAGAGCGTCTTCAAAACTAAATTTTCCACCCCAAACATGTCTCTAGTGTTATAAATTCTAAAGAACGGAATGAACATAATCATGAGTTCGTAATTTTATAAATTTACGGGATAAAATATAAATATTTTTGACACTCACACAACATTATCTCGCCTAAATAAAGTTTCTTAAAGAACTTGTGTTATGGATACTATATAACTGATATACCTACTTAAGAAATATATGTCGGAAAACAAACGAAACGAAAAGAAGAGCGTTACTCACAAAACACGATAGAATTAATCACTGGACAGTTTCTTAGTACCGATTCTGTGGGCTTGGGTATAACCCTGGCTTAATCACAACAAAATCTTTATTCGCGAGTCCGTTCCGTCAGTTACAATGCCAACTCAATTAATACCGAGCTACTATCGACCGTCAGTCCGAGATACGTCTGCGCACCTAGCCGTCCTAACCGTATCTGCGTCACTTGCCATCATCCTACTTCAAGATATAACCTATGGCGCTGCAATCGAATGTCAGTCAGTCATTGCATTTAGCGCCCTCTTTAACAGTGCTACCAACATACTTCCGTTACCATGAAGTCATACTAACATCTTAATATCGCCAACTTATCATTAGCTCCGACATATATATAAACAAATATTGGATAAATGCATATTTTTTATTAGAATAAACTTAAATAAATATATAAACATCCATGAGTTGATGACTAATATCTGTGTTCATCCCACCGATATCCGCCGCCGCCGGGATTCGAACCCAGGACCTCTGGCATAGAAGGCAATATATGTTATCACTACACCAGCCGGTCGTCAACTTCTTCTTACTAGCTTTTTTATTATTTAGCTCTTCCGATATTTCGATGCTGTTACAAGCTTTTAACAAGAAATCGTGTTAATAATCAAATAAAATTATTAAAGAGTGCGTTAGTTTAAAACAATATTCATGACTTTACTTCATTACACAATTCGCCCCAATCGGGACTTGTAACCGGTCTCAACTCCTCAATTCAAGAGCCATCGTTTATGTATTTTCATTGAACTGTAGCTTTTAGTTAAGCATCGCAGAAACCGATAAGTAAAGTCATTTGCTCAAAATTTATTATTCTGAAAACCCACCACAGAATACTATGTTTTAAATAGCTAAGCTTTCTACACTGTCTCTAAGGCCCGTATTAATAGATCAAACTCAATACATAGCTTAAGGGCGGTATCACTTGATCCACACTTAAGGTATGGTAAGCATCTCAAAATCGCTCTGTATTAATAGATGTATATTGAGGGTGTATCAACTGATATCGCTCTTTGATTCTGGCCCTCCTATAAATGCCAACTTGGGTTGAATGATCGACCGATTGAATTTTACGTTCCGTTTAACGCTGTAAAAGAAATATCGTACAATACAATCTTTATATGATTGCATGATAAAATATTGCTATACAAACAAATAGTTACTACAACAATAACTAATTACTTCATAGTATATTTATATCAAGCATAAATCTCGGCAATTATATCAAAAATAAAGCAGTGAAAAGAGTTTTTTTTTCTACCGACTAGATGTTCCGTTAGAACATCACAAATGTCAAAGTTTAAAATCTTCAAAACAAAACAAAAGTCACTTTTAACAAATGATATTATGTAGAAGACAGAGTCTTGGTAGAAGCGGTATCTTTTTTGAAAAGAATCGGCAGGCACTTCGAAAAGATTTTCTGCATCACGAATATATCTTTTCGGTAATCTATAGCTATTAAACCATAAAATATCGTCGTATTGATCAATGATGTCGTAATTATTTCCTTCGTCTGTAATATTTGCAGATTAAATTTTCAAACACACTCGTCGATATGACAAATGGTACAGAATTCAACGTCAGAAATGATCTTAAGTCACCTACAGACCTCACTCAGAAAGTCCGTACTTGGTATACATCTTAGCAGCGTTCCTAAGTGCTGAGTATTGTTTATTATTACAGGCGGTACTTAGATGATACGCCGTTCCGAAGGCCGTACTTAACATTGGTTTATAAATATGGCGCGTAACTCAAGTATTGACTTAAGACCGCTCCCAGATTTGAGTTTGATTTATTAATACGGGCCTAAGTTTTGTACGCGTCTGTACACTCAACTGCAGTGGCTTCTCTGAAAAGTACCTACTTTCTGTTAAATTGAAACTTTGTCCCAGTCAGTGAGGTTCAATTTCAGCTGGAATGCACACATGGATTCGTGTCAAAGGGTGCGGTGTGTATGTGTGTTTGCTCAAGTTTATATACATCTTGTGTGTGTGTATATGTGTGGGTGGAACGAGTCTTGTTGAGAGGATGATGAAATGGTGGTTGTAGGGTGCATATGATTTGGCTAAGTAGTTATAAAACTTCTCTTATTGATTTTTCGTTTTTAAGACGGAAGTCGATATTAGGAATAGGAATAAAGGAATTAACTTTAGAGTGTTATCAATAAAACTAGTTAAAAGGGATATTTTTTGCTGACTTTCACACAATAGAAAGGATCAACAAATAAGGATAGAATCTTCTTCTAAAACCACTTATCGAATGTTGATTTTGTTCAATGGTCCTCTAAGAATATCCTTACCGCCCTTCTGCGTGTCTTAAGAGCGGCTGTTTGAGTGTTCCTATCATCATGCCACGTCTTAAAAATCCGCATGATCCATACTGAAATATAATAATATCAGACTCATAAAATTTAAAGTTGATCAAGAATTTACCCATGCCTTAAAAAAGATGTATTTCTATTTTATTAAATCCACTCAATATTACTGTTTAATTTTAATTACATTTTAACAGTTAACTTAGTTTCGTGGATGAATGGAGCATACAATGGCCATGGCCCGTTTCTAAAGTTAATTCAAATGGTAATGATCACAGACATACATCTACATAGATAACGCAAGTGTTACGATTTCTATTAAAACCAAGCCTGCCGACTTTTTAACACCTATGTGACGCTGATATTTAGTGATGGAAAATACAATGATATCGATTTTCTAACAGATATACATACGCGCGGGCTGAATCTAGCGGCGAACAACTTTGACGCTTGGTCGAGGTTCTGACACAAGAAGTATGTGGATTTGCACTATCTATGTAGATGTATGTCTGTGGTAATGATCATAACGGGTTATAAACTTATGATGTCCATGTTTTTTTAGCACAAGTACTCATATAATAAGCTGTTGCTTAATTTGGGGGTATCTCTTCTAGAAGGTGCTGTATTAATTGAGGTACAGTCTCTAAATTTTAAATATGGCCACTGTGTCATATTACCCCCGTATGTCGTTATGTACATAGTTTCCTTATGTCTTATAAATTTAATTTCAGTTGCTTATGAGCCTAGATGAAACTTATATCAAGCAGATCTAGTGCTAGTTTTATAGATTATTAAACATTTAAAAAGTAACGTCTATATATTCTTTGTTTTGCAGATCGCATGGTCACCCTGGTCGGGTCATGCATATTCAAAGAAGTAGATTGGCGTCTTTCACACGTCGCTCGTCACGTACAACTGAACTGATGTGTGACCAGTTTTAATGGCGATATTAATATTTCAGGTTTTTTGTAAAAGAACGAGATTTTATGTCAGTTGTTTTAATTACCTTTGACCTTCACCTGTTTATGATGATGATGGAGGTTTTTTAACCGACTCCCAAAAGGAGGAGGTTCTCAATTCGTGTGTATGTCTTTTTGCGTCTTTGTTACACGATTTCTTGGGCAATTATGAATGGCTTTTTAATATTCTTATTTATAATGATAGAGGATACTTCAGAGGTGGTTTTATATATGAAATTGAGTAATATATGAAATACATACATACATACATAACGTCACGCCTGTATCCCTTATGGGGTAGGCAGAACACTAGAGGCTACAAGACCATCTGATGTCACGTTTGACAAATTTGGAGGTATAATAAAGATGGAAAGAGACTATTGTAGTGACAGGGGGTCAGCCTGTCGCCCACAAAAACGCCTATTAAACCTATGAAATTTTTTTGAAAAAATATTATATATATATACTTCAGTCAAAGTTTTGACGTGAAGTCTGTTTTTTAATGCTCTGCATTCGTTGATTATATTATCTAAATTCTTTACAACTGTACCTACTTACATTTATATCTCTGTCGCAAATGAGGTGTGTAATAAAATGACCTTTTGATTTGTGTATCTGTCTGTAGCATCGTAACTGCAAAGGGGATGGCTTAGTAAAGTTAAAAGTTAACAGTTTTCTAAAGATTTTTTTCCAGTAGGCTCGAGGCCGGAGGCTCTTACAATGCAATTAGTAATAGTTTGTGTAGTGATAAACATATTTTGATGATTGTGGAGTTAATTTAACATAAATAAAATTAAGATAATGATGACGAAAATCTTGATTTAATAAAATAAAAACTTACTTCCATGGACAGGGAGCGAGAGAAAAATATAGAATGTGCTAGTTGCGCTTCTTCCCGGGCATACTGTAAAAGTCAGTTAAGGGAGAGAGGTTTTATTGGCGTTTCTGTGGGCATGGGCTGATAACTGAAATAGTCTCTCTCCATCATTATAATATATCCAAACGTCAAACGTGACCAGATGGTTTCTGCCTACCTCAAAAGCCTCTAGTGTTCTGCCTACCTCATGAGGGATACAGGAGTAAAGTTATGTATGTATACAATAAAAAATCTTTTTTTACTACGTGTCTCAACAAAGATCGTACAACAGAACAATCGTGAGCCGATCAATACGACGCCTAATAGTAAAACAATAGCACTTTTTTCGTATTTGCGCACAAACAAGCGCGTTGAGTCGGTTACGATATCACCAATACTCGTTGTAAGCTTGTTTGAACACCCATATTTGTGCATGGGATCCAGATTGAGACCAAGTCACTCAAATATTACATTACTACAGAAGGCTCTTTTGGAATATGTAATGAATATTAAAAAATCGATTTATTTTTATATTTATAGCGACCACCCTGGCTTTGCCCTGCAGCATCGTTAGCATAAAATGTATGACATCATCAACAATCATCGCTGCATTTCTCCGGCCTTACTTATCTACTAGTATAGAGTCTGCTAAGAACTCTGGATAAGCGTGTCGTTAAGGGAGACTAATCCGAATAACCCTGCTAGGACCTTCGCAAGGTCCGCCTGGCTAAATCCATCCTTCATATAAAATCTGTCACCAAATAATTTACGAGCATATTGAAAAAGTTTATTTCGGGGTTACATAGTTGGTATTTTAGTTTTGGTAATTAATTGAGTCTCATTAAAAACTCAATACTTATATTTCAGTTCAGTTTCAAGGATGATATAACCAACAACCACACGCAACACCGGCTACGACCACTTTTACGTATTTGTCGCCTTATCGTCCCTTGATAAGCGTGCCGTGCTTACCATCAGGTGACACTGAGGTCCAACGCGGATTTCATCATCATCATTCAGCCAGGAGACGACCACTGCTGGACATAGGCCTCCCCCAAGGTTTTCCACGTCACTCGGTCTCGTGCCGCCCTCATCCAGCATTTACCGGTGACTTTGTCCAGGTCGTCGGTCCATCTTGCGACGGGCCTGCCTACGCTGCGTCTCCCAGTCCGTGGCCGCCACTCGAGAACTTTTATGCCCCAACGGCCATCTGTTCTGCGAGCTATGTGCCCTGTCCACTGCCACTTCAGCGTTGCAATCCTTCTGGCTATGTCGGTGACTTTGGTTCGCCTGCGAATCTCCTCATTCCTGATTTGATCCCGCAGGGAAACTCCGTGCACTTGCCATTGCCCGCTGAGCGACTTTAAGCTTGTAGATAAAGCGCCTAGTTAGCGACCACGTTAGCAAAACGCGGATTTAGACACCAATAAAAAAAAGGATACAATACAATTTGACTGAAAGCAAAACCTTCTGGTCTATTCATATCCAGACAAGTGCTCTTGTCAATGCGTGGAAGTTTCACAATTCCACGCGGTGAAGCAGCTCACATGAGATGGAAGCGAATCTGCAGTGTTTGCTGCGGGTGGGGGGTACAGTAGTGAGGGGTGAGGGCGGGGGTGTAGTACTGGACTGATTGTTTGCTTGCGCTATGAGACGGTAAATAACTAACTTATTTTTTATTTATTGGATTGTTTCGGGTTGAATTTGGGATTTGATATAAGTAAAGGGTGATTTTTTGATTGCGTAATATAAAAAATTCAAAAATAGGTATTCTTTCAAAGTGAATATTGGATGTGTCACATAAGACAATCTAGACCTTAAGTAAACACAAAACCTTGTAATATATTTATTGGGAGCGATTCCATGGTCACTTGCATGCTAATAATATTTAACCATTGCCAAAGCAGTCGTCAAAAAAATTAATTAATTTGAAATCCAAAGTGACCCACTCAAACGATATTAACAATTCTTATGTCCACCGATATGAAGGACGGAGACAAGGGCGATAGAATTGTATGTAATCTGAATTCTAAATTTTAAGTTCTACTTATCATATGCAGTTCATGTTTTTCTATTGGTGTCTAAAGTTGTGCTTCACCGCTGTCTCACCTGATAGGAAGTAAAGATGAGGTCGAATATTGTTATTACATCTGTGGCATCAGTGGACCCTGAAGGGTCCTACCACCAGGCGGAGGGCATTCGGATTAATCGCTTATTACGATTCGACAATGCGAGTTAAGTTCAATTTAGAATAGTGTGACTTAGATCACCTTCTAAGTTCAGAACGTTTTAAAAATACGCGCCTAAAGTCGTTTTGTAGTAGGTAACGTTGTAGTCGATCTGTAGTCTACGCCTTATCTAATAGGAACAATATAGTTCTACTCAGTGAGATCAATATAAATTCATTTTTGATTTTCAAAATTATTTTAGACATATTGTAAGTTATAAATTGATGAATTGACTCTTGAGCGAGTTATTCAACAATCTTATTGTCATACAAAGCAAATTTTGCCATACAAAGCAAATTGTTGCTTTTGATCCTTAGTTTTTTATGATGGATCATAATTTTTCATTATCCGCCCCAGTTAAGCTATCACATCATCGCAATCAAAAAATCAATTTTACTTCGTCGTTTTCATAACATATTTTCTTCAAATTTAATTGATTTCTTATGAATAAGAATAGACAAACAGTGAAGCAGAGCGCCTTGAAGTCGGCTCCGTCATACAAACGACGTCTCCATTGTCCTCACGAAGACCATTAATTTAATACAAATCCACAACCCGACGGACTCTCAACCACGAGACGCGTTACCTAATCTATTCATATTCTGTATGACAAGGATACTCCAGTATCCTCCAATCGAAATTGTATTCTATCTGTTAGAGTTTAGCTTTGATATTCAGATCAAGATAAGTTAGAATCTAATGAGTCCTGTCAGTCAATTAAGTTTAATAGTTTGCATTACTTAGTTGATGAAGAGAGAAGAGGGTTCGGTTATCTTAATGCGTTATTTTACGATTGAGTTAAGTAACTTGATGTGTTGGGAATAAGTGTGGAATATTGTCTTAAAATTTCACGAATTTATAAATCAGATAAAACACTTTTCAACATGATTATCCCGCGGATTATTTTCTTTCTCACTCAATGTTTTATTTCGCGTATGTTTTACATTTGACGACCGGCTGATGCAGTGGTAATATACATTGCCTGTGTTTGAACCTTGGTGGCGATTTTTGAATTTCCAAAGGCCAAGATTTTATTAAACCTATCAGCATCTAACAATACAAGTATTATAATTATAGACAACAAGTCACTCTCCTCAAAATAACTACGGATGTAATGGATAACTATTTTACGTCACTTCAAAACTGAACCTTAGTTCTCGGACTTTAAGTTTACGTAATCTGGCAAGTTACTGAGTCATGGGTCCTCTTGTTCCTAATGAAATAAATCTGTTTCATCGATGGTTTAATATGAGCAAGGGACAAATGCTGTGTAGTATTAGTGTAAGTACGAGGACCCCCTTTAGATTAAAGGGTGTGAATATATGTTAAACAATAAATGAAAAACATTTTTTGTGTCAATGTTTAAATATAATATATTAATATTATTACTGTATATTATTATGAATCCAATTTAAAATTTAATATAATTGTTTAGTCGATTTATAATTATTTCCCATTTTTCATTCACAAGTATTTTTTTTTTAAAGTTTAATAACGCTCCCCTGTTTTCAAGCTATAGCAGAATATCAGCGCTTTGCTCTCTGAGCAAAAATGACGCTGAGCTACGGCTCTTTGCACTGCTACAACGCACTCTTTTTGTTGTAATTTAAGTTTATTTTTTATTTTATTATTTGTTGTGAGATGTTAAATTTGTAATTAATTTTAATTTGTACTTGCTGTAATATGTGTGTGTTTGTGGCATCAATAAATGAATTATCTATCTATCTATCAAATACTGTTTCTTGCGTTTTTGAGTTTCTTGCCACTTCTTCTCAACAGATCGACTTTCCGAAGTGGTGGTAGATTCAGTTCAATTTGTAAATTGTTTGACTTATTTCAAATGTATTTAAATACTTACGAAATAAAGAATTTTTGAGTTTTAGTTTGAGTTGAGCGAAATCTATTTATTTGTAAAGCTGCCTCAGCTTGAAATAAGAACAGACATCCATCTCTTCCTTTTCATAAACTTTTGCTTTTATAAGATTTAAGAATAACATTTGGTTAAGTTGCCTGTAAGAGATAGCTGCTTTTTGTTTTCGTTATGTTCATGTTTTGTAGAATAGTCGAATTACAATGACCGTTCTATCCTGGAGGAGCGTGTCCAAAAGGCGACTAATCAGATCAATCCCTATTTAGCAGTAGGGCCAGTTCAGAGTTTATCTGGCAAACTACTCACCCTTCATATAAAGTCCTCTCTTCAGCGGCAGTGATGAGTTAGATGACGCAAGTGTCACGATCTGCAATAAACCAAGCGTGCCGACTTTAACCCCTTTTATGACGTCACAGTTGATATTTTGTGATATAAAATACAAACCGATTCAAAGACACTGATGCCGCCGATAGAATCGATTATCAATAATGATATCTATATTTTGATATCGATTTTATAACAGACATACATACGCGCGATTGAATTTAGCGGCGATCAACCTTGACGCTTGGTCGGGGCTCGGACACGCGAAGTACATGCACTTGCGTTGTCTATGGGTTAAAGTTGGGTGAGTTGTACAGGGTGTGACAAAAGTCCCGCTACCATTTTGATTGTCTATAACTTTGTTCGAAGAAAAGATAAGTAGGTTTGGTTTTCATAAAAAAAATATTTGGCCTTTACATTTGTTTTCATTATGATTGGAAAATTATTACCGCGATTCGCTATACAACTCTTTGCTCTTTTTAAGGCATTTTTCATGACATCCTGTAACATTTCAGGCGGAATTTCTTCAATTTCGTGCCGAATATTATCTTTAAGTTATTGTTTGGGGCTTATTCATATAAACTTTTGATTTAAAAAAACCCCACAAGAAAATGTCTGGTGCTGTTAAACCCGGACATCTGGCTGGCCATGCTAAATCGCCATTTCGCGAAATAAATTTTCGTGGAAAAACGTCATTCAATAATGGGGAGTTTTCTGACAGCTGATAAAAATTAGTTCAAAAAACCTCTATAGATGGCACTTTTAAAAAGCCGAAGGCGTTAAGTCTGTATACTATAATGTAGGTAAGTGGTATCTACCATCTATAGTAATTTATACGTTCAATTTCTGGTACAGACATCAATTAATTTATTTTACATTTAAAAACGCAGTGTGGAATAAATTCTTCGCCTTTTGTAAAGCGCCATCTATCGAAGCCTTTTGTACCAATTTTGTACAGTTTTGTTTTTTTAATGAGCTGTCAAAAAACCTCTCATTGAAATGTTGAACGGGCTGTAGGTTTATGCTGTTTCCAATCATAAGGAAAATCTAAAGATGAAATAAACTTTTTATGAAAACCAAACCTACTTATCTTTTCTTCGAACAAAGTTATATAGGCAATCAAAATGGTTGGGGACGTTTGCCCCACCCGTTATATGTACGTCTGTGGTTCCATCGATGTTTTATAAAGAGACAGTTACTTCCTTAATCAAGCCGACCTCATCATAACTACCATCAGGTGAAATTGATGACAAACGCTAGTTTAGTACAATAAAACTAAATATATTTTGAATCTGCAAAAACTTGGATGGATGTACGGATGTTTGTTCCTCAATCACGGCAGAATATTTATCCCAAAAAAATACTGGATGGTTTTGTTTCAAGAATTTAAATTCACCAGATGGCGTGGTAAGTATTTTAATCGCTAGATAAACTTATTTACCACAATCATTGTTTTTCAAAATGTGAGATTGCACACATACTGATGAAACTTCAACGAGAACAGAGTCCTAGGCAGCAGTAGCTAGTTAATACTAACTTAACAGTGCTGCTTCAGTAAGATATCCATGAGCCACCAAGTGAGTGCCTATCTCTAACGATATCAGCACACAAAGCCGCGCCGGGAGATGGCGCTCATCAGCACAGATCGAACTTTATGCCTTTCTAGATTATTCCAAGATTATATCGCTTGATTTGCGCGAGGAACGATTTAAGTTTAAAAGTAAGAATAGTCATTTCATTTAGCAGATATGTGAAGCTTATAACGTGTACCTACTTCGTAATCCCAAGTTATGTTTTTTTGTAGAAATATAGTTTTTGTTATTAGTTAAAATTTAAGATTAATTTTTTATTTGTTAAAAAATTGTGTTGTAGTTTTTGAATGTATTCAATATTAAAAGAAAGAATCGAATTAGTTTTTTTGCTCTTATAATATAAATATGTACAGTCATATTTATGTACGTAGGAGAAAATTTAACGATTGTTAACGTGCGCTGCGTAATAAATATGAGGGGCTCTTTCATGTTGATAAACCAATTTTTTTTTGTGTAATCTTGTAAAATTTAGACATCCTATGAAAAATATTTGCATCTTTATATTCATACATGAGCAAAGTTTGTATGAATATAAAGCATTCTCTCTTATGATACTTTGCGCTAGTGAACACTCGCGCAAATGACCCATTGTGCAAACGACTTATCGCGCTAACCTACTTTTTTACTCCTGGTATAAAGTCAACAAAAAAAAAATCTTATCATACAGAGCCATACGTAATCGGGAATGGCTAACGAGAACAAAATTAATTGAGAGGATAAATAATGATTTCAGGTACGTAACAATGTAATAAATGTGCAATTTCTCTTCCTGTAGGAAGGTAAGATAAGGTCACTTTTATTTCGTTGAATTTATTCAATCGCTATTGGATTTTTTATATAAATATATTTATGTAGATTATGACACAATTCAACTGTTTGACTACTCTCTTAATAACTATTCCGCCGATACTTGAATATCAAAAACATGTTCAATGCTCCATGTGGCTGAGCACCTAAATATTTGCATGATACTGCACGTACATACGTTTGTATGACCGGTACAGTTTTGGCTACTGATGATAAGTTACTTACTACTTTATATAACATATTTTATGTTGGAAAGTACAAAACATATTGAAGTTGGGTTTTGATAAATTGAATTCAAATTCAAATTCACAAATTTATTTAGCACAAAACCACAAACAAGACAACACAATAAAAATAACACATACAAAAAGCAAGATTAAAATAAAGAAAAATAAAATAATAATTAAAAAAAAAAAACACAAAAGTACAAAATGCCAGATAAAGTCAAAATTGACACTGGCACAAAATTACATATAAAAAAAAAAAAATAGCAATTAAGTATAATATAAAGTTATAAGATTTTTTTTTTTAAATACTCTATACAACGTGTAACATAATGAAGAGATAATACTTAAGGGGCTTGTATGTTTGGTGGTGTATTTTATAAGTAACAGTAACATAAACTTGTAATCCTTACGGTTGGTTCGGAAAACAAGTTCAAAGTTTAGATCAAAATATCTAAGTGTCAACCCTAAAAACAGCTGTTACCTTTTGATAGAATCTATTCGATAACAGATGGCGTTAAAATAAAGCGATAAGTAACCAAGAGAGATACTACAAAGTGTAATTTTGTGCCTACTAAATTAGACGACAACAACGTCTCGGGAATGTTTTTTTCGGTAGTATCTAAGTGCAGAATATTTTTAAAACTACCTTTTCACCAATATGTGCGTTTATCACGCGGTTTACCAATTTAAAACTCTACTGAAATAATAGATTTGCACGTTGGAACCGACAACACGTTAATTTTAACTATCCGTGAGAATATATTTTCTTAACCTTAAACTATGATGCATCACTGACAAGGATATTTAACTTCTTGTTTATTCTCACATACTTACAACTATCATCACCACCATACAATAAAGCTTGAAATAAATTTTAAGTAATCCAGCATTCTGCATAACTTTTATAGTCTATGAAATAGCAAGTTCGATGCCCTTTGTCTGCCGCGGATCGCTCGCTCGCTACTCCCGGGCTCTCACGTTTAAGTGTTACGTATTTTAAAAACGTTTAATACTTATTCTTAGTCGCACTGTTTGTGGTTATGAACGGATGCTGAGGCTCGGTAGCCTTCTATTTCTAACACTTAACAACATACATGATCGAAATACATTTACGACTAAAATCAAAAATGTTATCAAATTAAGCATAAGTAATCATCAATTTAAGAGAAACGTAAAACAAAACATTAATGTATGTACTCTCAAAAAACTATGATATCAAACTTGTCATACAAAAAACTACCTATCACATTTCTTTAGAAATACGCTATTGCAAGAAACTAATATGAAATTATTACAAATCTATCGGTAGGTAATACGTGGAAATTCTTTCGCACGGCGTCAAATCGCAACTTATACCTAATGAAGAGAGACTCAAATAGACAATCAAACTTACCCATAGGTAATTCTAATAAAAAACGAAGGAATATCCTCTCTCTCTTACATTCAAACTTTCTAAGAATTATAATAGAAAACATATTCGGTAAATACCTATGATTTTGTAAACCTCAAACTATGATACAATACTTACAGCTTCTTGTACTTACTGTATTCTCACATACTTATAACTATCAATACATACAACAACAAAGCTTTAAATTAATAAAATTAGCAACTAAGTAAAGTCGCTTTCATAAAAGATAACCCGTGCATAGCTCTTATATCAAACACACACGGTGTATTATCGCTCAAATCGCGGAACTTCTTTCGGCGGCGTCTCGTCGCGAACTTGCGCCTTTCGGAATTATAACCCTTTGAGATTTACCGCCGCCGCTTCCAAGCCAAACTAAAGGTTGTTCCGTTCAATATGTATTATGAACAAATTCTCAACTCAACTAAATTTTTTATTTAAACAAGTTAAATTACTGATGACTAACTAATTATTGTTTTTAGTTGCGTTTGTTTCAGGCAGCTGAAATTATTTTCAAACGCTATAGGGAAAAATATCCTAAGTATACCTGTCCTAAAACTTTATTTTTTTATGAGGAATCTTTATCTTTTATTATTATTCTCTTTCTTGAGAAACAAAATGGATTAATTTATTTATTTAAAATGTGTGAAGCGTAAAAATAAGTTACGTAAATTAACAAATAACAGTTTTTAATATTTTGATATTGAACAAACAACTTAAAAACTATTTAAGTGATTTCACGATTGAAAACTATTTATTTGTAACAGAATAACTTAACAATACAAAAACATAAATAATGAAGTCATTTCACTGTATTATGAAATAAATTGGGTACTAAGATTTTGTTTATCATATCGCTATACGGAAGAACCCTAAAAAAATTAGGTACTAGAGAACAGTTTGGTTCGGTTATTAGTAAAATTAATAGAAATTTATTTCAGTGCTTTCATGTCCGTTGTGAAGTGTGCACGTCAGTTGCTATCGCTATTTTATTCGAAGTTTTCTTAAAATTTCTCGACTTGAAAGTATTGGAGGTAATGCACGATGACATGTGTATTCAAACGACAAATGTTACGAGATGATTCTGTATGTTGGAGCCGCTAGTAACCACAGCATCTACGTAGCTCGAAGGCTTGACAGGCAGCGGTTTGTGGAGTGCAGGCCGGCAGCTGAACAGCGCCACTTACCCGGCTATGGCGTGTTTCGAAGCATGAGTCTGCGGCTCAGCGCGCCGGTTCTTTTCACGCGAAACCCAGCGCGGCCACCTTCGCGTTCCGAGAACTTAGAAGAGCAAGTCTTGGATCATTTCGAGGAGGATCCGAGTGATGATGGCCAACATCCTTATCATTCCCGATGGACACAAGAGCTGATACCAGCGGATTTGTGACCTCCTCGGTTAGGCTTTTGTCGGTGGCACAAACGTCATGTGGATGTGTGTGTATTGAAAAAGAAGGCAGAAATTGTGAGCCGTTTTTGTAATTCTGGCCAAGTGTAAGGGAAACCGGGGAAACCCTAGATACAGTTGTGAGTGTTTTTACGCAAAGTGAACTGAATGTCGATTGAAATAAGTGCGATACTTGCCATAAGAGTTTGTCAGATATTACAAATTTAAGTTGTAATAATTATAACAAACACTCTTTATTGTCATTAAACGTAGAAATAATTATGTACACAATATTTAAGCGATTTAAAAAGCTTTAAGCGATTTCTTTCAGGCAACCCGATTTCTTCCGGGTAACCCGTTTATTATTAATAAATAGAAACTTGAAAGTTGTACTAACATGTGGTTTCATTTGTTTTCATTAGCTAGGTAGTGTGATAAAAATTGTGTCATTCAATGTGCCAAACGATAGGTAAGTAATAATCAGCTGCGCTGATATCCGCGCTACTCGCAGTGGGCGGCCGCGGCGGCGGCGGCGCGGCGTATCGCGCTCGCTATTCAGCCGGTGCGGGAAAGGTCATAAGGTCACTGATTGCGGCGCAAGTTTATTTTTAGCTTGTTAGGTTGACTAGGGTTGTCAAAATATTTTATTGTAAAATAATTAAAAAAATTGTATGAAAGTCTATACCAGTACTGATCATGCTAATTCTTTTACTGTACATTCTACGTATGGTATAGAAGCTAACCCTAAAGTTTTATCTCTCCATTTTGTTACACGTTGTATAATATTAAAAGTTGTCCTGTACTGTAGTAAGGTGTTAAATAGGGCACATCTCAGCATAATGCTGCAGCAAAAGCCACAGCGCTGATTTTCAGATGTGACCGTACAATTGCTCAAAGAGGAGAGGAGGAGAATACTCAGAAGTATGAAAGGGCCCTTGCTAGGGGGTAAGTCCCCGGCCAGATGATACCTAACAGTGTGAGACTTCTGCGCACTAAACTCCCCCTATATGATCTTTTGTATTTCTACCGACAATCGACCGAAGAAATGAGCGACAGCCAGTTGGAGAAAAAGGCTGCGCGTGTGTCAGTTACAAGAAACACATGTTATTTCAAGAATTAACCGCAGCGCTGCAATCAATTATCACAGTCATGCATTGCAACTAGCGCCCTCTACGATATTTATAAATTGAATGTGAGATTTTCTGACAGCTCATTAAAAAAACAAAGCGGTACAAAAATGGTACAAAAGGCTTCGGTAGATGGCGCTTTACAAAAGGCGAAGTCTTGTCTGTCATATAGCCATTTATTCCACACTGCGTTTTTAAAAGTACAATATATTATTGACGTCTGTATCAGAAATCGAACTTATAAATAAACATAAATGATAGATACCACTTACCCACATTATGGTATACCTACAAACTGAACGCCTTCGACTTTTTAAAAGTGCCATCTATAGAGGTTTTTTGAACTAATCTTTATGAGCTGTAAAAAAATTCCTCATTACCATCAAGCGTTCGAAAATCTTAACCTTAAGTTCTATATCGCTAACTTGTCGTTATTTCCGACAAATATAAGTTTTGAAGTAGCCTTATCTGATATACGTCTGCTATACACGGTGACTGGTGTCATATTTTAGATACTGAAGGAGAGCACTCTGTACTCGATTTTTATCATAATTATGTAATAAAAGTAGGTAAGTATTTAATTTTTCACTAGAATTCCCTATTAATAAATACTACTATGTTACTATTTACTGTACTTTCAACTGAGTCGATCGCAGCACGTGACCTGGCACGCGGTTCGCTGCCAACGCTAGCGTAACCATGCGTAACGTAATAAATTCTTTAACTTTCTGTTAATTTTACTCAGTAACTAATAAATATTTATTTTATATTATATTTTTTCTCTTCATGTATGATCTCAAACTATCACGTCCTTAAATTCCAAAAGTGACCCACCAGTCACCCTGTATATTTAACCATTTGAACACATTCTGAAATCAATTGTGTGTTAAGTCAATAAAACTATAGCTTCTTAAAGTTACCAAAGCTGCATATAATAAGAAATTGATGACAGTTGCATGTCATGTATGGAATATAAGATAATCTTAATAGCAAAATATTCTGTCCTCTTGTAAAATTCAAGACACACGCACGTTTGAGCCCCCGTCGGAGCGCTTTGAGAGCGGCATGTGAGCCCGACCCTGCACATACTGGGCATACTCGCTTTGTCCTCAGAAATACTTAGGGTTATAATTCAACACATTTTTAGCATAATCCCTAAAATGTTATGCTTACAAGTATAAATGAGTAGATCTGGCGGTAAGTAGAAACTGGGCCGTATTAGACATAATACTTTCCAATTTTAAGTCACTCAAATATGAAACTTTAGCCTTTAGGCTGCAAAATAAGTTTTTGTTAGTAATTGTTGGGCTTAAAGTCACCTAATATGACGTTAATTTCAGTGTGTATTGGACTCGATTAGACATTACAATATCTAATTTAAAGTCTCTCTAATGTTACATTAGAAAACTTTAAACTGAAAAGCTGCCAACAACAACTGATTTTACAGTTACTGAGTTTGACACAAGAGAGTTGTATTTTCGGATACGGCCCATTGTCTAATTGAAGTCATTGTGCATATACATGACATGAATAAAGACTTCTATAACATATGTAACTCGTGATTATTAAAAGCCTTTAATTTAAATAATAAAGATATCATAAATAGACTATAATGATCGGCTGTCTGTCACCTACCTTTGTAAACTCATAAATAAAAAAAAAAAACCCCAGACAATCACAGCAACTACATGGCCTCAAAGTAAGCATAGCTTGTTTTATGGGATACCATTATAGCGAACTAGGGGGGAACCTAGAATATACATAAATAGATAAACACCCAGACACGGAACATTTTTTTTTCTGGTTTCGTGCGGGGTTCGAACCCGCAACCACTGGCGTCTGAGGCAGATAGGTTTACCCCAACGCCATATTGGTCGTGCGTTAAGTGCGCAGCAGCCAAGATCACCAAATACTGAAGCATATAAAGAAGTTATAAACATAAATACAGACACAGAGTTCAACAAGGCCTATTACGGTTCTTTCAAGACATGACATGATAAACAAGATTTCTATCTTAGAGTAATAATTATACTTTATTCTTACTATAAGATTTCTATGATACAATGCTGATATAATGAATGAAAGAATACGTATACATACATACATTGCAATTCATTGCATGCACGAGGCATTACTTTTTGCAATGACAGTTTCAATGATATCATCTATGACTTAAAAACGTGTGTTTTCGTGTGCTTTCATAAATAAATATTACATACATACATAACTTCACGCCTGTGTCCCTTATGGGGTAGGCAGAACACCAGAGGCTGTAAAACCATCTGATGTCACGTTTGACAAATTCGGAGGCATTATAATGATGGAGAGAAACTATTGCAGTGATAGGGGGTCAGCCTATCGCCCACAAAAATGTCAATAAAACCTCCGTCCCTCAACTGACTTTTACAGTATGCCCGGGAAGAGAAGCAGCTGGCACATTCTATGTTTCATTTTAATACATCATATTATTATATACCTATTGGGATTATTGTATTCAGTCTAACGGCAAGAGCTTAGCTTAGAGATTTCGCCGAGGAGTAATACCGAATAATGATCGCATGAATGTTTTACGTCAAAACTATTTCATGATATCATCGCATGTGTTGGAAATGGGATGCAGAACCAAAGTTAAGTAAAAACAAGTGTACGAGGCAATAGTCGTTTATTGAATGAAACATTTGAATAGACAATTTTAAATAATGCTTGAGTGATCGATTGATAGGTTTGTACAGAGTGATTGACAGAGTGACTGATGACTGGGATTTTTGATTATTCCAACAGCATGGTTTTGAAATCCATAATAGGCCTGCAGATTTTCCTCAAATGTCCCGGAACAGACACAACTCCAAATACTTCGTTACGTTGAAGTCGCCTACTATGCCTAGATATTTTTTAAAGATAGCTGACGTCTTGAATAACTAATATTGTCTTAAGTTTTCGCGATTCATACTATTAAATAAAACACTTTTTACCGGATTTATCGCGTTTAATTTATATTTTACATTTTTTAACGTGACGTTTCAGTGTCTTTGCAGACCCCCCGATCAGTCGCTCGTGACCACGGGGACTGCAAAGACACCGAAACGTCGAGTTACAAAAAATTTAAAATATAAATTAAACGCGAACAATCCGGTTAACAAGTGTTTCATTTAGTCATGAATAATTATTTCACAACTTATAAAAGTTAACTTACATGCTTTTTTTTCTACTTAATTTTTTTATTTAAATCTCAGATATTTAAATAAACCTATACATTTTATACGATTATTCTTATCAACATTTTTAAAATTCTAAATTTACAAGTACTTTATTTTTAGTAAGATTAACAGAATATGATTTATTGGCAGTTGTAATAGATTTAGCCACTTTTATAACTCTATTTGTAAGTAGCTTAAAGGTTTTATATAAAACCTTTTTGAATAATGCTATGTGAAGTAACCTGTCAGAGACTATAAAATCGTCGCATCGATTAAAAGCAAACAGCGTCAAGTGAGCACTTCGCTGGCTTTCTTGTTTTTAGACCGTGAAAGTATTGTCTTGCTGCAAAAGAGCTGAGTTGCTATAAGAACGCGAAATGCACCGCTTCAGAAGTATCATTTCCAATATCACTATAAAGAAAGGTAAAATATTCAATTTATTCAATGTTTAATTATCTTATCTGCATATCTTGCAGAACGAAAGGTCTGTCTGCCTGTCTGTATGTTTGGAACATTCTTTGGAAATAAGTAGATCTGAATTTTAATGTAGCTTGCACCAGTCTAAGAGTAGTATTCATGGCTCAATAGTGGCGTTTACACACCACGCTGCATTACCGACGACCCGAGTTACTTCAAAGGCTTCAACAAAGGCTCAATATACTAAATCGAACCAACTAAATCATGACCCACAACAAGCTCATTTTGGCAAATCTTCTCAATGAGCAGGTCGGAATTCGCTTTCGCAACTAAGTTGAACTATCTATAATAACCTCATATCTCTTTCAAGTAGATCTCCAAAACATCCTGCAAGCATGCCACCATTCAAACAAAGCGGAAAACGAGGGGATATCACAAAGAGTTGTAGCATTTAGAAAGAAGCTTCAGGAGTCGGATATTGACGACATTCCCGACGACGAACCATTCAGGACGAAGGACGATGAGTTTCTACCACCCTGGCCTAATAACACCAACCCCCATACTGGAGAGATTGGCGGTCCACGAGGACCGGAGCCAACGAGGTATGGAGATTGGGAACGTAAAGGAAGAGTTACAGATTTCTAGAATTTTCTCATTATGATTGTGGTTTGATTTCTAAAGTATTTGCGTGGAAGTTTTATGATTATGACTTTTAAAAGGTGTTGATATTTTTTTAGTTTGAATTTTAAATCTTATTTAACTTGAGAATAATATTTAAAGATAAATATTTATTTTAATTTTTACTGCCAAGTAAAGTTGTAAAAGTTTTGGGTTACAAGTGAAATTTTTCTTTCGGTGATAAAATAAAGAAGATATTTATATGATTTATGAGTTTTTATTGAAATTCATTAGTAGCTTAACTAAATTAATGACAAAATATAGTGATCTGTATAACTTATTTGTTTAGTATAGATCACTAAACGCTCGTTTGCCCTGAATTGGTACAAATACCTTTTTCTGAAATGTCGAACCTCAAGATATTATTCTTTTTAAACTTTTTAAAAACTCAGGGCAATATTTTAGGCTTGGTTTATTTGAGTTTCTTGCCACTTCTTCTCAACAGATCGACTTTCCGCAGTGGTGGTAGATTCAGTTCAATTTGTAAATTGTGACTTATTTCAAATGTATTTAAATACTTACGAAATAAAGAATTTTTGAGTTTGAGTTTGAGTTTGGTTACATACTTTCTATGTTTTGATGAATATCGTAAGTAAAATTAAAATCTTGGAAAATTGCACTATTTTAGTAAATAATCTGAGAATACGACAATCTAGGCACAAATTGTAAAGCTCAATACTGCAGAGAGATACCCTTGCAGTAGCTCATTAAAAAAGTTGCGCCGAACGTAAAGTACCACCAGTACTGGTTACTTTTTCGTTACCGTGGTACCAGCGCCATACAAACATGACAGTAGTACCAGAGGTAGTATTTGTTATAGTTTTAGGCGCTTTGCACACGTAGCAACTTAAGTTTACAAAACTGACAACTTAGTTGAGGCAACCATCAACTTTTTTAGAAATTGCCACTTGCTGCAACTAGAGAATCTGCAATTGATGCAACTGGTAACGTTGTTGAAGCAACTATCAATTTTTGTAAATGTTCTAAAGGTTTCCAGTTGCAGCAACCACAAATTGGCCTTTACGGTTGTCGCAATTTTATGTGAACCTGGTTTGTTAGGTGAGTCCACTCAGTATTACGATGGACACCGGAGAGACAGCACTCGTTTAAATTATATTACGTCGGCGTCGCCGACACGCTGGCAACTACAACAAATTATTCGCAGCAATCGTCGGTTTTGGATTCATCCCTTCTTGCAAGATAGGACTAGATTTATTAACATAAATGAGCTTCAGAAACATAATGACAACTTTAAACAATATTTTAAAATGTCTGTTTACATATTTAATAAGTTGCTGGAAAGTGATTTAAAAGTACAGAATACAGTGATGAGGGAAAGTACTACATTGGTTGAAAAGTTCGCGGCCTGGCCATTAAAAAAAAAACTTTTGTTATTTTTTCTGCCGTCATTTTGAACTGTCATTATTCAATTGTCAGCCCGCGAATTTTCAATTTGATATCTTGTTTAAATAAAATTTTACGAACAATATAAATACGTGTGTAGAACAAATTTTCACTAATGGAGAAATTTGAACAACGTGCTGTGATTAAATATTTGTTTAAAAAAAGATTAACACCAAAGGAGATCCATGATGACATGCAAACAACATTAGGGGAATCTGCCCCGTCTTATACCACTGTGAAAAAATGGGTTGCAGAATTTAAACGTGGACGAGAGAACATCGAAGATGACCCTCGCTCCGGCAGGCCAATGACGTCTACGACCGAAGAAAACATCAATAAAGTGTGTGATCTCATATTGAAAGACCGTAGATTGACTATCAGAGAAATTGCAGACACTATAGGCATCTCATATGAACGAACGCAAAACATCATTGTCCATGAACTCGGCTTTTCTAAGGTTTCGGCTAGGTGGGTCCCCAGATTGCTTTCAGTAGAGCAAAAGCGAATTTGACTCACGATTTCTTGCGACTGTTTGGAGATGTTTGAGGCTGATCCACAAGGTTTTCTTGACAGATTTGTGACAATGGATGAAACCTGGGTTCACCACCCCAGAATCAAAACAACAATCCAAACAATGGAAAACATCAGGTGAACCAACTCCGAAAAAAGCAAAGGCAATTCTGTCGGCTGGCAAGGTGATGGCATCGGTTTTTTGGGATGCTAAGGGTGTCATTATGGTGGACTACCTTCCAAAAGGCGAAACAATAAACTCTGCGTACTATAGCACCCTTCTGCGCCGTTTACGTGAAGAAATTAAACAGAAACGCCCAGGATTACTGAGAAAGAAAGTGTTGTTTCACCAGGACAACGCCCGAGTCCACACGTCTGTCGAGTCTATGGCTCAAATTCGTGATTGTGGTTTCGAATTGTTGCCACATCCAGCTTATTCTCCTGATTTGGCACCTTCCGACTTTCACCTGTTTCCAAACCTGAAAAAACACCTCGGTGGGCAGAAATTTTTAACGAATGAAGAGGTCGAAGCCGCTGTTAACCTGTATTTTGAAGACCTTGAGGAATCTTTTTTTAAAACAGGTATGGAAGCTCTGGAAAGCAGATGGAAGAAGTGCATAGAGCTAAATGGAGATTACGTCGAAAAATAAAAATATTTTTGTATGTGCTTTATTCTGTTTTCTTGACTAGGCCGCGAACTTTTCAATCCACCCTCGTATATACCCCAAAGAACGACTTGCTATTGCTGATTTTAGAAACTTTTGTTAGCTGCGATTGTCAGTTGCAAAAACCAGCAACTTAATGAAAGTTGCTAATTGCGAGTTGCTGCAATCAGAAACTAACTCCTAACTAGAATTGCTGTGTACGCAATTCCATTGGAATAATAATATGAACAGGGAGTTGTCAGTTGTCGGTTGTCGCAACAAGGCGCATGAAGTTTATCGTCTGCTAAGCGCCTTAATTAAATTAAATAATTGCAATTTATTTAAATAATTAAAGGTTTATTTTTCTAAAATCCTTTTAATTCAATTGAGATTGAGATTTAAAATACCAGGACTTCATGGTTATGAAAAAGTAACCGTCCTAGTGGTACCACGGTTACAAAACGAGATTTAGACATAGCATGGAGACACCAACCAATAATGGGCCAGCTTGGCAGATTGTGGCCCAGACCTTATTACCTACCCAGGGGAGAGACTCATAGCCCTGTAGTAGGCCCATTACAAAGATATGTGATGATGTTTTATAAGTACAAATATAAGAAGAAACTATTGAAAATTGCAGTTTAGAAGAATTATTTTGACTCGGTTATTAATGTTAAGTACCTTTAGGTATTGCTGGTTAGAAATAGTAAGTCAAATCGTCGTTGAGTTTAGACGAGTTAAAAATACATATCATTCAAAATAATGCTAAATGAGGTAAGGTTTAACAAATGAGTTTGCAACTTAAACGTAAACTATAAAAAAGAACGTAAATCAAAAAGCTCTCGAGCTCGCGTGTAATGACTTGAAAATGTTCAACTCGCTCATGAAAGGTACCTACTTTGTTGCTTTACAGTCTATTTAACGTTATGTTTAGGAGGTCACCTAACCATTTCATATAATTTTATGTGTTTTTTATTATTATTTTGAACATCGAAATCATTTTAACGCCATTACCCTCAAAAAGACTAAACTATTAATTTTTAAACCACTCATCTAGGCTTGCTTTTTTAATCGTCAGATAAATTTTATCTGCCGAATAAAATACGGTTTTTATAGTCTGCCTAATGTAAGTAGAGAATGAAAAAATCAGGCAAATTTAAAATAATCCCATCGTGGTAACCTCGACTATGGTAGAGAGTTAGCCCAATTGAAATGGGGGGTAGGTTTATTTATTTAACAATTTATGTACACACAAGTTAAGATACAATATAAAGAAACATAATCAAAATAAGTACAAAGGTACAGCTTATCTCTATTGAAATCTCTTACAGCAGACCTAAGACTGGAGAGTTTGTTCAAAATGCAATCATAGTGTGTACTAAATACTAATACATAACATACTACAAACTATTTAAATTCTAATAAATATATATACATAGGTTGCAATTGAAATGTAGGTGTTCTGAACATACTTGCTTCGAGTATGTTCAGAATACCTACTAGACCTATAAGACTACTAGCACATTTCTTATAGTTTAGTAAATATGATAGTATTTCATAATTTTCAAAAAAAAAACCCCAAATTTTATCTTAACTAAATAAATTTTTTTCTTGTATGAATAATTTTTTCAAAAAAAAATATTCTTATTTTAGGTACAGCCTTATTTTACAAAAATGCGAGAAAAAAAAGTTATGAGGCAACAAAGTCTCGAGGGCGAGGCAAAATTATATCGGATATGTTTTTTACATTGCAATAAAAAAATAGAAAGAAACGATGAGATTTTTAAAATACTTTTAAAAACTTCTTCGGTTTAACCCTTTTCTAATGATATGCAACAAATTATTACAAATCATCAAAAATCACGACTTTTTTGAAAGTACTCCGATAACTCCGAATTCTTAATAATGCAACATCGAGATAAAATGTGCTCCATTGATGTTTTTTATTCTAAATAAAATGTACTACAATGATACAATATGGTTATGTTCCTTTCCCTACTCCTGCATGAGCTAATTAAATAATAATAAAAAAAAAAAAAAACAAAAAAAAAACGTGAAATATCTTTAAAATAAAAAATGAAAATAAAAAACATAAAACCAAAATAAAAGCAAACTCATTATTTCTTTTCTAGAAAAAGAGAACCGCCTTCAGAAAAATCGACCCATTAAAAATGTTTAAATAATTTTTATAAACGCCATCCTATTCCGGTTTCTATTCCGTCCATATTACTTTACTATACTATAGTATAGAGAGTCGTATAGTAAATTTCTGCCAAAAATGAATTAATACTTAATAATGTAATAAGAACATTAATAATTTATCTGGGTAGGTATTTACATAGTTTTTGAAGTCGTTGCCAAACCAAAGATGTTTTTATTAATTTTCAAATATGAAAATTCCAAAATCCTAATTATCAAAACCACGAACAACCGTTCGATTAGCAACAGTGACACCATAATAAGTTGCCATATAAAAAGTTTGCAGAAACCTCCATTGTCTACTTTCGTTACCCAGACTCTATACGTAATCGTAAAGTAATGACAGTGACAATCAATTTGAGGCGAGCTTGAAGCTATCGAACTATTACATTATTAATTAGACAACTTTTATATGATCACTAGCTGACCCGGCAAACGTTGTTTTGCCATATAAATAAAAAAAAAATAGATGTTGGCCGATTCTCATAGATACCGGATAAGCACAAAAAATTTCATCAAAATCGGTCAAGCCGTTTCGGAGGAGTATGGCAACGAAAACTGTGACACGAGAATTTTATATATTAGATTGAAAAATCAAGCCTTAGTTAAATGAACATTCTTAAGAAGATGCAACGTAGAACTTAAAATTCATATCTGAAAACTCCTCACTCAATTTCATGTAACCCCGACCTAGTAAGTACCCAACTCCAAGAAACCAATAAAAATGAACTACCCTCGGAATATCGGAAACAAACGATTGGCTATTATACCAAAGTTACAGCTACTCGCGAGCTATATCGAACTTTACTACGCTGCAGCTAGAATATATAGCTTGTAAACAAGCTGGATGGGTTTTCAATAGGAAATGATGCCGTAAAAGATGCGACCATGAATGTTTGTGCCATGAAATGTTGGACACACTTTGAATAGATGTGGTTATACTATCAGCACTGTGGGGTTGAATAATGCTTATTTGGTAACTTTGGTAGAAACTTGTGTAACTTTCAAGTGAAATTTAATGGAAAAACCAAGGCAGAAAATATAAAGTTATATATTCTAATAAAAATTAATCTTTACTTTTTCGAAAGCTTGCGCTTCAGTTTATAACGAAAAATAAATACAAACACCAAGGTATTTAAGTATATCATGTGTACATATTTTTTTTCTACGTGACAAATGAGGCTGAAGATAAAAACAAGTTAAGAAAATAACAGATTTGTGGAAAGACCTCCGATGAAATTTGCCAATGACAAAAGAGTAACAGCAGCCCCAGTAAACCTTTTTTGATAATACTGTTATAACTAAAGTTTCATTCATCACCATCACAATATCTTTTAATGTAACTGCATGGCCATGAGTATATGCTATCTGGATGATAAGTTTAGGTCGAACACACCAATAAGCTGGCCCAGTGCTGGTCTGTGGAATAACTTACACGGTTTAAACGCCATTTCGCGTAAGCTATTTCTAAGCTATTTCGTGCCTAATTCCTTTGTTTCGAAGTATATTCTAGTTTACTCAGTAATAGAACTAATAGATCACTCAGCTGCTAATTAGCGCTCAATATTCATTAATCAGTTTACGGTTACACAAAATGGTTGCCAAATGTCCGTGAAACAGGGCGCTTGTTGTAATAAAGTGGAAACATTATTCAAGATCTTGAAATTATTGTCGGATTTTAAGTTTGTGTTTTGGGAATCAGAACAATAATGGGTGTTAAAGTTTTAATAGAATAAAGTTCAAAATAAGGCTTTGGTACAGTGCAAAAAAGATAATAGTAATACTGTTTAATAGGTTCTTTTAATGTTTTCAGAAATAAGAGGTCGCGGGTGTGATGTGGAGAATATTTTTTTTATGAACATGCTTCTTTACAAGCTGGTTATCCCCTGGTTAAAAACGCACAGACGTAAGGTAGCAAAGGCGGTTAAGACTCGATTTAAATAAATCCTAAGAAGAAAGTCCCTGTGTGGCTTCACCTCCTCGGTCTACCTATAGGTACGCAACTTATCTAAACAGGTTTATCCTATGAAAAAAAAGATATAAAACAGATTTTATTTCGCAAGGGTCAGATAACAGCTTCTAACAGTTTCTCACGTGTAAACATATGCAAAAAAGTTTATTTACCACAATTTAGAATTTAGTTGACGCGACTAATTTAGCAAATATCGCAATGTTCTTTATAGTTTTTATAGCATGTGGCATATCATTATCAGAGGAAAGACTAGAGAAGTTTTTGAGAAATTAGAAGACCCTGGTCATTTTTTTTTATACGCATTGAAAGCCAAAGACTGTATTTTTTATTCTTTGATTCTGAAACATAAAACAAGTTAACTAATAATATTGTTTTGGATGTCAAAAGAAGCCTAAAACAGTACACATTTAAACGAAATCAACATTTACTGCTTACAATGCATACTTTATTTTTATTTTTATGATGATTTCCGAGTGATAAACAAAAAATTATTAAAAATGTTATTTAAATAAAACCACATGGCTCTTGCATTTTTAATGGCCACTAGGGCATAGCAGATAATCTGTTCTACAGGCCATATCAAGTTGGCCGGCGATGGATTTACCCTGTATAATTAAGTACAATTTTTGAAAATTGGGGCTAGGTGGTGATAGTTGTGGAGGTACCTAAATAAATGTCATCAAATTAATTTATCTTAGTCATATAATGTGAAAAATCCAAATAGCCCACTAAAACCAGCTATCAAAAAACTACCTGTTTTTTACACTCGCAGCTGAAAATTGCACACAAAATCTCAAGTAACTACCGGGTTGGTACCAGGCTATTATGAGCAGCAAGAGGCAGATCGAAGCGCTCGTAAACCCTCTACGACTGGACATAAAGCTCGTCCACCGTCGCAGTGGCTCGGACGAAGTGAGGTGCTTCCAATGTCACACTCTTCATAAGTTCTATTTATTTGCTCTTTCCAGTTTACACTGACTCACATTATTTTGTCTTAAGTTTTCACAATATAAACACAAATATAATTTACGCGACTTATAAGTTTTAGGACGTCTGAGTAAACGAGCTATTTACTTTACAGTTGCTTGAGGCCATGGAGTCAGTAAGAATGTCATACATTGTGATCTACTTAATTTCAAAGTAAGATTATTTAAAACTCAATAAAGTAAGGTTATTTAAGACTCGGTTTTTGACGACCACTTTGGTGATGGGGTAAACCTAACTTAGACGCCAGTGGTTGTGGGTTCGATTCCCGCAAGGAACAACAAAAAAAAAACCGTGTCTGAGTGTTTATCTATATGTGTATTTTTTTTTATGAATTATGGATGGGACGTTTGTCTTCCATGCCACCTGATGTTAAGTGAACATGAAGACTAAGGTGTTACACGTCCATCCACGAAAAACCTATTCACTCGACGCTTAAAAGTACTAGGACTATACTGGTCAGGGAAAATAGACGCAGGCAGTTCATTTCAAACCTTGGCGACCCGTATCAAAAAGGAACTGTCAAAGCGCTTAGTTCGACTTTTCGGAATATCTACCACATACGGATGGAAGTTCTGTCTGCGTCTAGTAGTCCGATGGTAAAAGGGTGAGGGTTCAATTTGTTCAAACAGAGCACTGGCGCACTCACCAAAATATATCCTGTAGTACACGGTTAAACACGCATTGATGATGATTCCCAACTTTTTCGAAGCTACTTGAGCCATGGTCACAATTTGTTGACCGAAGTTTAAACTGGATGTTACAGTTACGCCTAAAAGCCCTAGACGGTCAGTGATGGGGACAGATACATTTTGGAAAGTGGGCGTAAATGTGAAGGTGATCTTTTTTGCGGAGAATAGACACGCCTGAGTTTTGGACGCGTTGAATTTGACCAAATTCGACTCACCCCAATCGGATACTTTCCGTAAGGTCAAATCAACGCGCTCAATCATTGACTTTCTTAAACTCTCGATTTCACGGGGGCTCGCTCGCGCATTGGATACGTATCTCTCTACAACAGTGCTGTCATCAGCATAACCAATAATGCCCGGTGTTAAAAGGTCATTAATGTGCAGCAAGAATAATGTAGCAGAGAGAACAGATCCCTGAGGTACCCCGGCATTAATTGCCATTTGGTCGGAGGAGTAGCCAACTAAGACTACTCGAATTGACCGTTCCCTCAGAAAATCAGATATCCAGTCGCAGAGCCCGTATGCTGGGAGCTTACTTAAGAGACCATCATGCCAGACCCTGTCAAAGGCCTTGGAAATGTCTAAGAATACAGCTATTGCTTCACCATGACCCTCCAAGGCCTAATTCCATAAGTGAGTGGCACATATACGAGACGATCGCCGGTCGAGCGTCCGTTTCGGAAACCATATTGGCTATCGCTTAGGAGCTCGTTGGTCTCGAGGTATGCCAGGAGTCGATTATTCAATACACGTTCCATGACTTTGCAAAGTATGGAGGTGATTGAAATTGGTCGATAGTTGACAGGATCGGCACGGCTTCCCTTCTTCGGTATTGGCTGTACGTTAGCAAGCTTCCAGGAATTGGGGACCTTACCCGATTCCAATGAAAGTCGATAGAGGCGCGTCAAAACAGGAGACAACTCAGCTGCGCAGCGTTTTAGGACCACTGCAGGAATACCGTCTGGCCCACTAGCTTTGTTCTCGTCTAGGTGCAGCAAGCATTTAAGGACTTCCTTTTGGCGAATGTGAACGATACCCATTGTAGGTCCGAACTGAGGTAATTGAGGTGGGATTTTTCCTTGGCAATCTAGACGAGAATTTTCCGCGAAGATACTAGCAAATAAATCTGCTTTCTCCTTAGCAGTGTGGGCCAGAGAACCATCGGGTTTCATCAGTGGTGGCAGCGATGGGCGACAAAAGTTCGTTTCGACTGACTTGGCAAGGGACCAGAAAGCTTTGCTTCCCGAAGGGTATGCTGCTAAATATTCTAGGTTCCCCCTAGTTCGCTACATGGTATCCCATATTACAAGCTCTGCTTAGTTTGGGGACATGTAGTTGGTGTAATAGTCTGGGGTTTTTTTTTTCAAGACAAGAGGAAATTAGCAGAAATAGACCATCATTTTTAATAAGCAATCTGCATAACTTCCTTGGATAACCAAGAGGTATGTGTAATCAATGTATGTGTTATCAAATCTACTGCTGGTTCATACAATAATTAATACGTATATAAATATTAAATCAATACTATCGATCATAGATTTAAAATATCACAATATATGATTGTTACCACTACAACTAAAATCCAGATTTGTATTTTGAATGAAAAAATACATTCGCTATGTTTGTACAATACAAACGCAATTAAATATTTTTCATTTACATATACCTAGCTGTTTCACGCGGTTTTACCCGTGCAATTTCTAATCCCGAGGGAATATCGGGATAAAAAGTGCCTATCCGGTCAACTGTCCGGCCCCTCCGCGGTCGCGCTAGCTTGTCGTCCGAGGTCACGCGGCGATTGCAAAATATAACAAACAAAGCTGGGACCTTTATTAAAAAGCTTGTATCTTCTTAACCAATTTAGCAAATCTAAAAAGAAAAATACTATAGAAAAGCCAATTTAATAGGGAATCTAATTATATAGAAACAAAATAACTAAGCTAAGAATTAGTATTTAAAATAAATAAATATTTATCAGTAAAACTAGAAATACTCCAAAAAATTTGTTAAATTTCAGGTTTTAACGCCTACAACTTTGAATATTTTTAAATAATGTTAAAAGTTTTGCATACGTTAGTGTAGATAATTTAATTAGCTTTCCATTGATACCAAAATTGATATTAAAGAACGTCATGTACTGCAAATAATCAGCTAATTGAATACCCCGTCGTTTCGAAATTTTGTCGAGACTCAAATACCGCCGATTTGGCCTACTAAAACCCGGCTACTCACGGAATTTGAAATAAAAAAAAATCTATTATTTTGTTTATTTTTTATTAACTAACTGATATGATTAAGTAAAATGCATTATTTTCAATTTTCTTAAATTGAAATAATTAAAATTAAATATTTACATTGTTAAAAAATAAAAATATTGTTATTTTTTTATAACGACTTTATTGCATTATTTACAATTTTCTTTAATGAAATTAAATTTAAATTAAATATTTACAATGTGAGAATAAAAATATTGTTATTTTGTTATAAAAAAATAATTGAATTACTTACAAATTAATTTAAATAAATATTAACATACACATTATATTACATTAATAATCAACATGACATTAGAAAAAAGATGTCTTGGCCAAAAGATGTCTTTTATTTATTTATTTCAATGAACAGAACAGATCACATCCATCTTGCGAGCTATATACTCTTCAGCTTTGCATTGGGCATTCTTGGTGACTTTGGTTCTCCGGCTTATCTCTTCGGCGACGCTCGATGAAAGGTTGTGTCTGATTTCGTAGCGTCATTTTCTTGGTCGTTGTCATCTCAGTCACGCCACGAGTCAAAAAGCGTGGCGTTAGAGTGAGGTCTATCTGTCATGTCACATAATAAACTTACTCTTGACTTTTCCCATTTCATCAGCTCCAGATCTGAGTGAAATAAATAAATTTATATAATTTTTTATTTTTTAAAGGGGCATTAAATAATTTATGTCACTAATAGTATAATTTATTTAAAAAAATAACCAACACATAGTTCAACGAAAAAATTTATTAATTTAACTACTTGGTTCACGAGAAGCCACATTTATTTGTCTCATATTACAAAATGGCCGAACATAGTTGGTTGAATTGTGTGAAACATTTTAATATATTTAAAAAATCTAAATGTATTTCCTCCAACAAATGTAAAGACTGGCTTATTTATTAAATATATGATCTAAAAAACCAACATTACACTAAAAATATCCTTTTATCGAGATAAGTATCAACGGTTTTTTAAATACTATTTTGGGTTAGCTTCGATCAATTTTCGGAAGACTTTTTTGTTAAAACAAATTGATTAATCTAACAATAAATGACTGAAATATGAAAACATTTATGTTATAGATCATTTTGATGTATAAAACACAGAAATTAAATACTTACGACATATTTAAATTCAACAAAAACTGAAGCACTTCTCAAAACGCACACACTTTTCATGGGTCGCACTTAATTACGTATTTCTGAAATTAATTTTGAAGTTTGTTGACGCTTCTCAACAAATTTGACAATACCAGAACGTCACTTACGTTCTAAACTAGAGCTCAGATTAATTTCGTACCGGCACGTTCGTTCGTTAATTAAAAAATAAGCATATAGTAACGGACGGGCGGGAAAATTTTATTGGTAGCTATAGCTACCACGGACGTATCAGGCTATTTTTTTTTTTGGTAGCTATAGCTACCACGGACAGTTGACCGGCTATGTGCTATTCTAGGCTGTAGACTATCACCATGTCAAATTTCATCTAAATCCCTTGACCCGTTCTACCGTCATTGAGGAACAAACTTCCATACATCCATCCATCCAAACTTAGACATTTATAATATTAAGATAAGTTTTATTACGTTGATATTGAAATTCACTATTAATCAATCTAAAATCAACACCGGGACACAACCGTAACAACCTCGAACCAGTTGAATACTTTTGTCATTGAAGCAAACGGCCGAGACTTGTCCGCGACGTTTGTCGTCCGGAGTTATTGCGTTTATCAATTCTGTGAGGCTGCGACGTCAACAAGCGTTGGAGTATTGATTCCTTAGACAGATAATAATAAGGAAAAACCTCACGAACGCTGAGAACGAAAAGCAATGTAATTGCACCTTGATTAATGTCCAATAATAAAATATACATAGATAAGATGATTACATACATAACTTTACACCTGTATCCCTTATGGGGCAGGCAGAACACCAGAGGCTACAAAACCATGTAATGTCACGTTTGACAAAGGAGGTTACAAAATTATATAGAGAAACTAATGCAGTGACAGGGGGTCAGCCTATCGCCTACGAAAAGACAATGAAACTTCTGTCCCTTAACTGGCTTTTACGGATGGATTTATGTTTGTAGTTCAATCACACTAAAATGGCTTCACGGATTTTGATGAAATTTTACATACATAGATGTAGCTTATGGTCTGAAAAAGTACAAAAGCTATGTATCCCAACATTACGGGATATAATAATTGTTTCAAATAATAATTTTATTTTACGCCTTAAAACTGGATGGCGCCGTTATACTTTTAATCACTTTACTTAGTATTTTTTTATGACGCAATCTCATAATTTGAAGGACATAAAATTGTGAGGTTTTACATTAACTAATCAAAACTTCAGCGCGAACGCAGTCGCGGGCATGAGCTAGTAATAAATGAATAATTATTTTTTTCATATTTATTTAATAACTAGCTTTTTCTAATCCCGCTGGAATATCGGGTTTTTGCTTTGTTTTATCTATTTCAGAATACCTACTATTACTATGCCAATTTCATCCAAATTCGATGAGCCGTTCTGCAGTGATTAAGAAACAAATCCATCCAACTTCACATTTACAATATTAGTAAGGTTATTTGAGTCCTCAAAATCAACAGGCGTTAGAGTATTGATTCCTCGGATATAAGACTTTGATGGCACGTGAGATAAGCCTGAGCGAAGAAACTGCTGGAGTAGACGAAGTTTCCTAATAGTTGTTCAAGTCCACTTGGGAAGTGGAGGACATGAGACAGATAATTTGTGCTATCTACCTATACACGTATGGATGTAAAAATTTATTATAAGACTTCTGTTGAGTATACTATTTGGGTTTGTTTGCTTGTATTTGTATAGGGTTAAATATTGAAAACTTTTAAAAATACAGAAGATTGAGTGGTTCTACTGCTTCTTTTTAGTAGCATTTTAATAGAGCCATTTATTCTTAAGCCATGTCTACTAAAGTTTATTTTTAAATATCTTACAAAATCTATGCCTTGCCTGTTTTTAAATTAAACTCATTAATTATCTGTTTTCTCGCAATTTCTGAATAAAATCCTAATGAGGGATAAGTAAAGGTGCCATTCCACCGTATCTGAACATTCGCAGTGAGTGTGTTGCGTTACTGCATTACCTGATTGACATGTATCCTTGTTCGTTGTGCTTGCAGTGAGCGGCTCAGCTCGCTGTACTGATCTGGAACATTCCATCGTAGTGCTACGTTACGTTACGATGAAATGTTACAAGTCAGTCGCCACCTTAACATTTAATACTAAGCTCAAGTATTGCCTCTTCATGAAACGTTCCGGGACCGGCGAAAATTTATTTCGTAACTTTATTTGAAATACCTACTTAAGTCTTCAGTCGTCTTCAGTCTCATCCGAAAATAATGTACCGACATAAGATGAGTTATGATGGCTGGGACAAAGTGGGATCATTATCTCTTCAATTTTGCGGAGATGTACAAATCAGTACCACTTGACGATCGCGTTTCCATTATCCCGTACTGATCCGACAAAACGTATTGTTTTATCAAAAAAATCAAAACAGCAAAGAGTAAAGATGACAAAGTAAAGTGATAAAGTTTCACCAAAAAACATTAGTATTTCCTTTAGTGAGAACTGTCCATGATGGCAACAGAATTACTTTCAATTAGCTTATCTTAATAAATATATTTTAGAACTTATGTCTGATGACCAACTTGTTATTTTCCACGGGATAATGGTGGAAGAAGCTTAAATGAATGGAACGGATATGTAAATTTAGGCCTTTAAATTCTAACATTTCAGTGGACTAATTATGTAATGCAAATTACAAGAAGTGTATAATCTGACAGATGAAAACCATCATAATAGCCCTGTTGGGTCGGCTTGCCCTCAGAATAGCCCTACCGTCCCCGGATTAGCGTATCTATAAGGTTCACGCACATTATGAAGGGCCGTATCGCAGCGCAAAAATCTGCGTGCAAGCATCTGATATATTTTATATGAACTATCGCATACTGTGCCGGGGCGGGGCGGGCCACATTTCATATAAAATGTATGAGAATGAAGCAGGCGGATTATTGCGCTGTTTTGCGCCCCGGCATATTGTGCGCGTACCTTAACTGCGCTTTAACTGGAAAAATCCTGAAAACGTTCATGGGACTCCGTCAAAATATGTGTAATTTGACGCAGCTGTCCAGCTGTTGATCTGTCTGTCTCTACGTAGGCTTTATCTAATGAACCTTGATTATGACAGTTTTAATTTTCACTGATGATGTATTTATTTTGCTGCTATAACAAATACTAAAAATCAGTTCAAAATAAATATTTAAGGGGCTCTGGTACAATACGCATGATTTGTTTGCAATTGCCTACCGCTACTTAATACAGATGACAAGTAGTATATTATCTGGCAAATGAAAACCGTCTTAATATCGTTATGGAAACAGACTCCTTTGAAGAGCGTTGTCTAGCGGGTCGTGCTGAAAGAACTTTGTAAAGGACGCAGGCAACCGGGGTGGCTTCGATGTGGGGACTATGTATTGTGGACATGTTTAATTATGAATTATATTTATAGCCATCCATTAAACAACGTGTCATTTTGTGAATCTAACTATAAAGTTTTGGAAGTTTGTGTCCACACGATGCAGAACCCTTTTCACTTCACGAATAATAGTTCCAGGACTCATAGTATTTAGTGCTAATTTACTAAAATTTAAGCGGAATTAGAGGAAAATAATTAATTAATTCTTTAAAACTAAATATCAATAAAGTATAATTTTTCTCTTACTTTACTTTAACTGCTCTTATTTAAAAAGACTAATTTTTGCACGCCGACACCCGTTGGTAGGATTTTGTGGAAATTACTTATTTTGAAGACCTAAAACGAGACAACTTCCTGAAATTTCATTTTATTTATGCTAGGTTATGTTAAAAATGTAGGGCAAGATAAATCAGTGAAAGTACTACAAGTATGCATACCTTTCTATATAAGGATGAACCATACATACATACATAACGTCACACCTGTATCCCTAATGGGGTAGGCAGAACACCAGACGCTATAAAACCATCTGATGTCACGTTTGACAAATTTGGAGGTATTGTGATGATGGAGAGAGACTTGCAGTGACAGGGGGTCAGCCTATCGCCCACGAAAACGTCAATAAAACCTCCGTCCCTTAACTGACTTTTACAGTATGCCCGGGAAGAGAAGCAGCTGGCACATTCTATGTTTTTCTTTCGCTCCCAGTCCAGCATAGGAGGTGAACCATTCATCCTACAATTTACATTGAGTGAATTCCATGAACACGAATGCTACAAAAATCTGAAGAAGTGCCGGCTGTTGTCTTTCCGAATTATGGGGTATATTGTTTTCCCTAAATAAATAAAATCCGATTCAATACAAATTTTACATCGTTTTCGTAGGTATTTCACATTGAACATATGTTTTTTTTACATCACGAGTGATTCACCTTTTACATTTTTGTTACTTCCAGAAAACAACCCCTAACCATTTATAATTAATCTACTTAGCTATTCGCATTTAACTTTTTTAACAAATTACTGATAAAAGGATTACTAACACCAGTTGGAATCACGCCGCGTGTAGCGAGGCAGTGCCCTCTGTCGGCGTAACGACGCCCTTGTCTTGTACAGCCTCTCGTCGTGTTGGTAATAACAACGTATCTGTGTACACGTATTGGCTCTCCAATTAGCTCTTGTTACAGTCCATTTGGGATATCCTGTTTGTTGCTCTGTATCAACGTTAAGACAAGTTGGTTGAGCAATACAGATGATAATGAGTGGAGTAGATTCTAAGGTTGAAATGAATAAATAAATAAGCTTTTCGAGATAGAGTGTATTTAATGATTGATTTAAATTTATTGAATGGCAGGGATTGAATTGACTTCGGAATTTTGTGATTTATACGTATCGACATTCCAATAAATGATTTGCTGCTTTTAGCCAGCCTTAATTTAGGATACGCTCACTTATGATCGTTCCTAGTCCTTACAGAGTAATTTGTATCATGATTATCTTTCCTAGTTTTAAATTTATTACAATTCTTATAAATATACATATATATAGGGTCAAGACACCAATCTCTTTAAACTTTTCTCGAAGAGATTCTCAAGTTTATACATTCCACGAATAGCCCTTTTCTGCAGTGTAAATATGTGTCAATATTTGCGGCATTGCCCCAAAGTAGGATGCCGTGGGGCATTATACATACATTAATAACAAAAAAATGCTTCCATGCTGGACTGGGAGCGAAAGAAAACATAGAATGTGCCAGCTGCTTCTCTTCCCAGGCATACTGTAAAAGTCAGTTAAGGGACAGAGGTTTTAAATGCGTTTTCGTGGGCGATAGGCTGACCCCCTGTCACTACAATAGTCTCTCTCCATCTTTATCATACCTCCAAATTTGTCAAACGTGACATCAGATGGTCTTGTAACCTCTGGTGTTCTGCCTACCCCATAAGGGATACAGGCGTGACGTTATGTATGTATGTATTATGTAATAACTAAAATATACCAGCTTCACCGTATAACCATCAGTCAATAAGCGAATTTTCTTTACCGCGAAGGATGCAGAACTAAGTCTACTCGCTAGCTGTGAGATATGGGCGCCCCATTGCAATTTAAAATCTAAGGTAATTCCAAGAAAAGCCTAAAAAAGAGCCTAAAGCAACATCCCGGCATGATGCTTTTAGCAATGCATGATGAAGTAGAAAATGTTAGCAAATGTTCAATTTAAATTAACTTTGGAAACGGGATATTTACTATATTATTTATTTATTTCGAGTCCTCAATATTTCGGCACTGTTGATGACCAGTTGAACACCGTGATAGCTTAAAAACTTATATTACTATTCTCTTAGATGAACTCTGACAAAATGGAAAATATTGATATATGACTTCATGACGCAGAGATTCCCCATTGCATAAAATAATAGCAGGTAAAGCGACGTTCGGCCCACTCGGAAAAAGCATTGGAGACTTCAGTTAATTTATTATTTTACTGAAGAAGCATTTGCACCTGGACTAAACCTACATAGTTGTCGATTACTTACTGCCCGATGTATTTAAACTTTTTTAAAGCGAATCGTGGAGCAAAAACTTCTTTGCGTTGGAACTTATTTTAAACACATTCTATATTAAAGCTTCATGCTCAATACGTCAGGACCAATACATAAAGAATGAATTATACTCATGCTTCGTCCTTCGAGATTAACTATACACTTGTAGTAACACCTACTGTGTTGCCAGATTGCACAGACATTTGAAAGCCAGCTTTCCTCCTTTTTTTTTTTATATTCCCTCCTCACGCACTGCTAGCTGTTTAGTCATTCACTTTTCTGTGCCTCGCCAGGGCGCACGTAGACATATATTTGAAATTATATTTTAAATTTAGTTGAATACGTATTTTTTTCTCTCAATTATGGGGAAAAGGAAACATCTAAATTCAGAAGATTAGGTACTCTTATATAAAGAAAAAAAATAAAGAAGTTGGAGAAAAAATTAAAACGTTCCAGGAGACAACGTAATGAATTATCTTCATCAAGCGAGTCCCAAAACTCAGTAGCACTGCCGCCAAACAGTGAAGGTTAGCTATGTTACATGTTTTACAACTACAAGTTGTTTTTAAAAGTAAAACTGCTATTGCGGTTAATCGTTTGGGTTAACACTTTAGTAGTATTTATACTTAACAACAATATAATAGTGATGCGGGTAGCCGCTTGGGCTGTCACTTCACAAACTGAGGTATATTTATACCACCAAAGTACATAACTGCAATAAGGTACACTGCGGGCTTCCGATTGGGTTGTCACTTTGATACCGTGTCAGTTACTCGTACGTATGCCAAAAGTACCTACACTGTGGGCTGTTATTTTTATTCAAAGTTATGAGTCATGTGTAGTAAATACCTGATTTATTCATAAGTGGCTCCCCTGCCGAGTTTAAATTTATTGACGAAATTGAAGACGTCGTTACGGAATATCCGAATGACGAGGGAGACAGACATCCAAACATGCATATCCGAGCGCGAGCCTTTGCCTTCACCTCTCGCTAGCAATAAAATACAATACAACGCACCATCCCCAAGCGCCGAACCGCCACCCAGCACGTCTAAGATTGTAGAAGAAGTGGCGACCGATAACGCTATCTTAGAATTGCTAGGCGAGGACCCTTCTATTTCGAAAACGTATGGGAGTGAAATCAACTCTGATCTAGCAACCCGCCTGCAACATATTGCAGTACATGGACTATCCAAAGATAGCCGCAAAGAGTTGCAAAATAAATATTTACCGCCAAGCAACTGCACTCTTATCGACGCTCCTACCCTGAATTCGGAAGTCAGAGCAGCCGTATCTGAAACGGTCTTGAAAAGAGATAAGGGGATTGGGCTAAAATAAAAGCAACTCGGGTGCGCTGTTTCCTGTATTGGAGAGGCGATGTCCATCTTTCTCAATCGAGAACACAAAGATACGGAGGTCATAAAACTTTTAATGGGTGCCGGGCGCCTCATGTGTGATGTCCGAAATAGTGACTCTATGACCCGCAGAAACCTCGTTATGTTTAATTTTAAAAAAGATACGCCAGATCAGCAACAAAAAACAACATGACGGTACTCTCTTTGGCGCGGACTTAGCCGAAACAACAAGACTGCGAAAATCATTAATAAATCAGGTATTGAACTAAATGGACTCAAAATTTCAAGCAGAATATAAAATTTACCAAGCAACCACCGCCAGTTACTCAGAACAAGAATTTAAACTGGAGAGCTTCTCCCCAGACTCGCAGGCAAACTACACTACAGGAGCAGAAAGAACCTGTTCAAAAGAATTGGCCCGCAAACTCATCGCGGCCATCGTATCGAGTACCGCCTCCGATAAAGAATCGCAACCGACGATAACTGAGGTTAGTTCTGTGGTCAGACTTTCTCAATTCTATCGGCAATGGCAAATACTAACGAAAGATCCTATTGTTCTTTCTTGGATATCTGGCTATAAAATACCTTTTTCTTGGCCAGTAATACAGAAATGTCCTAAAATTATTAACTGCATAAACGAATTATTATTCATAGGTGCCATTTCGCCTTGTGAGCCATGTAAAGGTCAATTTATTTCAAGTGTATTTGTCGTTCCTTAGCCTAATTGACAAAATAGATTTATTTAAAATCTATTGACACCGAACATTTTGAACTTGAGGACTTACGAACAGCAGTAAAGTTGGTCATAGAAAACAGCTATAGACGCATATTTTTTATTGTCGATCCATAAGGAATTTCAAAAGTACCTACGGTTGCAGTTTGGTGAGAACAATGAGCTATGCTATACGAATTCAATGTGCTTCCGTTCGGTATAAATACAGCGCTATATGTTTTCACTAAGATTTAAACGAGTTCTAAGCCTACTTAGGTCATGTAATTATTTATCTACTAATTATATTGATGACATTCTATTAATTTCGGATAATTACCTAAACTGTCACGATAATGTTACTGTTACGCTATAATTATTGACAGCTTTAGATTTTATTATTAACTATGAAAAAAGTTGGTTGCAGCCAAAAACTACCTGCAAGTTTATAGGCTACATTATTTTCACTAAAAATTCCAAATTAGTCTACCCTCAGAAAAGATACAAAAATACAAGAAAAAATGACTTACTTTAAAAACAAAAACAGATGAAAGATAAGAGATTTTGCAAGTTTTGTAGGTTTACTAACACCTGCTTGTCAAGCCATTGAGAGGATGGCTTTATACCAAACAATTTGAACTTAGTAAATTCCTTAGTTTAAAGAGTAACTTGACAATTTTGACGTGTACATGAATCTACCAGATTTTTTAAATCACGATTATGAGTGGTGGGAAAAAGCATTAAGAATCCTGTGAATTAAATTAAATACGATGAATATAATTTGGTAATTTTTTAGCCATGCTTCGACTAAGGGGTGGGGTGCTGCGTGTGGTGCGAAAACTGCCTGTGGTATTTGGAGTGATAAAGAACGAAACTATCACATAAACTATCTTGAAATACTAGCAGCATTTCTTGGCTTGAAAATCTTCGCGAAAAACCTTAATAACCGTCACATACTTTTACGATAGATAATACCACTGCTATTTCTTATATTAATCGGACGGGAAGAGTGCAGTTTCCATACCTCACACAAGTAACGCGTGACTTATGGCAATGGTGTGAGATAAGAAATATTATATTTTTTGCTTCCTATATAAGTACCGTACATAATGCTGTAGCCGATGCCAAGTCCAGACGGTTGCATCCTGATTTTGAATGGGAACTCGCAGACCACGCTTATCAAAAAATAATAAACACCTTCGGTGTATCAGATATGGATATCTTTGCCAGCTGGGTTAATATAAAGTGTTCTCAAAACATTTCCTGGCAAAGAGATCCCGACGCATTTACGACGGACGCTTTCACTGTATCATGATTCACGGTTGAATTTTTTTTTTACGTTTTCCCGCCTTTTAGCATTATATTAAAATTTCTCAGATAAAATATTACACAAAGCTAGAGGTATTTTAGTTGTACCCATGTGGCCAACTCAACCCTGGTTTCCGGTTTGTAATAATCTTCTTGTGTCAAAACCTTTATATTTAAAATCATTTCAAAATCTCATATTATCTCATTCTAGCAACCGCAACATACATTAGAAACTCGCACTGATTTCCAGGATTTTATCACTATAGCGATGATTAAGAAACATGTCCCAGCGTCGTCCCTTCCCGTAATTATGGCTTCTCTGTCAGAAAATACTATGAAACAATATGATAGCAGCTTGAAAAAGTGGTCCATTTTGTGTCACTAGTAACCTTAATTGTTTTGATGAGTCTGTTTCCAATGTTTTACTGCTTTTAACTAAACAATATCAAACTGGAGCTCAAAATGGTACCCTGAATAGTTGTTGTTCAGCATTGTCATTAGTCCTTAGTTCAAATATTGGAAGCGACGATAGAATCAAACGTTTTTTAAAGGGTATATGTAGACTTCGACCACCATTACCCAAATACAATTTTACATGGGATACCTGACTAGTATTAGATAAGTTAGCCCAGTGGTACAAACCAATCATTAAGTTTGGACAAGCTCACAAAAAAGGTTGTTATCTTAATAGCTTTAATAAATAACCGCTCACAAAATTCAAACATTATCCAAAATTTTGGTTGAGTATATATAACTATATTCAGATAAAATTTTAATCAAAATTCCAGACCTCCTTAAGAATTCACGAGTCGGTACTCAACAACCCATACTTGTTACACCATATTTTCGCGACAAACCCCAAATATGTCCTGCAATAGCATTAAATAACTACCTTTCATACTACACTTACCTTTGTAACCATTCAAATCTTTTTGTTAGTTTGAGAAAGTCATACTCTAAAGTAACAACGCAAACCCTTAGTTGTTGGTTAAAAAATAGTTTAAAAGTATGCGGAGTTGATGTGTCAATATTTACAGCGCCTAGTGCTATGAGGCATGCTGCTACTTCGAAGGAAGGTTCGTAAATTAGGGGTCAATATAGATCTGATTAGAAAGACAGCTTAGTGGAGTGGTAACTCAAAAACATTTGGTCGATTTTAAAATAGAGAGATTTTTGACACTTATGAACTATTGTCCTTTGGCAGATCAATATTATCTGCTTTGTAAATTACTTTGATTGAAATTTAATTTAGGTAAATTGTTATTTTTAATTTTCTGAATAACTGAATTATTATATATATATTTTTTCTTTTTTTACACTTTATGGGAAATTGTAATGCTTAAACAATATTAACACTAATAATCATAAATTAATTTGATACATAAACTCTCGGTTTTTGTTGTAAAGAAAACATGGGTAGTATTATATTTATTACTATTATAAGTATAGATGTATATTTCACGTCAACGTCTTATCTCAACATCTACAAGTGTATAGTTAATCTCGAAGGACGAAGCATGAGTATAATTAATGATTAAACGAACTTACCTGTACGTGAAGTTCTATCATAATTATACGAAGGCTTCGTCCGAAGAGATTAACTACCCACCCCCCCTGCCCCTGACGTGAGCTCATGGAGAACATAACTCCGTCTCACGTGGCTTACTATGCTATGGCGCGCAGACTCAGAGTCGACGCCATCTCCCACATTCCTCCCCTCGCCCGTCCCGATGGCACCATAGCCTTCGAGGATGATGAAAAGGCTGAGACCTTTGCTGACAGCATTGCTTCACAATGCTCCCCCAGCACCCAACCCGTAGATCCCGCCCACCTTAAGGCGATTGAAGAAGAAGTCCTCCTCAAGGACTCTCTCCCCCCGACCAGCGAACCCATCACAGTTTCTGCTGATGAGATTCGCCTTCATATCAAACGCCTCCACGCTAGAAAAGCGCCGGGGGCGGATGGTATTCCAAACCAGGCGCTTAAGCACCTGCCCCAGCAAATCATTGCCATACTGGCAATCCTATACAACGCTTGTCTTAATCTAGGTCACTTTCCAAGTGCCTGGAAAGAGGCGATCGTGATAGGAATCCCCAAGCCCGGGAAACCTCACCACATCCCGACAAACCACAGACCCATCAGCCTCCTCAAGGCCTTAGGTAAAAACTTCGAGCGCGTCATTCTGACGCGCATGAAATTCCATCTCTTCCCCTCAGACGGGGATCCCCTCATCATACCCGAACAATTCGGCTTCCGTCCCCAACACTCCTGCCCTCAGCAGGTCCACAGAATAGTGGAGTACGCCCTTGCTGGCTTCTACCCTAGGAGGAGAACCACAGCGGCAGTCTTCTTTGACGTAGCCAAGGCTTTCGACAAAGTCTGGCACGCCGGCCTCATCCACAAATTATACGGCATAGGACTCCCTGATAGGCTAGTCCGTATAATTTCTTCATTCTTAAAGAACCGCACCTTCCGATTCAGATTCGATGGTGCGCTCTCATCTCCCCACCCAATCAGGGCTGGCGTCCCTCAAGGCTCAGTCCTCGCTCCTACCCTATACTCGATTTACACGAACGACATCCCCAAACCACCTAAAGGGGTCGAACTTGCCCTTTTTGCCGATGATACCGCGCTCTATTGCACTGGCATTCAAATGTCCACAATAGTTGCAAAGTTGCAATCGGCTGTAGACGAACTCAGTGACTGGTTCACGAAGTGGCGCATTGAGGTCAATCCAGATAAAAGTTCAGCCATCCAATTCTCTCACAAACGGCGTCGTGGTCACTTTGACACACGGATCCGCATGCGGGGAGTCCCCATACCGTGGTCTAATACGGTTAAGTACTTAGGCGTCACTCTCGACAAAACTCTCTCCTTTTTACCCCACATCACCAGGGTGTCCAAACTGGCTAGGAAATATCTCGGCCGACTCTCCAGCATGCTAGGACGTCATAGTAAAATGTCCCTCCGTAACAAGCGTACGCTTTATAAAGTCTGCATACGACCAGTCATGACTTACGCGGCTCCCGTCTTTGCCCACGCGAATCCCAAACATCTTCACAAACTACAGGTGGTCCAAAACCTATTCTGCAGAAGGGCAGCTAACGCGCCCTGGTACGTGCGTAACACGGACCTGCACAGGGACCTGGAGCTCCCCTCTATTCAACAGCACTTGAAAGTCCTGGCAACAGGTCACTTCCAACGTGCTGAGTCCCACCCTAACAATCTTGTTAGGGCGACAGTCTCCTATACTGTCAACCCTGTCACGCCGCACTCCTGCCGCAGACCGAGAGACGTTCTCTCAGACCCCCCAAACCAGTTCACCGCGGATCTGGTCAACCTTTTGGGCTCCCAGCCCTAGTCATTCTCTACACTTGCGTTGAGCTTTACAGTGTCTTACTACGGGTTATCCGTCAGGATGCCTGATGCGCCGCCCTGGATCCCACGGGGTGGTAGCTCATTACACGATCTATGAATAGCTCTTGAGTTAGGGATCGGAGAAGGGGGTGTTTAGTGAGTAGAAGTCTCACACTGGCTGGGTATACGGTAGCATTCCGTCGGCGAGCGGTTTCTACTGTCGGCGGGGATTTATCCCCGTGCAGGGCCCAGTGCGTACTAGGAGTATTCACCCCCTCCCTATCTGTGGTCGCCCTTTGGGGCGCCATAGTAGGGTGTCATTCTTTGGCAGGAAAAAAAAAAAAAAAAAAAAAAAAAAAAAAAAAAAAAAAAAAAAAAAGCCCCTGACGTGAAATATCATCTACTCTGAACATAATGACTAAACAGCTAGCAGTGCGTGAGGAGGGAATATAAAAAAAAAAAGGAGGAAAGCTGGCTTTCAAATGTCTGTGCAATCTGGCAACACAGTAGGTGTTACTACAAGTGTATAGTTAATCTCTTCGGACGAAGCCTTCGTATAATTATGATAGAACTTCACGTACAGGTAAGTTCGTTTAATCATTAATTATATTTCCTGTTTATAGATTTTTCAAAGCCTACATAATTTTCGCACCTTAAAGAAAAGCCCGCATCAAAAGATATCTGGTAAACAGGGTGTACAATCCGAATGGGTCAGTATGGAGAAGTCAGAGACTGCATGAGATAGCAAAATCAGTTCTTAGGAACCACGGTGTTGATTATAGATTTAATAAAATTCACATTCAAACTTTTTTTCTTAACTCTCATACATAAACGGAAATCGAACCTAGTCAAAATCTCTGTAAACAATGAGGTATAAATTCTGCAGGTCGTAATAAAAGCAAAAACTTAATCGAATCATGTTCAAATAAATGAAAAAAAAAACAATAATAACATAACTATTTTATTTCAGTAGATATTCAAAATGGTTGCCGTTCTGTTGAATGCAAAGATTAATTATGTTTGTCAACGATTATCTTGCGTTTGGCTGAACCGATGTTGATGTGGTTTTTAAAAGGATATTTGTCTCATTTAGTAGAACCTTTTGGTATTTTGAGTGACTTCAAAAAGGAAGGTATCGTTTGATCCGTATGTATGTATGTTTTTCGCAATTATCTCACGTCTGGGTATAAAATATGAGTTTAAAAGTATGTAAACACCTACCCAGATAAATTATTAATGTTCTTATTACATTATTTAATATCAATTCATTTTTGGCAGAAATTATCAATACGGGGTAGTAATATGGACGGAATAGAAACAGGAATAGGATGGCGTTTATAAAAATTATTTGAAAATTTTTAGTGGGTCGGTTTTTTGAAGGCGGTTCATTTTTCTGAAAAATAAATAATGAGTTTGCTTTAATTTTGCCTTCATTTTGGTTTTATGTTTCTTTTTACGTATTACTTTTTAGTGTAAGGCATTTGTTTTGGGGTAGTTATTAGTATTTTCATAGTTTTTTAGTGATAAGCTTTGGGCTAGTTCTTGTATCAGTAACTACCTACTACTTCTAGTAATGTAATGTTTTCGTACTGTAACACCATGACTGACTTACCTAATATTATTCGTTGTGCCTGTAGGCCTAGGCAAAAAACTAGAGAGAAGGACGCTTTAATAAAGAATAGAAGAGGAATAAAACTCCCAACGAAAAAAAACTACGACTTGATGCAGCAAGAGATGACCTTGTCTTGGTATCGCCAGCATGCTGCCCGTGCTGCAGAAACTGACAAACGAAGAGAGATTCGCTTAAAAAAAACTTCATGCGAATAGTCAGCTAGGAACTTATCCAAAACTGATCACTAAAAAATCTATCACGAATATCTACAAATATGGAAACTAGCTTACTATGAAAAAACTAATAGCTATCCCAAAATTAAAAGTAAGTAAATAAAAAACAGAAATAACTGTTTAAAATCAATTCTCCCAGACGTGAGATAATTGCGAAAAAACATACATACATGCGGATTAAACGATACCTTCTTTTTTGAAGTCACTTAAAATACCAAAAGGTTCTCCTAAATGGGACAAATATCCCTCAACATCAACATCGGTTCAGCCAAACGCAAGATAATCGTTGACAAACATAATTAACATACAGGTTCAATTGAGAACCTCCTTTTTGTAAGTTAGCTAATCAAAAAAAACATAAACATCCATCCGTGATTGGCGCTGAAATGGACTAAAATCTTTCTTTTATAATAAATGTGAAAGTTTGGCATAGTGAATAATGTACAGTCTGGAATAGCACATTGGCTACTTTTAATCAGAAGTTGCACAGGTAAATCTGCGTGAAACTGCTAGTATTTGGTAATTATTCGGTAAATCAATCGAACATTCGGCTGAATACAATTAATGTCGAATGTACGAAATAATAATGTTCGGCCGAACATTCGGCTCATCTCTGATATAAAATAAACAGATAAATTGAGAAGCTTATTTTTTTGAAGTTGGTTAATATGGTCCTAAACATGACAAATCTTTTTCTGAAAACTGCATCCAAATCGGTTAAGCCGAAAGCGAGAAAATCACGGACAAACATACATACTTGCAGGTCAAACTGAGAACCTTCTTTTTTTGAGTTCGGTTAAAAATATTGTCTAAGGGTGAGTTAAGAAAAAAGTTTGAATGTGATTATTATTAAATCTAAAATCAACGCCATAACTCCTAAGAACAGATTTCGCTATCTCTCATAGTTTCTGACTTCTCCATACTGACCCATTTGGATTGTACACCCGGTATACTGTCATGATTGCAGTAAATACCTACCACCTTACATAGATCGATGTAGATCTATGTAAACAGGGTGACTGGTGAATTACTATCGAAATTCGAGGACGTGATAGTCTGATAATCATTCATACACGAAGAGAAAAAATAAAGGAATTATTTCGTAATTATTTACTGAGTAAACTTAACTGAAAGTTAAAGAATTCATCACGCAACGCATGGATACACTGGTAACAACTTACCACGGACGTACGCACGGCGCTATCAACACAGCATAGGTAGGAAGGTATAGAAGACTTCACGAACGGTCGCGAGCCCTGACGCATTCGAGAACCCTTTATTTATTTAAAGGGAATTCTTGTGAAAAATTAAGTACTTACCTCTTTTTATTAAATAACTATGATCAGAGAATGCTCTCCTTCAATACCATAAATTTGTCACCCTGTATACAGGTTTATTGGTAATTAGACCGAATTATTTTAAGGTAATATAAGGCAAGTCATTTCCAATCATTTGAGCCCAAGTCATGTTTTCCGAAAGTTTACTTGTCTTTTTTCTTAAAACATAGATTGTAAAAAACAAAGCTAAAAAAAAGACGTGTGGCACTCGGAGAATGCCGCGGTAAAGCTATTGCATAGCATTTTTTATAAATAATAAATAAATAAATAAATATTTCTGACACTCACACAACATTATCTAGCCCAATTTAAGTTTCTTAAAGAACTGTGTTATGGATACTAGATAACTGATATATTTAATACTAGCTGTTGCCCGCGACTTCGTCCGCGTGAATACCGGTTATGGGAGTTAGATAAATAATATTATAATATCGTCCTTGAAGTTCAAAGTCAAAATCGATTCAGTTGTTTAGCTGTGAAAGCGTTACTGATAGATAAACAGAAAGAGTTATTTCAAAAACTGTTACAACAAAGTGTCATTCGCAGTTTCACCGAGGTTTTGTGAAAAAGACCTACAAAAAATAAAATAGAAAAAGTAACCTACAAAAAGTATATACCAAACAGGAATAGCCTACGAAAGGCACACTGGGTAAAAGGCTGCAAACTGGACGGCAGCGACAGTGAGAGCGACAGCGGCGCGGGCATGGCGCGGGCAGCGACGCGACGACGCGGGGAATCTGCGGGGCTAGCACGCTACCGTCGACAATGATAAATCGGGCCTTTTATCGATATTTTCTTAGAATATGGTATTTAGAGTTAGTAATTTATTAAGACTATGACATATTTGGTTCTGTAGTCTTAATCATGGTATCAAATCGAGTAATTCTATCTATTATAGTGCGCATATTAGCTTACTCTAGCCACCGCGCGCGGTTTTACCCGCGTAACTTTTGATCCCGTGGGAATTTCGGGATAAAATATAGCCTATAACCTTCCTCAAAAAATGGGCTATCAAATGCAAAAATAGTTTTTCAAATGCCACTTGTAGTTTCTGAGATTAGCGCGTTCAAACCACGTTCAAACAAACAATAAAACAAACTCTTTAGCTTTATATATTAGTATAGATAATAGGATAAAATAACAAAATAAAATTGATCTTGTCGCTTCGACTATTTATCGATGGTTGCTAGCCCTGCTAGGCCGTTCTCGACGCCAGCGGGCGCTCGAGCGATTTGTCGCGGTTTCATACAAACTCAATACTTTCTATCGTGTCGCGGAAATCGCTGCTAGCGTCGCTGCCCGCGCCGCTGTCACTCTCGCTGTCGCTGTCGCTGCCGTCCAGTTTGCAGCCTTTGTATATATGTATAAGATTATTATAGTATGTATAAGAGTAGGTTTATATGTAGGTAGGTTTATTACATAGATGGTGCCCGCGACTTCGTCTGCATTGAATTAGTATTTCGAATAGGTTATTTTCTTCTCCAAGGTCCTATCTAAAAAAATAAACATGGAGAATCTTCCCCCATATAATATGTAGGTATAACTCCTAACCAATACATTACAAAGGCACATTCTAGGTAAAGCTATATTACTGTAAAGTTTCATAAAAATCCATTCGGTAGTTTTTGCGTGAAAGAGTAGCAAAAATCCATCCGTCTAGCCATTATCAGTGTATAATATGTTTAGTAACCTATATGTTTGGCTGTTTTTCACGGTCAAACGGCTTAGCCAATACTAATGTAATTTGGTATGGTAGTTCATAAAGTCCTGTGTTGAGTTTTGACACTTACACCACTTTTTATTCTGAAGAATTCTACGGGTTCTGACTTCCAAGAGGCAAAAACGATCAATAAAGAAAACCTAAACGATATTGAGTTCTATTATTTTACGTTTAACTTTTTTACAATATATCTCTGTATGTACACTACCTACATTAAATCTAGCAAGAAGCCTTATTTATTAATGATTTAGCCCTATCAACATAGTAAACTTTTATACTACATATCAACTATCTTTCGGATTTATTATAATATTATATGTCAGCCACAGATGTCAGCAGAATAGAACAACAAACAGACAGACACAAAAAGACATTTTTTTCTATCAAATTCTTACTTTTTTTTTCATTTCTTAATAACCTTAGGTACATAATTTTTTTGTAAAAATATTTCATGTTCACACGTTATTGTTTACTGTTTTATATATACATATGTATGTAAAGATAGATGCATGGTAAAGATTGATACAAAATAAAAAAATATATAATAAAAAAAAATTACGCGAGCAGAATCGAACCCACGACCTTAGACTCATGGTCGGTCTACGCGCAACTGAGCTATGAGTACTTCTGATCTGTATGCCGAACATCTCCACTATATTCTAGTAAGTTTTAGGCATAACTTTTAAAAATCTATTACAATTTTTTTAGACCCTAGATTTTTTTATGTCTGCATAATCTGCTCATCATCCTGGACAACTTTTGTTAAGGCATCATATCTATATTTCTTACGGTTTTGATGATCCCTTAAGGGTTCTACATCGGGTGTTCCAGTAACCGAAATAAAATATACCCTATATGTTGCCCCGGCTTCAAAGCTATACATCAAAAAAAGTTTCATTCAAATTCGTCCAGCGGTTCCAGAGATTAGCGTGTGCAAACAGACAAACTTACAAACAAACAGACAAATTTTATTTTTCAGAAAATGAAAATGAAAATGAAAATGAAAATGAAAAATGAAATGAAAAATGAAAATGAAAACTTTTTTATTCGTAGTAGGTAATTTTATACACTTTACGAACGTCAAATGCTGGATGAGGGCGGCGCGGGTCCGGACGACATGAAGAATCCAGGGGAAGGCCTCCGTCGAGAAGTGTGCGTCTCTCAGCTTATAAAGATAATGATCGCCCATTATCCACCAATGTCTTGGTGATGTCTACTACTACTTCTTCTTCGGCTTTAAAAAACGAAATGAAAGTAGAACCCTAGGTAGACCGAGAGGAAAAAAGCCGGCGGAAAAAAAACTCTCGGCACTCTTTTGTAAAAAGTGCTTATTATAGGTACAATTTGGCAGAAATACAGCTCTGCTATGACATGAACAAACAAACAGAAGACAGCTATTCGTGCTTGCCAATATCATGTCGCAGCCAAGCTGCTTACATAGTGATTAATGTTTAATATTTGGAAATAACCTGTGGAGACATCAATCCCACGCTCTTTTGTCATCTAAATAATCTTGGAGTTTATAGTAGCCTTTTTTGCATAATGTTTCTTTGATAGTTCTTTTAAATTTATTAAACGTTAGAGATTGAATTGACTGTGGTATTTTATTATAAATACGTATTGACATTCCCATAAATGATTTGGTGCTTTTAGCCAGCCTTAATTTGGGAAACGCTAATTTATGGTCGTTCCTTGTCATTACAGAATAATTTTTATCATGCTTATCTTTCATGGTTTTAAATTTACTACTATTCTTATAAATATACATAATGTTTTCATATATATATTGTGATGCAAAGGTCAAGATACCAATCTCTTTAAACTTTTCTCTTAGAGATTCTCTACTTCCAAGTTTATACATTCCACGAATAGCCCTTTTCTGCAGTGTAAATATCGTGTCAATGTCTGCGGCATTGCCCCAAAGTAGGATGCCGTAGGACATTATACTATGAAAATAACTAAAATAAACCAGCTTCGCCGTATTAACATCAGTCAATGAGCGAATTTTCTTTACCGCGAACGCTGCAGAACTAAGTCTACTCGCTAGCTGTGAGATATGGGCGCCCCATTGCAATTTAGAATCTAAGGTAATTCCAAGAAAAACAGTGTTATCTAATAGATTCAACCTGTTCCCATTAAGCCGCAGATCAGACTCAACTTGTTTTACATTTGGTGCGGAGAATTTTATACATTTAGTTTTTTTATCATTGAAAGCTAAATTATTTACATTAAACCACTGTACTACATTAGAGACAGCATTGTTTACATCGTCGTAGTTGGTTTTCTGCCTTATCATTTTAAAAATTAATGATGTGTCATCAGCAAACAATACAATATCGTGATTATTGCCTACCATATAGGGTAGATCATTTATATAGACTAAAAATAAAAATGGGCCCAGAATTGAACCTTGAGGCACTCCCATTCTCACAACCGACCCAGCTGACCTTTTCCGGTTAACCTCAACCTTCTGGATTCTATCACTCAGGTAAGAATTCAAAAGTTTGAGGTCAGTGCCTTTGATGCCGTAGTGGTGGAGTTTCCTGATGAGAGTGTCATGCTGAACACAGTCAAATGCCTTGGATAGGTCACAAAATACACCTAGAGCATCCTGTGACCCCTCCCAGGCACCAGCTATTACTTCAAACAGTTCAACACCAGCATCAGTTGTCGAACGACCCCTTGTGAATCCAAATTGTTTGTTATGAAGTAAATTGTTTTTTGTGAAGTGAGCTAATAGCTGGTTGAGAATAATTTTTTCATAAATTTTGCTACATGTTGGTAAAATCGAAATTGGTCTAAAATTAGTAGGGTCCGTAGAGCTACCCGATTTAAATAAAGGAATAACCTTACTATGCTTCATTAAATCAGGAAACTCCCCACTTATAATACAGTTGTTAAATATTTCAACAAGGCAAGGAGCTATTACATCTATGATAGAACTTAAGATTTCAACAGATATGCCCCACAAATCAGTTGTCTTTTTAACATCAATTGTCTTAAATGTTTTAAAATGTAAAATGTCAGATTCTTACTCTTTTTTCATTTCTTTATAACCCTAGATAATTTTTTTTGTAAAACTATTAAATGTACAGACACGTTTTTTTTACTGTTTCATTATATGTATTGATAAACATACATATTGAATAAATACATATTTTTTATTAGAATAAACTTAAATATACATATAAACATTCATGACTTGACGACTAATATCTGTGTTCATCACACAAATATCCGCCGCCGCCGGGATTCGAACCCAGGACCTCTGGCATAGAAGGCAATGTATGTTACCACTACACCAGCCGGTCGTCAAATTTATCAACTTATGCAATTATAATTATTTATTTATTTTATTAATGCAGTAATGTTTGATCTAATATGAAGTTCCACAAGTTCCTAGTAGATGGCGCTGATTGTTTATTAAAGCCAGCATGTAAAGTTATGAAATCGAAGTATCACCGCTGTGCCGGTCGGAGTGGGGGGTGTTAGGTTTTTTTTCGTTACGGAATTTCTGGATTCAGTCCCCACGCTCAAGGCCCGCGATAGAAGCTATGCAAGAGCTTAATAACCCAATATTGAAACAGAAAAATTGTGTACCAATAGCAATAAATGTTTATCAAGCCATGTTTACTAAAATTTACACTGTAGATTAACTTGATATACAGGAAACATTTATAGAAAGCTTCTCACGCGAGATTATTATCAAATCTGATTCCCACAATCTCACCTTCGTTGTTCTACTGAAATAGGAAAACGCTATATAAATGTATAAGTCTATCTTTGTTACACTTTGTTGATTCAAGTTTGTGCTATTGGGATTTAAGAACAATACCGTGAAAATATTAAATTATGAACCCTCAATTATGCACAAGAAAATAAGGACTGTTATTAACCAAAATTAAAGCGTTAGGAAGTATAACTAAGTCGAACAATTACAGGGGAATTATAATCATGGTGGACATTATCACAAATCGCAATTTACTATAGAAGTAGGTACTTACAAGTGAATATAAAAATATATAAAGACTGCCGAAGTGCGGAATTTCTGCGTAATAAATTAGGTTAGAGTTTTTTTTAAATATTTTTAAATGTAAATGTAAAACTCGTCATTCTAAAGGGCTGAGAGGGTGGCGCACCGAGGCACGTCAAGTCAACAACACTAGTGTTAAGTATCATAGATACATGTATATGTAAAGTGTTCAGCTCATTAATTGTTACTTTGATTAAGTCTTGCATAACCAAACACAAATCAAAATCCAAAATATATATCCAGAGACTGTTACCATTCATTATTTACGGAATTTATGGATATTGAGGGGAAACTCTGATACATAAACATTTTGAAGGGTAAAATTTAGTAAGTATTAAAAGAATTAATTTAGTATAGTCATTAAAAAAATTTGAAAGAACAAAGAAAATATATCCAATAGTTACAATAATATTATACGTAATAAAAAAAAAATCTTAGAAAAAAAATGACTCTCACCCAGGATTGAATTCAAGTCGAATAAATCGAAGGCAGCTGTTTGCACAGAGTTTCTACTTTCTATGCAATGGACTACCACTGCTTTGACGTAGCATGATGAAATAGCAGAATACACTATATTTAATTTTGGCAGTTCGGATCCGATTGTCAGGCGTTCTGTGTTATAGTTGCAGGCAAGTTTTGAACTTTATTCTCTTTGGAAATCACAGTGAAAACGTACTGTAAAAGTTTATACATCAGTTTGCTGTTATTTGAAAAATTTACGAAAAACATTTTATTGTAAATCAAGAATAAAAGCTTTTTCGTTTCAATCTCGATATCTATGAATTTATGAATTGGCTAAAATTTCATAATCAATGGATATTAGAATTGAGATGTTCAAATTCGGTGGGTTAGTCTAGTCACTTCTATCTATTTGTTTGTGCGTTCATTAATTTTACCCGTATGCCCAATAATCATTTTTATACGATATACAGGGATAAAACAGACAAATAGATACTGAAGGAGAGCACTCTGTACTCGATTCTGATCATAATCAATATATATAAAACTGTTCCGTTACTGACTGAGTGACTGAGTGACTGAGGTACTGAGTGACTGAGGTACTGAGTGACTGAGTGACTGACAGACAACGTACAGCCGTAACTACTGGGCGTAGAGAGCTGAAATTTGGAACATATATTCTTTAGGGGATGTAGAGGTGCACTAAGGCGGGAATTCCCGAAATTCCCACGGGAACGGGAAATATAGGACTTTTTAGTTTCTATGAAAAATCTTATTCCTTAAGTGCACCGATGTGAAACTTAATGTAAAGGTTTTTCAATGTGTGTCTGGTTGTGATATGAAAGGAATTCCCGAAATTCCCATGGGAACGGGAAATATATGATGTTTTAGTTTGTATGAAAAAATCCCATCCCTTGAGTGCACGGATGTGATACTTGATATAAAGGTTCCTCAATAAGTGTCTGTTTGCATTATGGAAGGAATTCCCGAAATTCCCACGGGAAGGGGTTGGACTTTTTAGTTTGTATGAAAAATCTTATTTCTTGAGTGTACGGATGTGATACTTGGCATGAAGGTTCTTCAAAGAGTGACTGATTGTGCTACGAAAAAAAATCCCAAAATTCCCACGGGCACGGGAAATATATGATTTTTAGTTTGTATGAAAAAAACTTATTCCTTGAGTGCATGGGCGTGATACTTGGTATAAAGGTTCTTTCAGTGGGTGTCTGGTTGTATAGTTTCTGAAATTTCCACGAGAAGGGTAGTTACGCGCATACGAAGTTGCGGGATAAAGCTAGTTATGTAATAAAAGTAGGTACTTAATTTTTCACTAGAATTCGTAGGTAGATAACGTGGAGAACCTTGAGGGAGGCATATGTCCAGCAGTGGGCGTCAACACATGACGATGAAGATGATGAAATCACTTAAATAACTTTAAAGTGCGTGTTTTTTAAATTTCAATTAAGTATTGGTATAAAATTAAAATGCACTAGTAATACTCAAGTATAAAATACATTCTAATTATTTTTACTTTTAAATTTTAGTACATGTAGTAAAATATACTAAGCAAGCAGTAATGAATATAGCAAATTTTATTTTTTACATATAAATTTAAACATCACCATACTTTACCCACTGAAATACCTATTTATACTATGGAGTAGCGCTAGTGGCATGTCCATCGAATGGCGCGAGAACTTTTGACATCCCGTGTAAACATTTTGGTGCTGCCATCTCTCGGTGCACAAAACCTCGGTTAGCCTCGAAACACATTGATACATCTATATGTAAAGTGTTTATTATTAGTGAAAGGAAAGTTTGAGGAAATGCACAAGAAAATGTACTAGCTACATATCTCCAATTTTACCAAATTATAAATACATCAGACATTTATTATCAATGTTCATCACTTCCCGTTTGCGTTCGCTCCCGAACGGTCGTGTTTGCGGCCGCTCCCGAGTGTTCGTACTGCGCTTTCCTTGTTCCCTCTCCCGCATTCGTGCGAGTAAGGTCTCAAGTCAAGCTCTTTTCGGAAAGTTCTCTGCGGAAGTTGAGTAGACTCTCTGCCCTTTCAAGGTAGTCATCTACTGCCAACCGAAGCATCGCTGATCAGGTGGATACGTAACCGTGACAACTAAGCCTGATCGTCCGCCGTTCATCGGCAATAGGTCCGTGTTAGGTCGATTTTTCTTTCAGCGCAGTTTGTGCAGCCACTTCGCCGTTCACCGGCACGTAGGTCCCCCCCAGTTAGGAATAGGTTTCCTTACAGGGTAGGATAGGTTCCCCGGGTTCGATGGAGGCCCCCGTAATATCCAGGGCTAGGCCCGATGAATTCCAAGAATTCCGGGAAATGGTAAGTCAAGCTATCTTTCAACATCGCCAAGACATCAGTGTAATCCAACAAACGCTCACGGCACTAACTACGGCCCTCGCACCAGCCCTTCAGGCACATCTCGCGACCCTCCCGACCTCCACCGCGTTGACCCCTCAGGCATCGTTCTCTCCGGCCCCTCAGGCCTCACCAACCCAGACCACCGAGGTCCCCCCCGCGCCCCTCCCGGCCACTCAGGCCTCCACCGCGTCGGCCCCTCAGGCATCGTTCTCCCCGGCCCCTCAGGCCACACCACTCCAGACCACTGAGGTCCCTCCCGCGTCCCTCCCGGCCTCTCAGGCCTCTCGCCACTCGTCCACCTCGGCTCGTAAAGCCTCGCGTTCCAACTCGCGCTCAGCCCGGCCTTCAATCGGCCTTCAAAAGTGCACATCGGAGCGCCTGTTCCGAGGCGCTTTATTGTGCGTTCGCTGTCCCGGATACTGGATTGCCAGGGCACTCGAGTTCCAGAGACTTCAGACTCAGACCCCAGATCCTTTCCCAGGGAACCGTGCACCAGCTTGTCCCAATTTTATACCCTTACTTTATTTATGAAGGTTTTGGAAATTTTAGTATTCAGTCTCTGCTAAGCAAACCAGTTCCCAGTTCGAGGTGTTGTAATTCTCGTTCACCATTTCCGGTAGGTATTGGATTGCCCGGGCATTCGAGTATCAGAGAACACCAGACATAGATACTTTTCCCAGAGAACTTCATGACCTTACTTTGCTTTTATTTTTTCAATAATAATTCAATCAAATTCAATAGGTATGTTTTAAAAAAGTTATTTTAATGCTTATATTGCTAAGGTTAGAAACTTTGATTATTATTTATTTCGGAGGAACTCAAGTTTAGGTAAACTATTAAAATAAAAATAAAAATCGTTTTTAAAAAAGTTTATTATCCAAACACCACAAATTTAAACATAATACATTTTTTAAAGCACAAATATTATTATGGTACATACATGTTTTCACTTCAGTTGAGCTTTTATATTGCTCGTATAGTCGCATAAAACTAGAACAACCTTTATCCTCTATGTTATAAACACAATTTGTATCTAATAAATCTTTTAACCATAAGGTTTTTTCAACACCCTTAACGATTATATTTTTTCCTTTTAAAATATTAACAATATCAGTATACTGCTTAAAGTGTGTATATGGTATAAAACCCTCTTTCCAAAGTATATTCCTATTTCTTTCAATCCATAAAACTTGTTTTCGTTCTGACTTCAGCAAGTCATGAAAACTGAAAGGTGGTTTTAATAAGAATACTTGCACATGTCCATCCCATAAAATTGCTATTTCTTTTAAAATAAACTTATCATCATAGGTTTTAAAACCTTGAATATCTATTAGTGCGGTATTCATGATATTTTCCTAACAATGCTACTAAGTGGTTTATATTCAATAACTCTATCGTTTATGATCAAACAATAGGCGCTAGTGTTGTCAGGAATATCTTCGAAACACTCAATTTCAAGACGTACATCAACTGGACCAGATTTTAAACTTTCGTTTTGTCTTGTGCAGTCTATAACAAACAACGGAGCTTTTTCTTTAAAACTGATCAGATCAAGTGATGGATCAGCAGGAGCGTTGTAGTAAGACTGACGAAACTTGGTAAACATTTCATATAAAATACTGTACCGATTATCTTGAAAGTTGAGATTCATGGATTCATAAGGATAATATTGAGAGTTTAAAAATAATGTTATATTAGATACATTGCAATGATCAAACAAAGAGCTATCATTATGTTTGCTGTTTTTCCTGTTTGTTTGGAAACCAACAATAACAAAACGTGGTTTTTCTAACTGTGATGTAGTTTTAACAGACCAAGAATGTTTAGTTGTTTTAGGTAAGAGAGGATATTCATATAGATCCCAATTTCTAAAAGGAATTTGAAGAGGTTTATCTTTTTCTAGAAGTCGAAGTAACTTAAGTCGATCACGATCCGACACTTTGATATGTGGTACTCGCCATTGCAGTCTTTGTATATTTACTTCAATATGTGAAATGTCAGCATCAATATTTTTCAAACTATTTACATTCACAGTACTCCTATTCAAAATTAGTTCATGTTTACAATTCATTACAATCTTATTATAGTCTTCTGCAAAGCCAAAGATCTTATTAAGAGGAACCACAACACTGAATCGACCATTACTTTTAAAACCATCTAATTTCCAACCCCATAACGCGGCTACTTTACTTTCCCCATCACTCATAGATATCAAAGACTTAATCGTTGTTGTTATGCCAGTATTCTTTATCCGATCTATTTCAACACCGTTTAATTCGTATCTGATGTCTTGAAACAGAAACATAAAAGGGTTGTTAGTGAAATGCAAATCTTTTTTGATCGGTTTTTGGTCTTTTCCGATTGCTGTAATATGTCCCTCAATCTGAATAGAACTAGCAGACGGCAGAACGTAAAGATCCTGTTGTTGTATCGGTATTCGGATTTCATCGTTTTCTCTAAAGTTATTGGTATAGGGAGTATACGTATGAATTTCATAACTTTCGATTGTGTTATCGAATTCTGGTAAATTAAACACTTGTAAGATACTCATGTTTTAAAACCAAGACTTTGTAAGAAAATCTTGTTGGATTTAGTTATCTTTTTAACTTTTTTTATACGTCTGCTCTCCTTAATATTTTGAGAACGAATAACTTTTTTGGTATCCATATTTACTTTTTTATTAAAATCAATCATTATGACTTCCGTAATTGTAATCGTACTATTATATTTTCTCCTCTGAAATTAATGCACTTCCCAAATTCGTCAACTATTTTCACCGTTACTCTTGATATATTATTTTTAATTACTGGTAAATAAATGATAGTTTTTGGTACTTCTATAAATCGATGTCCAGGAGGTACGTCGGGCACAAACTCATGAATCACATGTGATGATAAATTATTTATGTAGGAACCTTGAACAATGTCACATTCGATTCGTATAACAGACACAGGTAGAATGTTGACCTCAGCCTCCGATTCGTGCCATTTATTTGCTTCTAATTTTTTATTATCAAAGCCCAATAGTTTACCAATGCTATTTTTTTCATCAAAATGAATTGTTTTATTGCAATAAATGTAACATTTTGAAGTATTACTATTTGGATTTATTTTTATTTCACAATCATTAACGTTAGTTTCCAGAAAACTAAGTAGATCATATAAATCATATGTTCCACAAGGTATTTTTAATGTTTCCCCATCTCCATATGCAAATATATTATTACTAGTATTAATATTCGATATAGAGTTGAACGTGGAAAAAAAGACTAGACCACACTCCCATTTATCTTCTAAAATCAAAGGCGGTTGAAAATATGTTTCCAATATAGGTTTCTTGCCAGTGATAGTTAACGTGAGAGACATTGTATCAAACTGAAAGTAGTACACTTTTAACGACTATTTATTGTAAATTTGTCGCCCAAAACTTTTTAATAAATTTAATACATAAATGACCACAGTTATATGGATGGTTTTTTTGTTGATTTTCGTAATTATAATGAACATAGTTTCCTATATACTTGATAAATTCTATTGGTGGTTTTAAATTACCGTAACTATCAAAGTATTCAACATAATTTTTTAACTTAACATAGGCTACCCAATGTGTACCTGTATTTTGTGAACTATCCAAATTAATTATTCCACATTCTTTAAGTAATGGACGTTTGGGTAATTCATCTCTCATAAACACGCCCCGAAAGTATGGAATGTCTTGAGCATGATTTATGATATCGATGTTTGTAAGGGCTCTATTAGGTAACCTCATGTTCAGTTTTTTTTATCGAGTTTAGTTGGCAAGCAAACTTTTAAACCATTCTTATGCTTTTTGATTTTTATTCCTTTTCCTATTGATAAAGATTCCAATTTCCCGTGATGTCTTTTCATTTCATTAAGACGTTCTTGTGCGTGTTTTACTTCTTCAACAACCTTCGCTATACCTGCAGCTCCTCCTGCTAAGCTGCCGACAGCAGATAGCCCCGCAAAAAGGGGTAACAAAGGTAAAAATCCACCAGTTTTTGGGATAGGAATATATCTTGGAAGTTTAATAGAAGAATCTGATATCATTTCACGGGCTGCGGCGATAGCTATATCTATAGCTGCCTTCTTACAAGTCGGCTTTAAATTCGTTAAACGTTTTTTTATATGAGTTATAATGTTATTCAATTTTCTTTTTATTCCTTTACCAGTTTTTGTTGATTTTTGTGTTTTGAAAGTTTTACAACCTGCGCCAGAACTCACTTTAGCTAACATTGTTTTATTCACCAATTGAGCAGCTAATTTTTCTCCAAGACTCGAATCACTCGCTTTTGTTCGTTGCTTTGACATTTTTATTAGTTTTAAGTCAGCCTTGTGACGGTCTTCTATGGATGAGTATTTGTTATATGCTATATCGTGTTCTTTACAGTATTCGTCTAAAAGATTTATACCTCTATCACCTTTAATTAATCTTTTTTGAAGCCTTGTTCCTGGTCCACAGTAGTTGTAACCGGGTAAATGAAGTTCAAACGGTAAATTATTAATAGCCCAATTTAGAAGTCCACTACCTTTCATGCTCTTTTAAAGACTGATTTGAGACTCATCAATAACACCTTTAATATTAGTTTAGAACAAGTTTAGATTTTGGTATCCACGAGTTTTCAGTTGACGACAACCCTAACCATTTCACTAAGACCTTTTTCCCTTTAGTTTTCAATACTTTTTCAATAAGATATAAATTAGGGTTCCTAGTGTTTTGAAGTTCTTCAGCGTAAAATGATCCGAGTATAGGCTGATTCCTTGAATCAACTAAAATATATGTCACAGGGGAGGTGCTTTTTACTTTAATAATTTTAAATATTTCTGTGGACCAGTTGGGTGTATATCCTTTTTCAAATATACTTTTATATTTACTTATTCTAACATAATCTCCAATTTTAAAACGCTTTGTTTTATTAGACTTACACTCATTTTTTTGTTGTCTTATGTATCGATTTAATATATTATTTTTATTGTTCTCATTTACTTCTATAGGCTTACATCCTATAGTTCTGTGATTAGAATTATTATAATTGAAAATAACCTTATCCAAGGTCCCATCATTCCAAACGTAGTTACCTTTTAAACTAAATTCTTTAAAAAGCTTCGATTTTATAGTTCTGATAAGTCTTTCCACAATAGAAGCTTTTTTTGTTGAGTATGTAGAATAGTGATTGATTGCAAATGATTTCATTAAACTTCTGAATTTATGATTATAGAATTCAGTTCCTAAATCTGTTTGTAAATTTTTCGGATGTCGATCATTTTGTAACAGGAAAGAAAAAGCAATGTAAACATCATCTTTGTTTTTACTTTTTAAAGGATATGCCCAAGCATATTTTGAAAAGGTATCTATAACTATAAGAATATATGAATGTTTAGCATTTACGCTGGAAATATTATGCATATCTATTAAATCAGCTTGCCATAAATCATCTAAATCTTTTATGATTACATGCCTTCTAGGAAAATTTCTTCTAACAGCACGATGTATTTCATTAACAACATCTTGTTTACTCATTTTTTCTGTTTTTTTGCTTGAATTTCTTTATTTATTTTCACAAGTGCTTCTGCTAGTGTGAGTTCTAATGAGTTTATTTTTAGAAAACAACTGTTAACAGATCTGTCAACATAGTCCTTAGTAGTACAATCATATGGATCAGAAGGTTCTTTAAGATTTTTTATTATTCTATTTGATGCATCTAACTCTCCATTTTTTGTATAACTCAATAAACAATCTTTACAAATATTGCTTTTTTGAAATCTTGTTTTGTTTAAATGATGACCAAATTTATCAACACTCATCTTCAAGCGCTGTTGATAACTGAAAGATTTATTCTCGTGCAACTATTTTTATTCTTTAATGATACCGGCTTCCTTTAATTCTTCTATAATAGCGAGAATTTCATTATCGTGATTACTATTTCCCGCTTCTCTAGAAGATATTAATATTTTTAATCGCTCAATGAGTTCATTTGGATCATCCCAATAAATCAAATCAGTATTGGGCTTATACGTTTTTAGGTTTGGTAAACTTCCACCTGTTTTTGTTGAATCACCAAGATCAGAGAAAAAAGGTCTTATAATTTCACGATATTTTACACTTTTATCACCTTTCAATTGTTCGTTAGGATTGTAATCTCTTTTATGCGCGTTTGTAACGGATAACATATGTTTATAAATAAGTTTATCTTTATCAGTAATGAGAGTTAAATCAGGTTTCTTTTTCAAAATTAGTTCTACTAAACCAGGAGTTAGCTCGAATGTCTTATCATTCAATGTTATATAAAATAAGGTAGTATTATTTGAATTATCTTCAGTTTTAGATAATTTAACAACGGAGTTTCCCATGAACAATTGTTCGTTTTCGTTCCTAATACCAACCGGTATGTTTACCCCAATGGTGTTATTGTATAAATTAATCAAGTCATCTTTTTGTAGCGAACCCCGCTTTAGGTCAGATGTGCATATGGGATCTGAATCGATATTCTTTTCTTTAGTACTATCATGATTTAATAAGTCAGTATCGTGATAATCAGTATCTTCAAAATAAATCGATGATTCTGAATCATTATCAGTTCTATAAGTTGATGTGTTCGAACAAGTCACTTTTTCCGGAATTGTAAAGTCTTTTTTCATACTATTATTATTAGAATGATTAATGAAGGTAGTAATGGGTTCAGAAACCGGTTTCAAGATGTTTTTCATCACAATGTTTGTATTATATTCAGAATTTTTCATGTCTCGAATTTTAGATTTTATAGAATCTACAGATTTCACTATGTGTTCCTTTATATTAAGATCCATTTTGTAACAAAGTATGCCTCTGCTTTTCACCGAATATAATATAAAACTGATGAATGCAATTAAATTATTTCTTTAAGTACTATTTATGTTCTAAACTAATGAAGGTATCAAAACCTTTTCTATATCTTCCGTTACTTATAGAGCAGTCTTTATTAATGACTAGAAATTGGTGTGGCTCTTTCCAAATAAATGAACATAATCTTTTATACTGCTCCCAAGTCATATCGTTGTTTATATGTTCCATATAGATGTGTTTTAAATTAATATCATCCTGTTTAAATATCACTAAAAGATTTACATTATCTCGTATGAGTTGTTTTGGGACTTTAGAATAAGTTTGAGTCAAGTAAAAGCAATCTATTTGTTTATGACGCCCCATACAATAATAGTCTCGAATGTTAGACTGGTTTTCACAAATCACATCATCAAATATAATAATAGAATCAGATAATGCTTCATTGAGAGGTAAGACTTCTTTATTATTATTATATATGAAAAAATTTACCTCCGTTACATATTTTAGTATTTGACTCAATAAACGATATTTAGGTTGAAATGTTGTCTTAGAAAAAAGATATATATTTTTAAATCTAAGACCGTTTTCGTGCAATAATAGATTAATCATCACATTAGTTTTCCCGCAGTCAGATGGTCCACATATTAAACAACGAATGTTGTTTGGTAAAAGAGCACTATGTCTTATAAACTTTTTACTTTCTGAACCAACGCGTATGTCTGAAATTTCCAAAACTAACTGATGCTTAATCAATTTCATGTTGATATGTGAAGGTTTACTCCAGGATTTGATGTATTTATACTCAATGAGATTTTTAATAAAATAAAAAACATTTACATTTACAACATTTAATTTATTAAAATATTTTTTATTTAATAGTTATATTAAAATAATAAGAAATCAGTAATATAATAATAATACTTATGGATAGTGGTAGGTAATAGGTTTCTATAAGATTGTATCGCAATGACCCCATGGTAGTGTAATAACTTGATTTGACATAATCTGTCTCTTGTCATCATCTCGGTTTAAAACAATTTTTTTTATATTTTGAGAATAAATCACGTGTTTCATTGATCTTATGAAATTCATGTTAAGTGTAACATTCAAATCATTGATTAAAGTATGTTTGTACTGAGACTTTTTTAAACGTTTAGTAATATGTTTAAAAACACCTTTTGCTTTTTTAATTTGACATTTTTTACTATGAATACAATAGAGTTTAGCTCTTAACCCTATGAATTCTTTTATAATGTCACCCCCCATTTCATCCTTGAAAAGACCAGGAATCTTAGCATTAATCTGTGGTATATTATATATATTATTTTCTTCAAAGTTACTAGTATCAAATTCCGAAATGTTAGCTTTCATATCCTCATAAAAATCAGATGTATTTATAGTGTATAAAAGACTATCAGTATCCGTATAACATAATTTAGCGTTATTGTTATATTTAGCCTTTATGAAATTATAATGAAAATGATAAAGATGTTGTTTCGCGTATTCTAGAACAGAAAAGCCTTTATATATTGGTCGATCTAATACAACCTTTTCTCTTTTTAATTGTATAGCAACAAAGTTTTCAGAAAAAATACTTATACTATGTAAATTAGGTCTTGCAATTAATTGTTCAGCTCCAAGTTTTTTATTAGTGCTATTATCAACATGTCTCCAAGAAGAAATCAATTTAACATCTACCTGTTTTCTTTTATTTTCTATGGTTTTTCCGAAAATAGCGTTATTAAGTAACTTAAAAAAATCTTTTTCAAATGTTGATTTAGAGGCTTGACGTAAACAAGTATTTAATTGAATGTATTTTGCTAAGAAATTATCTTGACGAAATTTTACAATGCGATATATTTTGCTTAAAATTAATCCATTCCTTAAACATTCTTTCAGATGCGCATAATGAATTACATATTCGTACTTATTATATAAACTTGCAATTAACTTTTTGGTTTTCCCTCCAGGTGGAATAAATTTTTCAGGGGCAAATGGAAGATCACTATGTTTCTCATGTAAACAATCTGGATATATTAAATCACATTCTAAAATATATCCGAACTCAGAATCTTCTGGTATATTAAGAACATTAAATTTCTGTACTTCAACATCAGTCATAAAACTAAAATCAGATATTGGTATTTTTTGTAACATTGCATAACCATACAAGTTATTACAGTCAAGATAGATTAGATAGTTGGATGGTTTAGTGTTGTCATAATTGGAAAGATATTTATTATTCGCTTTAACATGTCTTAGAGAGCACTGAGCCAACCCACCACGGATACCTCTTTCCACCAGTTGATAAATTTCAATATCACTAATTAGATCTAGCTTCACACCAGTATGCAGAAGCATTGCATCCCAGCTTAGTCCTGGAGATGTAACGTAAAATACAGGATCCAACTTATAATATTGCAAACTACTCATTCGGAATTTTTCAAAAATATCACATAATAGTAAAACATCAACTTTAAGATATAAATCTGTGTATTCCCCTAGAGAATGAATATTGAAAGCACGCCAAATTTTTTTAGCTCTTTTATATTCTTTATCGGTAATATGCTCACCAGTGAGGGTGTTAAAAAAAAATTTTTGAGGAGGAATTTTGCGCTCATTAAATTTAGACCAGGAATCCATATAATCGTAAGGATAGACACCTTTCTGACGAACCAAATCAAACTGTTTTTTATTTTTAAACTCATGGGATAAGTAATGGAAGTCTTCTTTTGTAAGACTTTTACTTAACATGTCTAAACTAGAACTTAAAAAATGATAGGAATCTAAGAACTTTATTTGCATTGATTTTGAATTGGGTATGTTGTAATATTTTGTTATTGTTAAATATTTTTCCTTTGTTTTTGGTATTATTTTTATATCACCTGGATATTTAGATAATTCGGTAATAAATAAGTGAGAGTCATAGTTCGTAAGATTATGAAAAATTACTGGAATAAAGGATTCAGTTTTAAACAATAAGTTACACTTCGAATGAGCTGCTCCTCTATACTGGGAAGTAACATGGTCGTGATCATGAACTTTATCGTACTCGTTCAGGGGACCGTGACAAATATGACAACTAGTTGCATTTCGATATTCATTCTCTTGTTGATTACTTAGAGGTTCCATTGGTTTATTACTATTTAACAAGGTATTTAACTTTAACGAATCCTTAATTAAATTTTTAACAAAAACACTAACACAGTCTGAACCTCTATACGTAACGAATTTATTTAAACTGGAATCGTAAGAACAACATATAAAATATGCAAAACATGAAGCTTTATGTATTTTATAATTTTTAACATTTGGAGAGCTGTTTTCGAAGTGATCAAATAATAAACTTTCAAAATCAGCATATATAACAAACTTATGTTTCTGTTGTCTGTTAAAATTTTGAAAACAAAGTTGACTGCCTGGTTCTGGCAAGACAGTTAAGATTTCAGAACAGCTATGTGCTTTCAGTTTAAGCTTCGATGAAAAAAATTGTAAGCAATTTTCGCAAAAACTAGATTTACCATGATGTCGACTCACCTGTCTATGGACGAGGCGTTCGAGATCTTTAATTAAACAAAAATGACCTCGACTCCCTTTTTCTATATATAACAAGTTTATATGTTTATCTTTTCTTTCATTTGTCTTATAGAGAGGTCCAGTTATGTTACTGTTATTGTCAATACCATACACATTAATACTAATGGTAGGGTTCAGCTTCTCAAAAATTTTAATATCATTACATGAGGGCGGGAAAACCATACCTTTTGTATTCAGAACGGATGCAAAATATGGATATGAACTGGTTCTGTTGACACATGTGTTACGAGGGAACAGAGCCGCCATGACGCTCCATGCAAAACAGTGGTCATCACAATTTCTAATATTTATACAACTTTTTGTATTTTTGATAATACTAGGTAACTCTATAAAAGTACCACCTCTTAAGGGAGAATATTTATTAATATTAAGCTCAAGATGACCTAGAGATCTGAATGACCACCCAGACTCACAGAGTTCGAATTCTATTATTTTATGTTTTAATGTATTGCAAACTTTCGCATACATTTCATGAAGATCAGTATTATAGCATATTGTTTCATACTTAGAATTAAAAGACTTGATCTCTTGCCATTCTGATTTTGGTAAAACAAAGTTGACAAACAACTCAAAATTAACTTTTATTGAGTTATGCTCCTTCAGTGATCGTTCTATTAATTTCATAATTACTATAGTTATATCAGTTAAGAAATCTTCTGGGGCTAAATATTCTCCCTTTTGCGGTGAATTAATTTTGTATGTGACAATTCTATTTCTAAAAGCTGATGCGATAATATCTACATTCCCTAGCTCTGTTTTCAAAATACTATTTTTCTTATGTAAATTAGTTCTTAGGTGAAACTTGTAATGATTTCTGTGCATATATACATTGCATTTATCACATAGGATTTTATTAGAAGGGTTCCATTCTGAAATGAAAAGAAATAATATTTATAAGTGTATTTTATTAATTTGTTGAAATACATAATACATATTTTATTATTTTAGTCCTTATTAACTAATAGATTATACAAAAACCATAAGTTAAAACATAATATATTTGGAGTAGGTACATTATTGAAAACCAAATCAGGGATGGGTTGTTCGCACAAAGTTAACTGGAGCGTCTTTAAATTCTTTTTTTATTTCTTTTAGAAATTGTATAAGATGATGCCAACCAGCTGAGTCGTCGTCACTTTTAGTTTTTAAAGTTAAGATTGACTTACGCCATCTCTGTTTTGGTTTTACGTTTTCTAATTCATTACACTTATATACTTTCAAATCGATGTAATGAGATCCGGTTTGATGATTTTTATATTGTTTGGTATACCCGTTTGGTACCCTTCTGTATATATATGAGTTCAATTCATTACCATCATGGGCTGAGGGCTGTGGTTCGTCGCTGTCACTGCCTAGTAGGTCCTGTGCTGTGCTGATCTGATCTTTCTTACTTTTTCCCTTCTTTTCTACCTTCATCTCTTTGGTGGATGAGGATTTAGCTCTGAAATAAATAGAAAAAAGTTATTAATAGATAAAAAAATTACTTAATATTAAGTCTTTATAACGATAACTTGATTTCCAATTTGATAATACACAATTGAAATAAAAAAATAAAATAGAAACAGTTACGATTCATCTTATAAATATAAATCAAATATTTACTTTATGATTTTACCTTTTTTTAGGTTTCTCCTTATTCTTAACTTCCGATGTATTCACAGATTTTTCTTTTGATTCATTGTTGATTCTGAAATTATAAATAAAAAAATATAAGTAACTTATCTACTTAAGAAAACAACGTTTTAGAAGTAAATACTATTAGTTATATGATTATTCAATATAGTTCTACTTCAAGAATTCGAATAACAAATTATAGATACCTTTTGGTGTTCACTTTTGGCGTCTCTGTTTTCCGCTTCCTTGTTTTGGGTTTCTCCAGTACCGACGCAGTGGATGGGCCGGGTTCAGGCGAGCGAGGCCGCGGCGCCACCACCAACGCAGGTGAGTTAGGTCGCGGCGCCGCAGGCGACGCGGGAGTCCCGCTCGACGAACTCGACGAACTGCTCGAGCTCGATGATGATGATGAGGAATCGTATTCCTCGTCAGATAATAAACATGCCTTATGGGACCTGAAAATAATACATGAGTTAATATTTTTTACATGTAACCGTTTAAATTAAAGTAAAATAACTATACATTATATCAGATCTTACAGAGATGTGATACACCGTGTACTGTAGAGCATGAGTTATACAGATCCTGAGTACTTCAGATCCTAAGTACTTGGGATCCTGAGTACTTCAGATCCTGAATACTACAGATCCTGAGTACTTCAGATCCTGAGTACTTCAGAACCTGAGTACGTCAGAGCCTCGGTACTAGTGAGCCTGGATACTATAAAAGCTGAATACTGTAGAGTCTGAGAGCTCGAGTACTCGAAATCATATAACTAAATTAATAATAAAAAGAAAAACAAGAAGATACTTACATTTTCGTGATCTTTTTTATTCCTTTTGGAGCACTTCAAAAAAAACTGTTTAGTATCCGATTAACGTTATCGAGACGCACTAAACGATAATCACATGTAAATGAAATATTTATAGACTTTTAGCTTTACCTGTGTTCTTACTGTACACACACGAAAGAGAATTTGCTGGTTCAGCATTAACACTAAATAAGTAAATCACAGATATCAAATACGGTTATGATTTGACTCTTACATCTGTGTGTAGGTATGTGTGTACGTGTTCTGAAGTAAAAAAAAATCAAACGATTTTCTTTCTTAAATATATTAACAGTAGAATAGGTTAGTAATTGTTCTATTTAACTATTTTTTTACTAAATAATTTTATTTGTAAATTTATTTTAAAATTTTATAACATCATTTTACTACTTAACGTTCTATCAATTGCTTGTGTCGACTTATTCTAATTATGTCGGTGAGTAAAATATAGATTTAATATATTCATCTATTTACTTTTTATTGGTTTAATGATTCCATGATTCTTTATTATAACAAAATATTTCTCAGTTCCAGAACTCCGAAGAACTTTTCCAATTCTTACCAAATGTACCGCTTGAATTAAGCAATGAAACAGAAAGTCAAGGACATGACGAAGTAGGTCCTTTCCGAAACAAGAAGAGGACCAAAAAACCAGTATTTTTTACAAGCATTAGAAAACCCGTAAAAAAAGCTTCAAAAATAATTAAGATTGAAGTGTTTGATGCACAGGCACTATCAGAAGGCAATGAAAACTCTCGAGAGCCTGAGATCAGTATTCAGTATGTCGCATCAAGTATGTTTGATTACCTATATGGTGAACTACGAAAAGTAATAAAATGTATACAAGAATCTGTATCTGAATAAAGCTAACTACTAAATATTTTATGAGTGTCTCATTTCAATCATTCGTATACTCCGCGGCATATCTTCATACAATAACAATATAATATTAACGCTCCAGTATTATATCGTGATTGTTTCATACTCTTAGATATAATACTTGAATTACTAAACTGTCTCAACATTAATAAAAATATAAGCGTAAAGTGTAAGATGAATAAATATGCCGCGGAACCGTACCTACCTAGTACTCTAATTGATTTAGACATATGAAATATTTGTAATACGTCCCAATTATATATTTATAATTTATTATAACAGAAAGTAAGTTCTTTAGGAAAGGTCCAAGGATCTATGTCTAGAGCTTTCAGGTACTCGAGTGCTCCGGCAATCCAGTAGGTACCTGAAATGGTGAACGAGAATACAACACATCGAACTGGGATCTGGTTTGGTGGGGCACTCGAGTAACCTGCATAAATAAAGTAAGGGTATAAAATTGGGACAAGCTGGTGCACGGTTCCCTGGGAAAGGATCTGGGATCTGAGTCTGAAGTCTCCGGAACTCGAGTGCCCTGGCAATCCAGTATCCGGGACAGCGAACGCACAATAAAGCGCCTCGGAACAGGCGCTCCGATGTGCACTTTCGCTGTCCCGGATACTGGATTGCCAGGGCACTCGAGTTTCGGAGACTTCAGACTCAGACCCCAGATCCTTTCCCAGGGAACCGTGCACCAGCTTTCCCAATTTTACTCTACTGCCGATCCCTACTCGATGACGTCGTCAAAATCGCGCAAAGCCCGCCAATCGCGTTGTCCATCCCGCACCACCGGTCAGACCCCCCCGGCCCTCACCCAAGCCTCTCAGTCCTTGCCTTCGTCGCAATACCCCTTGGTATTTGACTCCTCCCCCGCGTCCCCCAACACCCATGCCCCCGAGGCTCCTGCCGCTCAGGACGCCTCTGATTCCGAAGTCGACCGTATGTCGACCGCGTCCCCTCATCACGACTCAGATAACGAAAACAAAAACGGTTGGGAAACAGCCACAAACAAAAACAAAAAAAAGCGTCCAAACACCGCGTCCTCGCCTCAGTCCCAAACAGCCACTCAGGCCCCCGCTTCACCCAAGCGCAAAACTCCGGCGTCAAACAACGCGGCCCCTACTCCATCGTCCAAAAAACCTCCACCTGTCTTCCTTAAAGACAAAAATAGGTGGACCCAAATCTCTAACATCTGCAATAATCGTAAAATTAATTATTCAAAAGCGACCAACATGCGCGACTTTCTAAAAATAGAAGTACAATCAGTAAATGATCACCGCGATCTAACTCGATACCTTTCTGAAAACCAAATCCAATACCATACCTACGCACTACCGGAGGACCGAAAGGTCCGCGCGATAATTCGAGGAATCCCTACAGAAATATCTGAGGACGAAGTCCGAACTGATCTCCTAAACAAAGGCTACCCCGTGCTATCCGTCCACCCAATCCAAACGCGGAACGGTAAACCATGCCCCCTCAAACTAATAATATTAGAAAATAACCCCAAAGGCAAGAGCATCTTTAAGGATCTCCAAAAGGTCTGCAACATCTCCGGTATCATTGTTGAAGGCCCGCGTAAATCCGCCTACCCCGCCCAATGCCACCGCTGCCAGTCATATGGCCACGCTTCAGCCAACTGTGGTGTGAACCCCAGGTGCGTCAAGTGCCTGGAACACCACCTCACTCGGGAATGCCCGCGAACAAGAGAATCCCCAGGCGAACCAGCCTGCGTTCTATGCGGCCAATCCGGCCATCCAGCCAACTACCGTGGCTGCCCCAAGGCTCCCAAGCCAAGGACCCCGTCAGCGGCTGTGCCCATAAAACCGACCCCTCCTCCCAAACAAACTTCGAACGACACTCCGTCGTCTCAATCGACCCCTCAGGTCACCCCCGCCACACTGCCGGCCTCATCGGCTTGGACTAAGCCTATCTCGATGTCACAACAGGCCCCAACACATCCCACCGCGCAAACAAATCAAACAAATCATTCGAGTCAACTTAATCTCGAAAACCTACTAGGAATCGGCAGCATCGATGACTACATAATCATCCATAATATCAATTTAGAACTAGCGTCCTCCGGTAACGCTCTCGGGGCGGCTGAAATCATCGCGAAATACGCGCCCATCCTCAAACGAGTTCAACACCTCATCAATGGCGGTAAATAATAGTATCCCTCGTGCTCCCACAGTCACGTCTGGTCGCTCAAAGACCAAACCAAAGGGCTTAACCCTCGGCTCATTTAACGCGCGTTCGCTCCGTCCCAACCACCTAGAAGTAAAACACTTCCTCCAAAATAACGACTTTGACCTCTTCCTCCTCCAAGAAACCTGGCTCAGCCCCAAGAATCGCAGAGGCTTTTCCATCCCCAAATACTCTCTGGTAAGAGATGACAGGCCATCCGCCGTAGGTGGCGGCACTGCCATCCATTACAAGAGAAGTCTTCACTGTATCCCAATTCCTACACCTCCCCTTATCAATCTGGAAGCGACGGTATGCAAGGTGGCCATGACAGGCCACCCAACCATCATTGTCGCCTCCATCTACCTTCCCAGCGGTAAACCTCCCATTCTCAGCGACTTTGAAGCCATACTGGGGTTGGGCCAATCAGTCATTATGTTTGGAGATTTTAACTGCAAAAATACTGACTGGTCGTGCTACACAACCAACAGTAACGGAGTCAAACTCAATGAAATTCTCGAGTCAATAAACATAGATATAAATATCTTATGTCCAAACTCCCCCACTTACTATCCAGCTAACGTCAATCTTTCCCCAGACATCTTAGACTTCGCCTTGGTCAAGGACGTCTCTTTAGACTTACGCTCTATAGATTCGCTCGACGACCTAGGCTCCGATCACCGTCCCGTTAGACTTATCCTTGGTAGTCAACCCGATCCTGTTCCCTCAACTAAAACCTTTACCAACTGGAAAGGCTTTACGCATTCCCTTGCCCTCCTTTCAATCGATCCTGTCTCTCCACTGGCCTTTCCGACGGACTACCTCAATAGCCCGGAAAGAATCGACAGTGCTGTTGACGCTGTCACTGATGCCATCACCAATGCCATCAGTGAGAACGTCAAAACAGTCCCGGTTCCAAAACCCAAACTCCCATCTCATATCCTCTCCCTCATTAAACAGAAAAATGTGGCACTTCGTCGAGCCAGGCGCTACCCAACCCCCGAGTATAGGTTAACGGCAAACCAACTTCAACGTAAAGTTAAAAAATCCCTCGCGGAATTCAGAGAACTCCAAGCTAACGAGCTTATGGAGAATATTACTCCCTCTCACACGGCCTACTACAAAATAGCACGTAGTCTCCGCATAGACACAATCTCTCACGTCCCTCCCCTGGCCCGTCCTGATGGCACCTTAGCCTTCGAGGATGACGAAAAGGCCGAAACTTTCGCCGACAGCATTGCCTCACAATGCTCTCCTAGTACCCAGCCAGTCGACCCCGTCCACCTCAAGGCGGTCGAGGAAGACGTCCTCCTCAAGGACTCCCTACCCCCAACCAGCGAACCCGTCAAGGTCTCCGTAGACGAGATTCGCTCTCATATCAAACGTCTCCAAGCTAAAAAAGCTCCGGGGGCGGATGGTATCTCCAATCAGGCGCTCAAGCACCTGCCCAATCAAATCCTAGTCATCTTGGCAATCATCTATAACGCTTGCCTTGATCTTAGTCACTTTCTAAAAGCCTGGAAAGAAGCAATCGTTATAGGTATCCCTAAGCCCGGCAAGCCCCATCATATCCCTGCGAACCACAGACCCATCAGCCTCCTCAAGGCCCTGGGCAAAAACTTCGAACGTATCATTCTCTCTCGAATGAAAGATCACTTGTTTCCTATAGACGGTGATCCCCTCATCATCCCCGAGCAATTCGGCTTCCGCGCCCAGCACTCCTGCCCTCAGCAGGTTCACCGAATCGTTGAACACATACTCTCCGGGTTCTACCCTCAGTGACTCAAAACAGCAGCCGTTTTCTTCGATGTCGCCAAAGCCTTCGACAAGGTCTGGCACGTTGGACTCGTTCACAAATTATACGTTTTAGGTCTCCCAGATAGGATAGTCCGTATAATCTCGTCATTTTTAAAGAATCGTACCTTCCGATTTAGGTTCGAAGGAACGCTATCCTCCCCTCGTCCGATAAAAGCCGGAGTCCCGCAAGGCTCCGTCCTAGCCCCGTTACTATACTCGGTATACACCAACGACATCCCCAAACCACCAAAGGGGGTTCAATTAGCACTTTTCGCCGACGACACTGCACTCTACTGCAGCGGCCGGAAATACTCGTCAATAACAGCAAAGTTACAGTCGGCTGTCAACAACCTCAGCGCCTGGTTCTCTAAGTGGCGCATTGAAGTAAATCCCGACAAAAGCTCGGCGATCTGCTTCATACGCAAACGCAAACGCTTAGACGACCACGTCCCGTGCGTCCAAATGCGTGGAGTCCCTATACCGTGGCAAAACACGGTCAAATATCTCGGTGTCACCCTTGACAAAACGCTCTCTTTCGAACCCCACATCAACAGGGTAACCAAACTAGCCAAATTCTATCTCGGCCGACTCAACAGCATGATAGGTCGTCTAAGCAAAATGTCACTACGGAACAAATGCACGTTATATAAGGTCTGCATTAGGCCAGTCATGACTTACGCCGCGCCCGTATTCGCCCACGCCAAACCTCGGTTAATCGATAAACTCCAAATAATTCAAAACAACTTCTGTCGTAGAGCCACTAACGCGCCGTACTACGTTCGCAACGCGGATTTACACAGGGATCTCAAACTTCCCACCATCCAACAGACCCTTAAGGCCCTGTCCCTATCTCACCACAAACGCTGCGAAAACCACCCGAACGGGCTGGTGCGAAACACTGTCTCCTACAAACTCAATCCCAAGTCGTTTAAGCGCTCTATCCGCAGACCTAAGGATGTTCTTTTTGATCCTCCTAACCAGCTCTCTCGAGATCTGGATAACCTCCTATCTGCCAGCCCCTAGCTGGTTACTGTAGTCGATTCAGCACGAAGTGCTTCCTATATCTACACGCGCAGCCTTTTTCCCAACTGGCTGTCGCTCAGTTCTTCGGTCGATTGTCGGTAGAAAGACAAAAGACCATACAGGGGGAGTTTAGTGAGTAAAAGTCTCACACTGTTGGGTGTCATCTGGCCGGGGTCTAATCCCCCTGGCAAGTGCCCCTTCGTACTTCTGAGTATTCTCCTCCTCTCCTCTTTGAGCACTTGTACGGTCAATAGGCCTACGGGTGTTCTGAGGAGTAGTCTTCTGTGGCTGGAAAAAAAAAAAAAAAAAAAATTATCAATGTTTCGGATCTGTTACTTTATACGTAATTTCATGTATTTTTACGATAACAAATAGCTCATTTATTTTTGTTTGTGAAAGGAAATGCTGCATAAATATAAGGTTATGTCGGTCGTTATTTAACATAACTGGTAGTAGGGTATAAAATGCGTTCCGGGTTTAAGGGGCAGTGTTATTATTTTCAAGAAGACTGAGCAACTAATGTCTCAGGGTCAGCAAATCTCTACAGACAATGTGCTGAGCAACTAACTCTACCGTTTTATATATAAATTAAGCAATCTTTTAACGAAGGCATCTTTCCGGACATGTTAAAAATATCATTAATTACATCTGTATACAAGAAAGGTTCAAGCACTGACCCTAATAACTATAGTCCTATAGCTTGCTTAACAAAAAGCTCATAAATTTTTGAAAAAGCATGTGTAATCGCGTGTATGCATATTGTGAAAAGTCTAGTATCTTCGACGTTTCCCAAAACGGATTTCGAAAGCAACGAACAACGACATTGGCTGTTTTTAATGGAATATATCTGTATCTGTCTTAGTTACCCATCACTTTATTTTTACGCCATCTGTTATCGAATAAATTTCATCAAAACCTAACAGCTGTTTTCAGTGTTGACACTTAGATATTTTGATCTAAACTTTAAACTTGCTTTTCGGCCAAACCGTAAAGATAACAAAATGTTACTGTTACTTATAAACTACATCACCAAACATACAATCCCCTTAAGTATTATCTCTTCATTATGTTACACGTTATATATTAGGCAAACAAACTATCTTGATAAGTCCACGGATTGGCTTAAAGTTCATAATTACTTAGAAGTAAACTTTACCAAAACCAAATTAATATCTTTCCACCCTTATAAAACAGAACAAGAGATTAATTTAAATTATCAAGGTACTAAAATCGAAACAGTTCAAGAAATTATGTTGTTAGGCATAAATATAGACACGTACATTAACTGGAAGAGCCAAGTAAAAGCTATAAGATTAAATCTGGCAAGATTTTCTTATGCTTTACGCGAGGTTAGAAAAACAACGGACCTAAAAACCGGTCTAATGACATATCACGCCTAGGCCCATTCGTGGCTTTCTTACGGAATTATTGGGGAATGGGGTAACAGTGTAGATGCACCAGATGTCTTTATCGCTCAAAAAAGACTTTTGCTTACCTATATATTTTTGAAATAATTAAATTCCTAAGAAACCACCCAAATTATTACACTAAACGTTTAGGCATAATTTCTAAATACACTCTTCGACCATCTAGAAAAAATAAAATAGTTCAAATATCTTAATATGCATTCATGTAGTCCTCAAGCCATGTCTATGAAAAATTATAATCACCTCCCTGATAACATAAAGACATTAAAAAAAACAAATTTGTTTACTAAAAAAGTAAAAGAGTTATTGCTAAAAAAAGTTATTACACATATAGAGAATACATGAATAATAAATTTAACTCTTAATTAAGCTTCTTTCATGTATTCTTATACTTTTAAGTATATACTAAATATACCTTTATATTATTTTAATATTTATTTATATAATACCTTTATATTTTATACACTTGCAGTGCCTACTTTAGGAACATAGTGTTATATGTTTTATTTATACTTACGAACCTTTATTGTAAGAATAGTTATAAGACCTACGGAAGCAATAAATGATTGAGAATTGAGAACTTTTTTTTTATATTGTAAGGATAGGACGTTTGTCTTCCATGCCACCTGATGGAAAGTGCGCATGAAGACTATGGTGTTACACGTCCATCCACGAGAAACCTATTCACTCGACACTTAAAAGTTCCAGGACTGTAGTGGTCAGGAAAAACAGACGCAGGCAGATTGTTCCACTCCTTGGCAATCCGTGCCAAAAAGGAACTATCGAAGTTCGACTTCTTGGTAAATCCACTATATAGGTATGGAAGTTCTGTCTGCGTCTGGTATTCCGGTGGTAAAATGGGGTGGGTTCAATTTGGTCAAAAAGAGCACTCGCACACTCACCAAAATGTAGCCGATAAAATACTGTCAAACAAGCAACCTTACGACGATGCTCCAGCGTCTGCAATTTTTTATTTGTAAGGTTGTTGTTATTTATGAGTTTACTGGCTCTTCGGCCAACAGAGTCTAGCGCTTTGAGCTGGTATTTGGTATTTACTAACTAAAAAGATAGGTACTTAATAATAAAAAAGGTACTTGAGTCATAACCAAAATTACTATCTTAATTTATAATGGTCCGTATTCACAGACGTTCGTATTCGACATTACAATCTCTAGTTTCTCTCATGTCAAACGAAGAAGCTTCAAAATCAATTTCACATTAGTTAGAGAGACTTAAAACTAGCAAATGTAGTCCATTGTTCTTCCAGACTAACCAGACACGATGACTATTGAAAATAGATTTTGTGCTCCTTCACATTATTTATAAAATGCCTTGAGCATTTTTTTGTTTTTGGCAAAGAAACAACTGAATCACGCTCCATTAGCAACACGACTTTTTATGAATTGACCCGTGAGCTGACTGCTATTGATAAGTCTTCGCAATATTCCTGTGGGCGGAGATGAGTAATATATGAAAAGGCTAGGCATTATTTTTCATACAGCTAATCCGAGTGCCCCCGATCGATAGTGAGAGCTTGTCCTGGGCGGAGCTTTGTAAAAAGTATGCTGCTTATTTTTTTTTTATTAATTTATAAAAAATAAAATCCCCAGTCAATTACACCAACTACATGGCCCCAAAGTAAGTAGTAATAAGTAGTAATAAAGTAGTATAAAGTAATAGCTTGTGTAATGGGATACCATGTAGCAAACTAGGGGGGAACCTAGAATATAAATACGTAAATAGATAAACACCCAGACACGAAACTTTTTCTTGTTTCGTGCGGGAATCGAAACCGCAACCACTGGCATCTGAGACAGACAGGTTTACCCCATAGTTTACAGGTGACACACACGGTAAAATATTCATTAGCACCACTTAGGCTCAGGTAAGCACTGACAGTTTATATTACCCACTAGCGTTCGCGTGGACGACGAAACTTATCAATGTTTTTTTTTTGTTTTAAGTGCTATTTGTGTAGAACGTAATTTATCGAGCATACCGGTATTAATAATTCTGTCCCGGCGCGGGCCCTTTGTGGCTAATTACAATAGAAAGCCAATAAATTGTCTCTCATTAGCGGTGATTAAGAGGGTATATGATATCTTTGTTCGCGGCATCGCTCGCGTTCTGTAAGTTTTTTGTATTAGATTTCTACTTTGGTACCTATTTAGCAGGATAACCGATAGCGAAGCCGGCGTTCATTGCAACGAATCCTCACAAAGATAATGGTAACGACAGATAGTCACCTTACGACATCAATTGAGAGCTTCAGCATACACATTATCAGTGAGCCCGTCAGGACTATGAACATAAAGGTTCCTTGGACTACTCACGCTTAAACTGACCTTGTGCCTTATTTATTGTTAAAGCGTAACATAAGGCCATAGTAAAAATATCGACAGTAATTCAACTTTATACAAACGGAAGAAACGGGAGCTATTACGCGGCTCGATCTCGGCGTGCGGCCAGTCGGGAGTGTCCACATACCGAAATTATTGTTGATTGAGCTTTACGTTAATATGCGGATTGTTTAAAATTTAAAAATTCATCTTTTAGTGTGTCTCATTCGAGGCGCATATGTTTTTAGGTCGCTAATTTATAAGACCGACTTGTTATTCAAACGTAAACATGTTTTTTTGACACAAAACGTTTTTTGTTGAACACTTCCTATTCAATTTACAGAGTATTTCATTTGTTTATATAAAAAAAGTATATTTGCAGTCACAAAACTAAATGGAAGTAAACACAAAGTAAGCAAATTAATTTAAACGCTTGAAGCCCTATCACATGTGAACGGACCGCGGAGCAGTAGGCATTTATTTCAAAGATGCGGCCGAGCTGAAGTACTGTAGATATCTGTACTGTCATAAGGCTACTGGAAACTGTACTTCTCCCTTAACCTGAAATGGAAAATTGTTCGGAATCAAATGAGTTCTAGGAATCAAAACACTTTCCTCAGCACCAAAACCGTTTAAAATTTCTGCCCTAATTATGTGAACACTCACGAATAATCTGTGCTTTACCACTGTTCCAAGTAACGCCACATACGGGATTTTCTGCGCGATCAAGATCGAGAGGTTGAATGAGCCGTTTTTCCTCCTGGTAACAATGTCGCTGCTATTCCTGCTAAGTATTCCTTATAGAATTTCCCAAAGTATTATCAACACTAAGGCAGACACGGTCTAATAACAATTTTTGCTCGGATGTCATATTTGAAACTCTGTTTTCCAAAGTTTGAAATTTATACGTTCAAATAGCTATCAACAGAGATTCACGGCTAAGCTAAGCTCAAATATTAAATCTTTAAAATCCCCATTTGTGTATTTTGTTTCTAAAATACACAAATGGGGATTTTATTTTTTAAAAATCACATCGTCCATATGTGATCCTTCACTATTTTGACACGGCTGCAATCTGGAGCGAAAATTTTCAATGACGGCCAACAAGTGTTTCGTGGAATGTTTCTCATTTCCATTTGAATATTGACTTTTAATTCCTCAAGTGACGCCGGGTTATTGTTGAAAACTTTACTTTTGAGGTATCCCCATAGAAAGAAATCCATTGGGGATAGGTCCGGGCTACGAGGTGGCCAGTTTATATCACCTCTTTTGGAGATCACTTTTTGACCAAAAATTTCACGTACAGCGCTCAGTGAGTCATTGGAAGTGTGGCATGTGGCGCCATCTTGCTGAAACCACGTCCGCTGATTAAAACCATCGAAATCCTGTAGTGCTGGTGTAAAAAAGTCCTGTAGCATGGCAATATACCTCTCTGTATTCACTGTAACAGCATTTCCTCGGTGATCTTCAAAGAAGTATGGGCCAATAATGCCTCTTGCAGACAAAGCTGCCCATACCGTAACCTTGGGTGAGTGTAGAGGTTTTTGATGCTTCAATTTAGGATTAGTGTCATTCCAGTATCTGCAATTTTGTCTGTTTACATACCCATTTAAGTGGAAGTGTGCCTCGTCTGAGAAAAAAATGTTGGTAAAGCTGGTAAACCTCTCTAACATTTCGTTTGCAAATTGAAGCCTGTTAGCTTTATCTTGGGGCTTCAATTCCTGTACCATTTGAATTTTGTACGGATGTAAATGTAAATCTTTGTGTAGAATACGAATTAAAGTTGTTCTGGACACACCTAGGGCGTTAGACCGCTTCCGAGTAGAGAGTCCGGGATTTTCACGAACAGACGCTCTTACACGCTCTACGTTTTCCGGGCCTCTTGATGTTCTAGGTCGGCCGGAACGTGGTTGATCTTTTGTTGAACCTGTCTCCTCGAACTTCTGTACCCATTTTCTAATCAATCTAACCGATGGAGCTTCATTTCTACGCCGTATGTTGTAATGAACGCAAAATTTCCGTTGCGCTAGCGTGAAGGAATCGTTGTTGCGGTAGTACTCACGTACACAGAACGCACGTTGTTTATCGCTGAACGACGCCATGGTACTGAATTCCTATTGGCCGCTCTAGCGCTTCGTACCCCTCCCGCCCCGCCCCGTTGCCGTTGCCCGCCGCAGCTACCGATTTAAATTTAAACGGACTACGGTCACTACGTAATATATCAGATATGTAAAGGTACTGATTGAGATATAATTACTACGTGATAATATCTCAGCTTCCTGCGTTAGTACATTATAGTTCAATGCATATACTACCTACCTATACTTTAAAATTAAAATCTATACCTACGACTTATAGAAATAAAGCTAAATAACTCTACCTTAAACTGTACTTAGTAAAAACTAAAAGGAATAAAAAAGTCGCACTGAAAAGCACGGTTTAGAATTGCAAGTAATAGTTAAAACATAGAATTTATATTGTGTAGAATGAACGAACGCTCGCCACTTGACTTGACACGATCATTTCAAATTTCAAAAAACCGTTCTTTTACTTAGGTTCATATGCGGTAGCAATCCGTGGCTGCCGCGCACCACACGTGTGTTGCGAAAACCAAATTCAACCTTTAGCACTACATTTACAGCATAGCTTAGAACTTAGTGAACTGCGTGCGACATAACCTACGACAAACTTATTATTTGCGGTTGGTACAGTAATCGGGTTAGGGATCGAACCGCAAAAGTTTCTCCATCATAATAATACCTCCAAATTTGTCAAACGAGACTTCAGATGGTTTTACAACCTTTGGTGTTCTGCCTATAAGGGATACAGGCGTGAAGTCGTGTATGTATGAATGTAATTTTTAAAATTATTGAGTTATGGTTAACAGCATTACATGTGGTAAAAATATTACAGTATAAAATATTTGTTTACCCAATATGCTGCAATAGTAGCAAAGGGACGTAACTTTTTAGCTTGACAAAGCAGTAACTTCAGGCGCGCTGAATGATACCCGTGACCTTTGATCCCTGGGGTATTTTTTTTCTTTAACAAAACGTAATTGTAACAAAACCTTATATGTGCTTTCCCAAGAGCTAGGCTATCAAACACAAATCTATTATTTCAAATTCCACTAGATTACGAGTTCAAAAACAGAGTATACATGTACGTATACTAAGTTGGATTATTGTCGCTGTCCAATATCGCACGATTTATTTCCATGTAGGCGATTTTCTACAGTCCCTACAAGGTCTAAGTACTTCGATAAAATATTTTCCTAAGGCTTTCCTTGCCGATGGTATATCGCTTCGTGTAATAAATATTTAAACACTAGTGGGCAAGCCAGTTTTCATTACTTTTTATTGGAAACGCGTTAGTGTCTTACGTGTTGGATAGGAATATTAGGGTTACAGCATCATGTTTGCAATTCCAGGCTATAATATCCTATCTGCGCGCAATATTTGAGCTCACACCGTTTTGCAATTTCAGATGCTTTCATAAAATAAATCTAAGGAGTTGTTTTCGTTGTTGAAAAATGTTTATGTTTTAAAAAAGCCTTGCGTAAACTCCAGTCGAAACGTTTTTTTTTTAAGAATCAATTTCGGTAAATTAAGTCAAATTATATTTGCAATAAATAGTACTCTTCGGGACGATAGGATCTGAATCATTATGATAGAATAAGAATACCCGATTAATTTACACCTTTAAGTCTGTTGCGTCACGAAATTTTCATTTTTATCAAATAAGGTTAGGACGTTTGTCTTCCATGACACCTGATGGTTAGTGCACATGAAGACTAAGGACCCGTCCATCCACGAGAAACTTATTCACTCGACGCTTAAAAGTACCAGCAGGGCTAGCATGCAACCATCGAAAAATAGTCGAATCGACAAGATAAATATTATTTTGTTATTTTATCCTATTATGTAAGCTAATATGCGCACCATAATATACAGAATTACTCGATTTGATACAATGATTAAAACCACAGAACCAAATATGTCATAATCTTAATAAATTACATACACTAAATACCTTATTCTAAGAATATATCAATAAAAGGCCCAATTTATCGTTGTCGACGGTAGCATACTAGCCCCGCTGGGACTGTACTGGTCAGGGAAAATAGACGCAGGCAGTACAATCTAAACCCTGGTGACCCGTTTCAAAAAGAAACTGTCAAAGTCTTAATTTGCTTTTTTTTTTTGATTTTTGGAAATATCCGCCACATACAGATGTTCTGTCTGCATCAAGAGTTTGATGGTAAAAGGGTGTGTGTTCAATTTGTTCAGTCTATTTTGTCACGAAATCAAACTATCAAATTTCGTTTTCAAAAGGTAATATAAGAAAATACCAATTTCGTTTTTACAGGCTGAAAGGTCGTAAGGCAAGTCTTAAATTTTCATACACGTTTCATACAAGTTTATTTAAATAAAGCCACGAAAAAACCTTCAAGGTTTCATTTGATCTCTCCGACGATCTCAGTTTTTCGGATAACAAACCATTTTATGCAAATCACACAAATTCGATTTGCTCCCTATATGAAGTAACAAAGAATTTCAGATAGAAACGTTTTTTGTACTACGTTGATATTCGTGATATTCGGGAGTTGACTGAGTGAGCAACACCATTAGCTTTTAGTTTCAGTGATGCTGTGAATATATTGTAGTCTTATGTTGGTGCAGTAGCAATGTAATTGGTATATGAATAAATAAATAAGTTTCAAAATTGAATCTAATTTATTTTTTGCAGACGATGAGGTATTCAATAAGGCATTTCATAGACTACGGCTCATTTTTAACAATTTAGCTCATATATGATTGAAATTTGTAATATTTTTAGCGCTAGTGAACCTACTGTACCTACTAGACTTAGCTCCTTACTACTCGTACTATAAAGCTTAGCTTACCTCCATTAGCGGTGGCGTCAATAAGCAGACACAGCGGGATGGACGCGGGTATACTTAGATAATTTCAAAACTAAGATGTATAATAGAAGGCTCAAATTATGTACAACAAATTGTAAAGCAAGTGATGAGGCGCGTGGGGTGCACTTGACGGAAGCGACTGGTCTGAACGAGGACCTACAGAATGCAGTGAGAACCAGATTAATTAATTTAATAAAACAATTTTTAACCGGATTTATATGCGATGGAGGTATAACTTTTTCCACTGTCAAGAAGCCTGACACCTCAGTCGCTGGTGACCACGGCGTTTGCAAAGACACCGAAACGTCGAGTTAAAATGTAAAACATAAATTAAACGCGATAAACCCGGTTAAAAATTGTTTTATTTCATAGTATGAATCGCAAAAACTTAAGACAATATCAGAATAATGAATATAAGTGACAACAGCGTCGATGTTATGTATATGTAGTAAACAAGTGTAATTTTATAAGTTTTTATTTGATGGCCATCTCTACTAAATTTTGTTATCATTTAAACTAACTTATATTTACTTTACAAATCCTTTACTCCTCTATAAATTCAAAGAATTCCTAGTCCCAAACCATTACTCTCCAATGAAACCTGTCACAAACCGATACCTGGCAATAAATAAGGCTAATCCCCGAAAAAATGCGTTTCCCGCCGACAGCCCGCAGTCTGCGCGCGGGCAGTATCGCGGGTAGTTGATGGCGGGATTTGTGTCGACCCGCGTGGGACAGTCGGGGATAGGACGGTTACGTATGTTCATAAGTTAGGGACGTCAAGGAAGCCTTGGCCGTAAAACAACTTTTAATGGCCATTTATCAACATAATATTAGGTTTGGATTGCGGTTAAAGAATGCAAATAGTACCATTTTTTCAATTAATGTTTGAAATTGTTTTTACAATAATAGAGATTTGCGACGACCCGTGTGGCTATATGATAAAGTTATGATTTCATTTAATACAATGTTCAATACTATACGATCGATGCAGATGAGGAGATCTGTTGCGATCTTCGTGATTATAGTCTGGGACTTCGATGGTAGGCCTGGCAGGCACGTATCTCAATTAATCATAGTTGTCAAGGAAACCATATCGGTAAAAAATTCAGGAAGAATGTATATCAAGATTAAGTCACTATTTTTAAATATTTAAATTCAACGATTATTTGAAAAGGAAGACGTGAAAATATTCCAACTTATTTCATAAAATCAATCATTTTATGCGTCTTTTAAAAGAAATATCGTACTTGTCTATACCCAAATTGTTTGAAGTTTTGAAATTGTTTATTAACTGAACTGGAATTTACTTTTTGAATGGAATCTAGCTGTAACCTACCATTTTGTAAGTTTATAAAGCTGCCTGCTGTCTTTGCAATCTGCCTCTTCCGTAGTTCTGAAGTTTACCCAAAAATAGATTTTTTTTTAGAATAAATGTAATTGTTCTATGCTTATTTGTAAAGTAAATTTTACCTAAAAATGGCTAAGAAATCAACATATTAAATACTATGCATATAAAAAAAACTATCGAAGACTAAAATTAAATTTAAGATTTTTAATTTTTTCTCAGACAATCACACCAACTACATGGCCCCAAAGGAGGCATAGCTTGTGTTTACGGGATACCATGTAGCGAACGAGGGGGGAACCTAGAATACCTTAATACATAAACCTCGTCCGTTACTGACTGAGTGACTGACAGACAACGTACAGCCAAAACTTCTTGCCGTGGAGAGCTATAATTTGAAATATACAACCTTTAGAGGTTGTGCATTAAGGAAGGAATTCCTGAAATTCCCACGGGAAAGGGAATTATTGGACTTTTTAGTTTGTATCAAAAATCTTATTCCTCGAACGCACGGATATGATACTTGACATAAAGGTTTTTCAAAGAGTGACTGGTTGTTTTATGAATGGAATTCCCGAAATTTCCACGGGAAATAGGACTTTTTTTGTATGAAAAATCATATTCTTTGAGTGCACGGATTTGAAACTTCAATAAGCGATATTTACGCGGACGAAGTCGCGGACAACAGCTCGTAAATACACAAATAGATAAACACTCAGACACGGAACATTATAGTTTTAGTTTTTTATACATTTTTATGAACAGCGAAACCCGCCCACATTTCACAGCACAAAGATTGAGGAAGGTTAATGTATATACCTACCTAAATAAATTACATAACCGTGCTATTTGCGACTGTACCCATCCTACTATAAACACAACCAATTGGTAAGTAATGCAGGGATTCCTGTTGAAATGTTCCCTGATTTTACGACTTCTGTCGTGTCTTCAGAGATTTATTGGCACCCTTTGGGATATGTTAGTAATCCTCGCGATCTATGACATGGAGGTCTTGGAATCGATTTCCGAAGAGATTTAGTAGGATTTGTTATGTCAGACATTTTTATTCCTTGTATTATTAACTTACATGTTTTTTGTGAGGTTGGATGGATGGTTGCTTATAAGGTACTATTTATTACATTCTAGAACGGCTTTGCAGATTTTGAGAGTTGCAATGTCGTACCCTGTAGCATGGTAATATTATCAACAGTATATCAACTCGGCCGCATCCTTGAAATAAATGCCTATTGCTCCGCGGTCCATTCACATGTGATAGGGCTGCCCGCCTCCAGCATTTTAATTAGGTACACTTGCCTACTTTGTGTTTAATTCCAATTATTAGTTTTGTGATTGTAAATATACTTTTTTTATATAAACAAAATAAAATACTTTGTGAATTGAATAGGAAGTGTACAATTAAAATGCGTTTTGTGTCAAATATCATGTTTACGTTTGAATAACAAATCGGTCTGATAAATAAGCGACCAAAAATACTTGCGCCTCGAGTGAGGCGTACGAAATGATTTATTATTAAATTTTATAGTATAAAAATCCGCATTACTTTAGTAATAGGGGGTTATCTGTGACCTGTAGGGTACGAAAATTTCTAATATGTGTATGTCGCAGTGATTTTGTCAAAGACGTGATATTATAATTTCACGGTCTCTTTTCAGTGATATTGTAATTTCACGGGGCCGCAAGAGTGATATTATAATAACCCTATGCGTATTATGATTTTTACCTGTGATCCAATCTGATAAAACAAAAAAGCCGGAAAATGTTAGGCTGTATTTATTGTATACGCGAGCTGAGCGAGCATGGTGCGGCAGCACCCGCCGAAGCGTCATTATTGAAATTGGCCGACAATCCAAAATTTTATTATAATTTAAATATGTACTAAAAATTTGAAATAATTCAATATTGTCCAATTTATAGTTTTTATCGTGTAAGTTACTTACTCAATTAACATAATCATATTTCATATTCGCTAAGTAACATAACTTAATTATCACATATTCTTAAAATATCAATTTCACTGTATCGCTGTAGTGAAATAATGATGTCACTAAAACAAGGCCGTTATATTGTAAGAAATCTAATGCCGTGACAAAAACCCGTGTTATTGTAATTTCACTAGTCAGTTTATAAAACCACGGCTTTTATAATATCCCGGCGACATATAGAAGAATTAAACCTGAAATGATATTTTTTTGACATTCTCAATAAACCAAACGTTATATAATTTTTTGGAAAGTAAACCTAAGGAAAGATAGATAAATATCCTTAAGAAATAAGTTCCAATTCTAATAAAAAGCTAACCAAGTAATATTCTTTCCTCAAACCATATTTGGTAAGCCAGTTCAAGATAAGCCGAAAAATATCACGTTTACGAAACTTGTTACTTTGGTCAGCGGCCGAACCATTCAGAAGCTATACTGTCAAAATACGACAAAAATATCGTTTTCGTATCAAGTTCGTGAACGTGATGTTCGCTTTTATATTGCTGTAGGAGGGAGACGACAAGCGACGAGGCGTTTGGCGACGATACGTGATGTTAGGCGATGTTTGAACTTCTAGTTGGAAAGAAATATTCACTTACCTAGTTCGTGCTCGGACTGTAAAAGTTTTAATGTTTCAAGGCATCCTGGTGTAGTGTTATAAACGATGCTGTGGGTTTCGGTTCTGAGTCCTAAATTCAAATTCCGGTTCAGATAAAAGCCAACTAGTCATGTTTGTAATAAAAATTCAAATTGATTTTGTTGTGTATTTCTCAAGTTTGATTACCAAGTTTTAAAAAAAACTTAATTTTGCTAGAGAATAGGTCCAATTTGTAAACGGTAGAAGTAGATATTTATTTATTTTCATCTATAAATTAAACGAACCAATAAAACCATGACTGCCTCGTAAGGTTAACTTTGAAAGGCTCAGTCGACTTATGGTGCGTACAGATTGCTAGTAATGCCCATTCTGCCCACGTTGCGTATTTGGACGTTTAGTGCGCAGAATCTTACATTACAAGTTCCATTACAGCAATCTGTACGCACCATTAGAATCAGCTTGTTCAAAGATATTACTAAAACCGAGTGTACCCTGACTGTTGCTATGGTCTACTAATCCCATATAAAGTCTGTCGTCCGCACTCTGGCATCATCGGATCCATTAGCACATGTAATTGCTTAATCCCGGTAATTTGCTCCTTAGAAACGATTTAGGGGTTTTAAAATGGGCCGTAATCGACATGACACTCTCTAATTTTAAGTATCACATTAAGACATTAGGTCTAACTTAGAAGCTTGAAAATCAGTTTTCAACCGATTTTCAAAAGGCGGAGGTTTTAACATATTTCTCAATTCATATTTTTTTTTAATTATCAATCTTTTTTTTGTGTCTAAGTAACATAATTTTACGGACTCGATTATGAATTGAATATTCTCTTGTTTCATATGATAGAAGATACTTCAGCGGTGGTCCCGTATAAATTTCATCGAAATCGTTGTATTCGATGAAATTTATACGGGATTTAATTTTGAGTGCGGCGCGTCCAGCCTTAATATCATAATAACTTGAAATTCATATTGCCTTATAGAACTAATGACTGAAAGGCTAAATACCTTCAGTATTTCATACATTCAAAAACAGAACCGTATTGTGTTTTTTTTACGAACAACACAATAATACAGACGATTCAGTTTTACGAACAAAGTGGTTACGCATGGTTTTATAAAAGACAATATTTTCAGTTTTTAATAGTTGATACAATTCTGTTGTAAACAGGCATGATATGGTCGAATTGAGCTCAATAACGAAGTCGACTGGATATTTATTCTTTATAGCAAAAATATACTTTAAACAAATATCTATTCTTTTATTTTGTGTACGAACAGTACTCTGCGTCAAACTATGAAACGCAATATTCGAAACGAAATGAAATCGTAACTTTTCTCCTTGACTGTTCCAAACTTTTTAATTGCCTTTTATGGGTGTATTTTACTGGTTAGGGAGAGAGTAGAGCTCAGTTTTGTATTAAGTTTGAGTATAAGTCAGACTATGTCAGTATAGATTTAAAAACCTACTTGAATGTATTTTGTTACGATTGGAAAAAAATAAAGCTGATTAAAATTAAAACAGGAAAACATTAACTAAATTTGAATTTCGTTATTGAAGTTTCCTCTTGTTGAATATACACAAAGCAATTATGATCTGCTTTGAATATTATGTTTGCACGTACATTATTATTATTTTAATTTTGAATATCATATTAATTTAAAATTGAAGATAATCCAATAATATTAGTCTCAATAAGATTATTTCCCTATAAATATTTACCCTTTTCTCAAAACAGGCAAACTCAATCGGGAGATTAAAAAAGTATGTCCAGCAGGCGGTCTTTAAAACAATATTCCACCACTTAAGGCAATTATGTAAACAACGCCAGTAAGTGTAAGCGGTGACAGTAAACTTATCAATATCGTCGCCATCTTGTCGCCGCCGGCTTCCGGCGACTCATGGACACATCCGGTCGTCGCTACAGGATTATGATAATGCGAATTGACGACATTTACGACCTTCGAGATAAGACCTCGGCTTAGTTCGTGCTTTTTGTGGAGCAAGATTAGTTTGAGAAATGTTTAGTTTGTGTCACCTAAGGGGCAACCTAGTAAAGTGCCAAAGCCAAGCCATTTAACCAAGGTTCGTCCGGCTTTCATACCGCTTGACCATCTTTCAGCTTAGAGGGATGAAGATAAACAGGCATCTTTATTAACAAATGATGAAGAAGTTGGTGCGACTGAACTGGGTGAGAAAGAAAACATGACTGCTTATCTTCCCGAGTTCCATACCTTAACTGACTCTACAGTATGTAAAAGTCAGTTAAGGGGCGGAGGTTTAAATGTTTTTGTGGGTGATAGGCTGACCCCTTGTCACTGCAATAGTCTCTCTCCATCATTAATACCTCCAAATTTTATCAAACGCGACATATGTGTTTCTGCCTACCCCATAAAAGATACAGGCGTGGAGTTATGTATGTATGAAGAAGATGGTTTAAGGAATGAACTGTCTTCTCCAAAACTTAACCGGTACACATCACCGCCAGAACTCGGATGAGTCGTCTTTTACGACAACAATCCGCAGGTTTACCCTACGCGACCTGAAAATATCATCAATCATAATATTATTTACTCGTCGCGGTCTGAAAATATTATCTCCATATTATGTACGACAAATATTATCACCATAGTATAATCTCTGCATAAAAACATTACCGAGAAAGACCGCATTTTCTCAAGCTCTCATAAACTCGCAGATACTAACAACATTTTTAATGCAATCACCTCGCAGCGACTTCAGGACGGAGTTAACAAAATATACGAGTTTCAGTGAAATTACATCGGAATTTATGTCACGACTTATACTGTGTGCTCAAAACTACCTAAGTTTGGTAGAAAATGGCTTCACTTGTTTATTTGTCTGGTAGTTGTGGTGTTGTTATTATAAAATATATTAATGTGGTGCAGTAAGAGTGTGTGAATGACCCAGCTGTGAAAGAGTACTTAGATATGTAATGTTCAGTTCAAAAGTCAGTAACTTTCGTAATGAATAAATAAACTTTCTCATGTCAAAATATGTAACTGTCCTGATTGTCAAATGAATGGTTGAAGGATTTGGGATCTTTTGGACTATGGTTTGGAGAGGAGGGATAATTGAGAATTTGGGGATTCTGACTAGAGGCTTACGGGCGAGCGGTCATCGTATTGAATTGCTGTAAAGTGTATTCATTTGTATTCATTTTGTATTGAATTGTAAGGAAAAAGTCAGCCAATAAACTGTTGAACAATGCTGAGGAGTTTTATTTACGACAGATATTTTTATAAATACGAAAGAGGTTTTAAGTAAAATATGTTTTGGCTGGATTATATCGCGTATAATCTAAATGTCTGGATTATAATATAATTATAGTCAGAAATATTTGGCAGCAGATTTTATATGTAGGGTGGTCTGACCACCAAGCCGGAGTCACTCGAATAAGTCACCTTTTACGAAACACTTATCAAAGGCAGTAGCGCTTTTCTAATTCATTTTTTTTTTTTTTTTTCCAGCCACAGAAGACTACTCCTCAGAACACCCGTAGGCCTATTGACCGTACAAGTGCTCAAAGAGGAGAGGAGGAGAATACTCAGAAGTACGAAGGGGCACTTGCCAGGGGGATTAGACCCCGGCCAGATGACACCCAACAGTGTGAGACTTTTACTCACTAAACTCCCCCTGTATGGTCTTTTGTCTTTCTACCGACAATCGACCGAAGAACTGAGCGACAGCCAGTTGGGAAAAAGGCTGCGCGTGTAGATATAGGAACCACTTCGTGCTGAATCGACTACAGTAAACCAGCTAGGGGCTGGCAGATAGGAGGTTATCCAGATCTCGAGAGAGCTGGTTAGGAGGATCAGAAAGAACATCCTTAGGTCTGCGGATAGAGCGCTTAAATGACTTGGGATTGAGTTTGTAGGAGACAGTGTTTCGCACCAGCCCGTTCGGGTGGTTTTCGCAGCGTTTGTGGTGAGATAGGGACAGGGCCTTAAGGGTCTGTTGGATGGTGGGAAGTTTGAGATCCCTGTGTAAATCCGCGTTGCGAACGTAGTACGGCGCGTTAGTGGCTCTACGACAGAAGTTGTTTTGAATTATTTGGAGTTTATCGATTAACCGAGGTTTGGCGTGGGCGAATACGGGCGCGGCGTAAGTCATGACTGGCCTAATGCAGACCTTATATAACGTGCATTTGTTCCGTAGTGACATTTTGCTTAGACGACCTATCATGCTGTTGAGTCGGCCGAGATAGAATTTGGCTAGTTTGGTTACCCTGTTGATGTGGGGTTCGAAAGAGAGCGTTTTGTCAAGAGTGACACCGAGATATTTGACTGTGTTTTGCCACGGTATAGGGACTCCACGCATGCGGACGCACGGGGCGTGGTCGTCTAAGCGTTTGCGTTTGCGTATGAAGCAGATCGCCGAGTTTTTGTCGGGATTTACTTCAATGCGCCACTTAGAGAACCAGGCGCTGAGGTTGTTGACAGCCGACAGTAACTTTGCTGTTATTGACGAGTATTTCCGACCGCTGCAGTAGAGTGCAGTGTCGTCGGCGAAAAGAGCTAATTGAACCCCCTTGGGTGGTTTGGGGATGTCGTTGGTGTATACCGAGTATAGTAGCGGGGCGAGGACGGAGCCTTGCGGGACTCCGGCTTTTATCGGATGAGGGGAGGATAGCGTTCCTTCGAACCTAAATCGGAAGGTACGATTCTTTAAAAATGACGCGATTATACGGACTATCCTATCTGGGAGACCTAAAACGTATAATTTATGAACGAGTCCAACGTGCCAGACCTTGTCGAAGGCTTTGGCGACATCGAAGAAAACGGCGGCTGTTTTGAGTCGCTGAGGGTAGAACCCGGAGAGTATGTGTTCAACGATACGGTGAACCTGCTGAGGGCAGGAGTGCTGGGCGCGGAAGCCGAATTGCTCGGGGATGATGAGGGGATCACCGTCTATAGGAAACAAGTGATCTTTCATTCGAGAGAGAATGATACGTTCGAAGTTTTTGCCCAGGGCCTTGAGGAGGCTGATGGGTCTGTGGTTCGCAGGGATATGATGGGGCTTGCCGGGTTTGGGGATACCTATAACGATTGCTTCTTTCCAGGCTTTTGGAAAGTGACTAAGATCAAGGCAAGCGTTATAGATGATTGCCAAGATGACTAGGATTTGATTGGGCAGGTGCTTGAGCGCCTGATTGGAGATACCATCCGCCCCCGGAGCTTTTTTAGCTTGGAGACGTTTGATATGAGAGCGAATCTCGTCTACGGAGACCTTGACGGGTTCGCTGGTTGGGGGTAGGGAGTCCTCGAGGAGGACGTCTTCCTCGACCGCCTTGAGGTGGACGGGGTCGACTGGCTGGGAACTAGGAGAGCATTGTGAAGCAATGCTGTCGGCGAAAGTTTCGGCTTTTTCGTCATCCTCGAAGGCTAAGGTGCCATCAGGACGGGCCAGAGGAGGGACGTGAGAGATTGTGTCTACGCGGAGACTACGTGCTATTTTGTAGTAGGCCGTGTGAGAGGGAGTAATATTCTCCATAAGCTCGTTAGCTTGGAGTTCTCTGAATTCCGCGAGGGATTTTTTAACTTTACGTTGAAGTTGGTTTGCCGTTAACCTATACTCGGGAGTTGGGTAGCGCCTGGCTCGACGAAGTGCCACATTTTTCTGTTTAATGAGGGAGAGGATATGAGATGGGAGTTTGGGTTTTGGGACCGGGACTGTTTTGACGTTCTCACTGATAGCATTGGTGATGGCATCAGTGACAGCGTCAACAGCGCTGTCGATTCTTTCCGGACTATTGAGGTAGTCCGTCGGAAAGGCCAGCGGAGAGACAGGATCGATTGAAAGGAGAGCAAGGGAATTTTTAAAACCTTTCCAGTTGGTAAAGGTTTTAGTTGAGGGAACAGGATCGGGTTGACTACCAAGGATAAGTCTAACGGGACGGTGATCGGAGCCTAGGTCGTCGAGCGAATCTATAGAACGTAAGTCTAAAGAGACGTCCTTGACCAAGGCGAAGTCTAAGATGTCTGGGGAAAGGTTGACGTTAGCTGGATAGTGAGTGGGAGAGTTTGGACATAAGATATGTATATCTATGTTCATTGACTCAAGAATTTCATTGAGTTTGACTCCGTTACTGTTGGTTGTGTAGCACGACCAGTCAGTATGCTTACAGTTGAAATCTCCAAACATAATGACTGATTGGCCCAAACCCAGTATGGCTTCGAAGTCGCTGAGGATGGGAGGTTTACCACTGGGAAGGTAGATGGAGGCGACAATGATGGTTGGGTGGCCTGTCATGGCCACCTTACATACTGTCGCTTCCAGGTTGATGAGGGGAGGTGTAGGAATTGGGACACAGTGAAGACTTCTCTTGTAATAGATGGCAGTGCCGCCACCTAAGGCGGATGGCCTGTCATCCCTTACAAGAGAGTATTTGGGGATGGAAAAGCCTCTGCGATTCCTGGGGCTGAGCCAAGTTTCTTGGAGGAGGAAGAGGTCAAAGTCGTTATTTTGGAGGAAGTGTTTTACTTCTAGATGGTTGGGACGGAGTGAACGCGCGTTAAATGAGCCGAGAGTTAGGCCCTTTGGTTTGGTCTTTGAGCGACCAGACGTGACTGTGGGAGCACGAGGGATACTATTGTTTACCGCCATTGAGAAGATTGTTAATGTGCCGAATGACGGGTTCGTGTTTACGGAGGATCCTAAGAACGTCGGAGTCCGTCCTAGCTGTCGCGAGCTCGTTATCGATGTCTAAGTAGGTGTCTAGGTTTGCGAATTCGAGGAGGGCCCCTAGGCTAAGTTGGGACTTAGCCGGGGGAGGGAGAGTAGAAGTTTCCTTTGGTGGTGAAGAGGTTTTTCCAGGGTTTACCCAAGGCGATGAAGCCGGCAATGGGGCGGGAATGGATTGTGGTGACTGAGGGTCACTGGATGTATGATTGGGGCGAGTGGCCGGTTTTTTGGGCACAGTCGCTGACGGGGTTCTGGGCTTGGGAGCCTTAGGGCAGCCTTTGTAGTTGGCTGGATGGCCGGATTGGCCACAAAGTACGCAGGCTGGTTCGCCTGGGGAATCGGGTGTTCGCGAGCATTCCCGGGTGTAGTGGTCTCCCAGGCACTTGACGCACCTGGGGTTCGTGCCACAGTTGGCTGACGCGTGGCCATAAGACTGGCAGCGGTGGCACTGGGCGGGATAGGCCGATTTGCGCGGCCCCTCTACTTGGATTTTGGCGATTTGGCAGACTTTTTCTAGATCGCGAAAGATGGTTTTGGCTTTGGGGTTATTTTGGAGAATGACTAATTTGAGGGGGCAAGGATTACCGTTTCTAGTTTTAATTTGCTGGACGAATTCTACTGGGTAACCTTGGTCGGTTAAACTGTCGAGGACGTCGGAGTCGGGAATTTCGGGAGGGATCCCGCGAATAATGGCACGAACCTTGCGCTCGTCCGGGAGGGCATAGGTGTGGTATTGAATTTTTTGGGCTGTGAGATAACGTGTTAGGTCGCGGAAGCTGGGTACGTCACTGGTTTCGATTTTAAGAAAGTCACGCATGTTGGTCGCTTTTGAGTAACTGATTCGCTGATTTTTGCAGACGTTGGAGATTTGCATCCACCTATTTTTGTCTTTTAGGAAGACCGGTGGGGGTTTTTTATTGGATGTTGGAGCCGGAGCCGCGTTATTGGGGACTGCAGTTTTTCTTTTCGGGGAGCCGGGGGGAGGAGAGGCCTCTGGAGATGAGGAACGGGGCGCGTCATCGCGACATTTCTTCTTTTTTTTGTTTTTATTAGACGCGGTGAGCCAGTTGGCGTTTTCAACATCTGATTCGTGGCGAGTGGACGCGATCGACATATGGTCGACTTCTGAGCCTAAGGCATCCTGAGTAGCAGGAGCCAAGGGAGCCTGAGTGCCGGGAGACGCGGGGGAGGAGTCGAATACCACGGGAAATGACAGGGGCTGCGAGGCTTGGGTGAGATCCGGAGGGGTCTGTTCGGTATCGCGAGTTGAACAACGCGATTTAATGCGAGAGTTACGTTTGCGGGCTTTTGATGAGGTGTTTGACGCCACTGAAGGTGGTGTCTTGGAGTAAGGTGCGGCGGAGGACCGGAGGTTGGAGCGGGACCGGGAGCGTGACCCCGAGCGGGAGGTGGCCTGAGTGACCGGGGGAACCTGAGAGGTTTGAGTAAGGGAGGCCTGAGGGGCCGGGGGATGCGAGACCTGAGGGGTCAGGAGGGACGCGGATGGTGCCTGAAGGGCTGTTGGTGCGTTTTGCTGAGTGAGCATTGCGATTATTTGGTCGATTTTTACCTTAATTTCAAGGTAATCGGTACGAAGTTGGATAATTTGCTGCTGAGTCTGACTTACCTGACCCCGGAGCTCATGGAGCTCATCGGGCCTAGCCCTGGATTCGATGGGGGCCTCCATCGAATCCGGGGAACCTAACCTACTCTGAAAAAGGGCCCTAATCCTAGCTGGGCGAGCCCTATCCCGCCTACGTGCCGGTGAACGGCGAAATGGCTACACAAACTGCGCTGAAAGAAAGATCATCCTAGTGCGGACCTATTACCGATGAACGGCGGACGATCAGGCTTAGTTGTCACGGTTACGTATCCACCTGATCAGCGATGCTTCGGTTGGCAGTGGATGACTACCTTGAAAGGGCAGAAAGTCCACTCAACTTCCGCAGAGAACTTTCCGAAAAGAGCTTGACTTGAGACCTTACTCGCACGAATGCGGGAGAGGGAACAAGGAAAGCGCAGTACGAACACTCGGGAGCGGCCGCAGACACGACCGTTCGGGAGCGAACGCAAACGGGAAGTGTGTTTCTAATTCAGGGTGAAAAATTACATACATACATAACTTCACGCCTGTATCCCTTATGGGATAGGCAGAACACCAGAGGCTATAAAACCTACTGATGTCACGTTGAAAAATTTAGAGGTATTATAATAATTATGAAGAGAGACTATTGCAGTGACAGCCTATCGCCTACAAAAAAACCTCCAATAAAACCTCTTTTCCTTTACTGACTCTTACAGTATGCCCGGGAAGAGAAACAGCTCTTACATTTTATGTTTTGTTTTCGCTCCCATTCTAGCATGGAAGACTGGCGAAAAGTTTTGGTTATAAAAGTATTCTATTGAAAATAAATGTGCTTTCACTATATTCATTTTATCGCTAATGTTTGGTAAGCTAAGAATAGTTCTACTGCTCCTAAAAAGCTTGTCGTTAGAGGCAAGGCGACTAATCCGCGTGACCCTTTTTATAAAGTGCTTTTAATTCTGAACGCACGCGGTCACCGACCTCATTGAAATATTACATCACAAAGGATAGCTTTATTAAAAGGAATACCTACTTAGATGTTTCTTAAAATAAAGATTTAAATAGCTTGATTTTTTCCTCTAGGTATCCATTAACAGTTTTTCATTAAAATTAAGCCCTCTTTGTAAGAAGTACCTAATAATAATACAGTAATCCTCGCTTATAAGAAACCGCCTAAATTAAATATTATAAAGAAAAAGTCTACTTATTTGTTTTTTCTTGTATTTAATCATTTCTAATGAGATCGGACCGATAAAAAAATATTTCACTAATAGTTTTTACCTACCGGATGTTTCCACAAACATTTAAAAACGCTCTCTTTAAGGCATCCTCTAGTTTTTTTAATTTATTTTCACAAACTTTACAGTAATGACTATTAAGATTTGTCTACAAACGATTTCTGCAGTAAGTAAATGCTTTATATGATTTTGTTAATTTAAACTTGCCCGCAAAGTGTAATGTTGTAGGTAACAAAAGACACCTAAACTTCATATTACTTTCAAGTTAATATTAAAAGCATATATAACACAAACGTGCTAAGAATAAGAAAATACTAAGTTTTCGTTATTTAGCTCTCCTCGTTGGGGAGGGAGTTGTCTCATTGTACCGATATTAATCAAATATAGCTCCCCTGGGTCTCAATACCGGGCGCTCTGAATAAGTATAAAATTAGATTATTACAGTAATTAACAATAAGTTGGGGAAAATACAGGGTGTTAATTAATACAATGGAACAGATGATCAGCGTCAAAAGATGAAGCTGTGACTCCACGTATGTGGATTTCGGGCCAATTTTTTAATCCTTTGAATAAACTTAAATAAATATATAAACATCCATGACTTGACGACTAATATCTGTGTTCATCACACAAATATCCGTCGCCGCCGGGATTCGAACCCAGGACCTCTGGCATAGAAGGCAATTTATGTTACCGCTACACCAGCCGGTCGTCAAATATATTTGACAATTGCAATAGTCCCTCTCCATCAATATAATACCTCTAAATTTGTCAAACGTGACATCACATGGTTTTACAGCCTCTGGTGTTCTGCCTACCCCATAAAGGATACAGGCGTGAAGTTATCAAAGTCAAAAGTCAAAGTCAAAAGAATCTTTATTTCGTAAGTATTTAAATACATTTGAAATAAGTCAAACACTTTACAAATTGAACTGAATCTACCACCACTTCGTAAAGTCGATCTCTTGAGAAGAAGTGGCAAGAAACTCAACAGCAATCATCTTTAAAAAATACACAATAACAATTTACAACCAGGGAATCCCATCTTCTTGCATCTGGATATCTCATAGTAAAACTTTTTATATAACACTTATCCTTAAATCTATCGAAGGGTTAATCTTAAATATTTTGGAATTTTATTATAAAAGCGTACACATTGACCCATGAACGAGTATGTGATCTTCTGGAATCTACTATTATATTTATACACTAGCTTTATCCCGCAACTTCGTATGCGCTTAACTACCCTTCTCGTGGAAATTTCAGAAACTATACAACCAGACACCCACTGAAATAACCTTTATACCAAGTATCACGCCCATGCACTCAAGGAATAAGTTTTTTTCATACAAACTAAAAATCATATATTTCCCGTGCCCGTGGGAATTTTGGGATTTTTTTTCGTAGCACAACCAGTCACTTTTTGAAGAACCTTCATGCCAAGTATCACATCACAACACTCAAGGAATAAGATTTTTCATACAAACTAAAAAGTCCAACCTCTTTCCGTGGGAATTTCGGGAATTCCTTGCATAATACAAACAGACACTTATTGAGGAACCTTTATATCAAGTATCACATCCGTGCACTCAAGGGATGGGATTTTTTCATACAAACTAAAACATCATATATTTCCCGTTCCCGTGGGAATTTTGGGAATTCCTTTCATAACACAACCAGACACACATTGAAAAACCTTTATACCAAGTTTCACATCGGTGCACTCAAGGAATAAGATTTTTCATACAAACTAAAAAGTCCTATATTTCCCGTTCCCGTGGGAATTTCGGGAATTCCTTCCTTAGTGCACCCCTACATCCCCTAAAAAATGTATGTTCCAAATTTCAGCTCTCTACGCCTAGTAGTTACGGCTGTACGTTGTCTGTCAGTCACTCAGTCACTCAGTCACTCAGTACCTCAGTCACTCAGTCAGTAACGGAACAGTTTTATATATTGATTAGGCAATCAAGTACTAGACAGAAACGTAGACAGAGATATAGAGGTAAAGATAGAAGTAGATAGATGTAGCGATAGAGGTGAGAGAGAATACAGATAATGTGGATGGAGATGAGGATAGTCGTGGACAGAGATGGGACACAAACAATGTATAATTATGTGTGTATGTATGTACTTCTGTAGGGCCAGTCGTAAGCTACTTGGATTAGTCGTCTTTTACAAGACGCTTGCCCGGAGGCTGTAGGGCTTCTAGAAAACATCACTCACAAAACGTGAAGACGCGTTGGTGCAGTGGCGTGGCCTATATATTGATATGGCGTATAGTTGATTGCAACTCCAAGACCGCCGACTATTTCACAAGGTGACTTCCGTGCATTGGAGGGCACGTTAAGCAGTCGGTCTCAGGAGCTGTATACTTGTATAAAGGACGAGCTTATTCCCGCAACTTCGTACGCGCATAAACATAAAAGTCTTATTATTATCGACCCCGTGGAAATTTCAGGAATTCTTTCCATAATAAAACCAGACATACATTGAAGCCTTTATGCCAAGTATCATATCCGTGCACTCAAGGAATAAGATTTTTCATACAAACTAAAAAGTCCATTAATTCCCGTTCCCGTGGAAATTTTGGGAATTCCTTCCTGAGTGCTCCCCCACAAATTCTAAGGATTGTATGTTCCAAATTTCAGCTCTCTACGGCCACCAGTTTTGTCTGTCAGTCACTCAGTCAGTAACGGATGAGTTTTATATATTAAGAAAGATTGTGAAAATTGTGATATCCACCTCAACCAACCCTGAGCTACCTTGTTGGTTTACAGTTCCTCCTCGTTACTCAACCGAGAAACTCTTAGCCCAGCGGTGAGCTCATTACAAAGAGTTGTGATGATGATGATCAAAACAAGTTGAATGTCTTTTCAACAAGAACTTAAAAACATATATTAAGCACAGTATAGCCTGAACATCCTGTATACATAATAGATTTAATAACTTCAATGTGTTAGAAATAATAAAATATATTAAAATACTGTAATTTATTTACGCATTTACTGTATTTGAAATTCTCAAAGTGAAAGTCAATTTAGTTTTAATGTCCATTTCATATTATTCTAAAGCGTTTTGAAAACACATTTTTATTTTCCCTTATTTCTAGTAGTAAATAGAAATTAATGTGGTTTTGCTTTTTAAATAAACATTTGCAGATAAAAAGAAAATACGTTAATGCCTTTGACGGTCACCCACCACCAGAATCTGTTTTCTATAATATTATTTTAAAAACATGTTTGTGAACTAACTATTGAACAACAGCTTTAAAGAAAAGTACCTAGCATTATACCTATTGTTTTTGTGTTTTTATCTCCGTGTCAACTTTTCAGTGAGTGCATTGGGTAGTTGCTTTAACGTTTACCATCTTGAAGTAAGTTATTCAAATTGCGTACTTACCTTAAAATGGTTGTTGTGGCAATACCTCGACTTCTTTATTTGTTAGATGTGAGATGTTCACGTATTATTCTTAACTGTTAGACTCAATCTGAAGCGGATACTTAAATGAATTCATCTTCACTCTAAAGTAATAGGTATACCTCTTTAATTGTACACTTTAACTCGAGGTTTCGGTGTCTTTGCAGACTCCGTGTTTACATTACCTAATAAATTAACTATTAAAATACAGTACACAGATACGGTATGTAAAACACTTCTTTAGACAACGATATTAACTTCTCACTTATATCTTGTTTCAGATCCTCACTACGAAGTTGAATGCAACGCAGAACTAAACAACTACAGTCAGTTTTGTGACGTGTCATAAGGATGTGATCTGACTGTGTTTCACTCGCAGTTTTGTGGAATACCATAAGGATGTGATCTGACAGTGTAGTGAAGTGTTTCAGTGATTGAGTGACTAGCAGAGCTGCCGCCATGCAGACGAACGTACAAATTGACACGAAGAGTCTCCGCCACTCGCCGGACAAGAGAGGAGCTTATAAAATTACTGCTGAGGTAAGACTTTGCAATATAATCTATCACAGGTTTTAACCAGATGAGTTTGGACTCGACGCTCATGAGAACATTGTGAAAAAATACTTTATTAGGAATATTTGTTTTGTAAAACTAAACCTTATATGACGACCACTTTGGCGACGGGGTAAACCTATCTGCCTCAGACGCCAGTGGTTGCGGGTCCGACTCCCGCACGGAACAAGAAAAAAAAATATCATTGGTCTGGGCGTTTATCTATAAATGTATTTATTTTCTAGGTTCCCCCCTAGTTCGCTACATTCGCTTACTTTGGGGCCATGTAGTTGGTGTGATTGTGTGAGGATTTTATTTGTTTTATTTAATACTAGCTGCTGCCCGCGACGTCGTCTGCGCACCTACGATTATAACACTGCTAGCGTGATAATATGTAGCCTATATGTTGACCCGACTTCTTAACTATCTTCATGCCAAATTTGAAGTAAATCCATGCAGTACTTTTTGAGTTTATCCCGGAAAGACAAACAGACAAACAGACAAACAGACAAAAATTCTAAAAACTATATTTTTTGTTTCTGTTTCGATTGTAGATCATACCCCAAGTATTCTTTTAAAAAAATATTCAATGTACAGTTTTGACTTTCCTACCATTTTATTATATGTATAGATATTTATATAACCTATGTACTAAAATGTTTATAAAATACTCTAGGAATGCTATGTTAGTTTTGATAATTAGAATAATAAAAATAAGATTGGACTCAGAGATAAACAGATCGGTACATATTGTGATTGTCCAATATTTTAGTAAATGGGTTATATTTAATGATACAAAATGTTTATTCTTGATGAAAGTCAGAAGTAATAATCACGGTATTAAAACAATGGTAATTGAAAGGTCACAATGAAATCAACCGAGAGGAAAAATGCTGTAGAAAATCTTTCGGCACTCTTCTACCTAAAGTGCTCATTATACGGGGTCCGCTTATAATAATCAATTTTATTTTAATAGCAGGTTACGAATGACGAGTGGGTCTGAATTTCGAAAAATATTATTGTTTTAATATTTTTCATAAATCGAAATTTAAAAATATTCTTCTGTGGGTAAAATTTAAGATTCATCTACATTTTATGACTACATACAATTCGATGGGAACGTTTTTATTATTTGCTGTGTAGTCATAAACTACAAATCAAACTTAGATATTGATCACTTAGAAGAATTTTGAAATTTTCTTTTATGAAAATATTTAAAAAAAAATCTTAATTATGTCCCATTCATCAGTTTTAACCTACTATTAAAATATTATTGACTATTATAAGGCTACCCTATATAAATTAGCAGAGATCCCATAGGTGATGAGATGGGTGGAGCGCGTTTGGATGGAAGGAAGGCTGCAAACGGGACTGGACTCCAGCTCAAGATCGTATGTTTGCAGCCGAACGAGGCCTTACACTTATTTTTACATGTTACCTAAGTTGTTCACTAGTGGAAATTGTTTAAATAAATTTATAAAATCCCGAGACAATCACACTAACTACATGGCAAGCTAAGCATAGCTTGTGTTATGGGATACCATGTAGCGAACTAGGGGGGAACTTAGAATATAAATACATACATAGATAAACGACCAGACCCGAATCATTTTTTTTCTTGTTCCTTGCGGGAATCGAACCCGCGACCACTGGCGTCTAAGGCAGACAGTGTTACCCCATCGCCAAAAAACTATTTAGTGTTCATACTGATGACTGGTCAAAACAATCAAACGGATACAGTTTTTATATCTTACATCACAATGAATATACAAGACTTTTTTAAAATATATTTCGTATAACAAGGGTTTTTTTATTGAAGTCGAATGAACACAGAGTTGGCAGCAATAAATTATGACAGAGACACTGAAATATATGCGGCAGTGCCGCAGTATTTCAACTGGAATTTATTTGATTTTGCACTCCGGTATTAACAATTCATCTTTTAGCTATTCCATACCTATCACTACGACGCTGAAAACTAAATAGGTTAATGTTGGTAAAATTGGTGAAGCTGCTGGTGAAAATAAAGTTTGTATTTATGTGGTTTTGAGCATACCTACAGTCTGAAAAATTTATATTTAAGGATGTAAATGCCCCGACTTCGACGAGTATAGAATGACCTTATGTTTCTACTAAATAAAGCAGAGCTTAAATCGGGGCAATTTAGTTTTTATTAATATTATTATAGTGTGAATTAACTGTTCACTTCGTCACAAAGTGGACAAAGACGAGTCAAAACACCGCAACGGCGAGTTAAATGTTAATTATAGGAACAATAAAACGTGTTAGGACGTAATAGAGATCATTCATGGTGAGAAAAAATTACATAAAAAATTATATAATTATTTACTGAGTAAACTTAACCGTAAGTTAAAGAATTTATTACGCAACGCATGGTTACACTTGTACGGACGTACGCACGGCGCTATCAACACAGAATAGGTAGGTAGGTAAAAAACGGCTTCACGAACGGTCGTCGACCTTGTAAAACTCTTTATTCTTTTATAGGGAATCAACCCCAGCTAGACTGTTGAAAACAAATCTTCAAACCAAGGTGGCCTTGCTAGTTTACAACAGTGAAGACGGCTGTTGACAACCAAATGACGCATGACCTTGGCGGGTTGTAAACGGCGGTGTTTTGAATCACAGACATACATCTACATAGACAACGCAAGTGTCACGATTTGTATTGAAACCAAGCGTGCCGACTTTTTTTGTCGATATTCTGGAATCGATTTTCTAACAGACATACATACGCGCGGATTAAATCTAGCGGCGACCAACCTTGATGCTTGGTCTGGGATCGGACACGGAAAATACATGCGTTTGCGTTATCCATGTAGATGTATTTAAGACAGTGTGTACGCTCGTTATTGTATATTTTACTATATAACTATAACTACAAATGACTCAAATTTTGTATCTAAAAAAGCCTACGTTTCAACGTTTCGTTCTTCATATTCTCAATTGCATACAAAACTGCCATCGTGAAGATGTTGCCGACGCGAGAGATCAATGCGCACTGACAATTTGGGGCGTGGCTTAGCGTGATCTTGGTTTGTCTCCTTGTTTGCAACCATCGTTTTTAACAGTGTGGTTGTTACTCGGAATTGGTTGTCAACAACTTAACCTTGTTTGGAAGCATTGGTTTTCAACAGTCTGGATGGAGCTTTAGGCTGAAAAAATAAGTACCTACATAATTATGATCAGAAACGAGTACAAAGTGCTCTAATTCAGTATCTAAAATTGGTCACCAGTCACCCTGTATGAAAAAGAGAAAGATAATGAATCAGTTAACGTAGGTATTATATCGGGTTTCCATAACTGTTTACTGGTCGGATGCATTTTACAAGCAAACTGTATCTGGCAATGCGCCAGCAGTGAGTAGTGCTTAAAAAGCATTTAAAGTTAGTCTTGCAGCTGATGTCATAACAAAAGAGACAGATAAAATACTCTTTAATACAATTCTGGAAAAAGACGTCAACAATGTAACTTAATAATATTTTAAAGTTTTTGCATTTAAAATGCTTAATTACTCTTAAATAAAATGAAAAATGTGTTAAATAAAAATTACCCGACCAGGATTCGAACCTGGGACCTCTCGTTTGCCGGACGAGTGCTCTCCCACTGAGCTACCGGGGCCTGGCGGAACCTCGTAATTAATTCGTTTTTTTATTTAACACATTTTTCATTTTATTTAATGTGTAACTTACTTTTCTGTAACTAAAAATAAATCAAATGACAACGATTTGCTGGCGCGTACAGACTGGCATGCAAAAAAATGTGTATTTGCAGAAGGCTGGTCGTTCCAAACCAGTCAAAAAATTGTAATCGAATCTGAACTCGACATTAAGCTCAAAATTGGCTGTGGAAATTTGACAGATTTGTAAATTTGTTTGATAAAGTTTGATTCTTTATAAATGAAATTGTTTCACAAAATGTCAATTATCAGTTTTACTTATCAAAAATAAATTCGATGTCTTTAAATTTTTATTAATTATGTTAAGAAACATTCAAATTTAAGTTCAACAGATTAAGGTGTCCATGGTTACTTATCATCAATCAAGTTATTCTATAATATGAGAGAAAGCAAATCATAAAATAGCATCCCTGCGTGCTGATCGTATGCCGTTGCCGAGCTCCTTATACTTAGTTTTATAGAGTTTTATTTAGTTTCAAGAAAAATCTTGTGGAGACATCAATGCCACGCTCTCTTATTACAAAAATATTTTTTGTTTTTTCTGTAAGACTAGAAACATAATGTTTGCTTAATAGTTCTCTTGAATTTATTAAAGATTCAGGATTGAATTGTCTTTTGGTAATATATTATTGCTACGTATCGACATTCCAATAAACGATTTGCTACCTTCAGCTAGCCTTCTATTAGGAAACGCTACGCTATGGTAATTTCATAAGTATTTTTCATTAATTCATCACAACTGTTTGTAATGAGCCCACTGCAGGGCTATGAGTCCCTCCCCTGGGTGGCGAGGAGGTATAGGCCATAATCCACCAAGCTGGCACACTGCTGGTTGATTGATTTCAGAATTTTTAGTGCGCCGAAATGGCTTCTGACAAACCCTAACACTAAGTTTTGTGTACATACTTAGTAACCACGGCGCCATGACGACTTTAGTTTTTACAGAATAATTATCATCAATACATTTATTTCTTCTAGTTTGTATGTATATTATAACATTTTTTTTTCTATTTAGTATTTAAAATTATCTTGAGTTTTCGCGATTTATATTCGTAAATAAAGTATTTTTGAACCGGATTTATCGCGTATATATTTTAGATTTTAACTCGACGGACGTTTAGATATCTTTGCAGTAGGTGTGGTCATGAGAGACTCGTGATCGTCGTGAAGAGAATATATTTACGTAAATATTATGTAATTAATAAACCTTCCATACCGGACCGGGAGCGAAAGAAAAACATAGAATATACCAGCTGCTTCTCTTCCTGCGCATACTGTAAAAGTCAGTTGAGAGACAGAGATTTTTTATGACGTTTTTTGTGGGTAGTCTCTCAATAGTCTCTCTCCATCATTATAACACCTCCAAAGTCAAACGTGACATCAGTATGGTCTTATAACCTCTGGTTTTCTGCCTAACCCATAAGGAATACAGGCGTGAAGTTATATACGTATGTATGTATTAAATACTTTTAAAACGGATTTATTGTGTACGTCATAAGTTTAGTTGCCTTTTTATGACGTCATGGTCATTAAAGGTACTCAAAAACGTAGTTTATTAAATATTTAATAATCTCTCCAGTCATTCGAGAAGTTATCACCCTATGTCCGTACATTTTAAGGCTAAGTAGCGTAAGATTCCGCGCCATAACATAATGTTATATGCCACAAAGTCGTTCGCATTGTAGTAAAGATCTCTCCTGCGTGTAAAAAAAACGCCGATAAAATTTTATCTGAAGTAATGAAATCTGCGACGTGGAGAAATTCATAGCGTCAGCAAAACAGGACCGTAAAGAAACGCATAAAACAAAACAATGACGTTTAGTGAAATGATTTTATTTTCTATCGTAACTTTGAAAGAGTGGCTAATTTAAAGAGAAAATAAGGTCAAGCTCATTAGCTTGCAATGGTCTTTAAATACTCAAAATGACGTAAAAAAGTGCGTTGCTTTATAAAAATTGCGAATAAAACAGAGGTAATTTATCTTTATCTATGTATATTTATAACAAAATATTACAAAGAGGAAAGTGCTGACTATTTCTTTGTTTGAAGTGAATAAACGCAAAAACTCATCAACCATCATCTTATCGAAATTAAATGAAATATCTCAAAGCTTTACAAGGTTACTTCGCTTTTAAACCAGACGTTTGTTTTTCATGTCACCAACGTGACACGTTGTCCCACAGGTTAAATGTTCAGCCAGTACTTAAAAGATTTTGGATTGTTAAACAAACAGAGGCAGTTCATACCGTACTTTGGCAGGTCACCAAAAAAAAACTATCGATACGTTTCGTGCGGCTCTTTGGAATGTCCATTACTTAGAAATCGATGTTTCGACTGCGGCTAATAGTTCGGTGTTTATTATTATCTCGTCAGATTATTGTATAGCTTGTTTTTGTTCTTTTGATTAGTTCTGCATTGCTATATGCCTACGTTAGTATAAATATGGAAGTTTATGAATGTACGGGATTTTTACCACAATTTCAGACATTTTGATGCTTATACAAGCACCCTGATTTCGGCCTAATGCTTGAAACAACATCGCGTAAATTCAAAAACAGTTAAATGGTGGTTTTTGTAATATTAAAAAAAAACTCACTTATCTTCCATGCTGGACTGGGAGCGAAAGAAAACATAGAATGTGCCAGCTGCTTTATACTGTAAAGGTGTGTTAAGGGACAGAGGTTTTATTGGCATTTTTGCAGGCAATAGGCGATAGTCTCTCTCCATCATTATTACCGCCAAATTTGTCAAACGTGACATCAGATCGTTTTATAGCCTCTGGTGTTCTGCATACCCCATGTGTAAAGTGTAAAGTTATGTACGTAAAAACTCACTTTTATGCTCATTATAGGGTGTTCTTTATACAGTACTATCAATTTCTAAATAAAATTCAACAAACGCAAGGTAAATATTTATGCCAGCAGTTTTCTGCTGACCGTGGCACATACATAATGTATGCCGCGGCATTGCGGAGGGTATTTGACGACTCACACTTATTGAATACTACACGTATATACATGCACGCACTTTTATTTAGTCGGGTAATATAACTTAATAAAGCCTTATTGTGCGGCTGTAAGAATTGGATTTTTTTTAATGATTTGATTTGAATATACCGAAAATGAAAAGACTACATAGACATTTGTCTACATAGCAAATTGGATGCTGCATCCTAAGAATGGCTAATCTAACTTTAATAAATTATAATCTTATTTTCATTGAAATTACCTATTGCTGTATAGCATCTATTGTTAAAAGTAATCTTATTACATACCCACGGATCATACTGTTTAAACATCAAAATGAAGTCGGCTCTCAATGTTATAAATTACATGTTATCTGAAATTGGGAAAGACATATCCGTGGCTAAAAGGAAAGTTTGTTTATTTACAAGGAACTATCGTAGCGAATCCGTTGAAGTAAAATTAAACGGAGCACCTTTGCAACTAGTAGATACAGTGCGGTACCTGGGACTATGGTTCGATTAAAGTCTCATATGGAAGAAACACGTCAATGAGGTCTATGATAGAACTGTAAATTGTGTGAATATTTTTAAAGTGTTAGGTAGTTGGATATGGCTGGGGTGTCCACCCTATAAATCTTAGGAGGCTATATATATCTCTTGTACGCAGCCGGATAGATTATGCCTGTTTTCTATACGATAGTAGCGCCAATAGTCTTACTCTTACTTACTCTAATCTTTAATCCGACTTTTACTTAATATACACTGATTTTTCACGTCAAAGCAATAGTTCTGGAGCTGTATTCATAGGTTCTCAAGCGGGAGTTTCATTAAAATTCCTAGTTGATTGTTACACGATCTCCATCATGCATTTAGAGTTGATTTCCACATCAGAAGCTCTGGCTTATATAGAGTGTATCAACAGTTGATTGAATCAGGCGTTACTATGCGGAAATCCATGACAACTACTATAAAAAGTTATTTTGCTAATTCCGCGACTTGTACTTGCACTAGTGATGCAGGATTTTCATGCGTAAGTTCACCGCCCTCCCTCCCTCAAGCAAGAAGCAAGACATGCAATGAACACACACCTGGAAACCCACACCACAAGCTATCACCTAGGTGATACACTCTTTTCTCATTTACTGTCTGTACTGTATACTGAAGTGTAAAAAAATAAAAATATAGTACTTTACTGTTAGACCTTATTTTTAAATTAAATTTCATCTAGAAAATCTGAGGCTTATTAAGGAGAAAGATAGTAACTGCTAAAATATTACACTCACTACACGAATCGTCCAAGAAAGAGGTTTTCAGTCAACTGACTACATAGATAAGCTGTCAATCCGGCCAAGTGCTGATTGGTGAATTGTCAGGACGCTGAAACGGCTTTCGAATAATTCTAACAACTATACAAGTTTACAGCAACGGACTGCTGAACGTGCCCTCTCAAGCACGGTTAGCAGCTTTGTAATTAATGATTGCGTACATTATTTTACGCAAATAACGAAATACCTACCATAATATTTCATATTGATCGCAACTTGTCCATAGAATCAATTTAATTTTAAAATAAAGTTTCTCAATACTTATTCGAAACTAAAAAGTTCCTTTAAAGCATTGGTTACTTTGTAAACAAAAGTCGAACAAGGAAAACAAAATAATGGATACAAATGGCGCCAAATGAATAACGAAATTGTATGTGGGATTCACAGCAATCTGTTGCTCGGTCTAAACAAACCGAGGGCGGATCTGCAGTGGTTGCTATAGCAACGCAAACATTGAACGGCCTTCTCAAGGTCGAGTAGAAATTCTGCTACTCACCACTTCAATAGCCAAGCGCTAGAGTCACGTCCAAGCTTCACGGAAAATACATTGGAAAAGTGTGTCAGATTGCTGAAACATTTTGTGTCGATTAGCTTTCGCTAGTCGATGGCAGATGGCGTTAGTAGTATGTAAGTGTATTAGAAAGTGTTTCGTAGTTAGCATAAGTTGGTTTTCAATATTAAATAGATGGTTTTAAATAACATTGCTTTTAGTTTTTGTATTAATTTTTGCTTTGAATAGAATCGTGATGATTAAACATTTATACAAACCTTGAATATTAAATTATAATAACTAGACACATTTTATTGAGTTTTTTTTTTCATTCATAACTTCATGCCTGTATCCCTAATGGGGTAGGCAGAACACCAGAGGCTATAAAACCATCTCATGTCACTTTTGACTAATTTGGAGGTATTATTATGATGGAGAGAGACTATTGCAGTGACAGGGGGTCAGCCTATCGCCCGCACAAACGCCAATAAAACCTTCGTCCCTTAACTGACTTTTACAGTATGCCCGGGAAGAGAAGCAGCTGGCACATTCTATGTTTTTCTTTCGCTCCCAGTCCAGCATTGAGAAAATATTTATTGAGAAAATATTGCACATATTTTTAAGCTTAATAACTATAAGAAAAGATTTACTTACATACATACATAACTTCACGCCTGTATCCCTTATGGGGTAGGCAGAACATCAGAGGTTATAAGACCATCTGATGTCACGTTTGATTAATGAGGTATTATAATGATTGCGAGAGGCTATTGCAGTGACAGGGGGTCAGCCTATCGCCCACAAAAATGCCAATAAAACCTCTGTCCCTTAACCGACTTTTACAGTATGCCCGGGAAGAGAAGCAGCTGGCACATTCTATGTTTTTCTTTCGCTCCCAGTCCGCACATATTTTTAAGCTTAATAACTATAAGAAAAGATTTACTTACATACATACATACATAACTTCACGCCTGTATCCCTTATGGGGTAGGCAGAACATCAGAGGTTATAAGACCAACTGATGTCACGTTTGACTAATGAGGTATTATAATGATTGCGAGAGGCTATTGCAGTGACAGGGGGTCAGCCTATCGCCCACAAAAATGCCAATAAAACCTCTGTCCCTTAACCGACTTTTACAGTATGCCCGGGAAGAGAAGCAGCTGGCACATTCTATGTTTTTCTTTCACGCCCAGTCCAGCATGGAAGTAAAAAAGATTTACTTATTCATTTTATATCCTTAAAACATAAAGAAATACAAAGGTAATCAATATGCATTAAACTTATAGTAAAAGATATTATTAAGTCACCATTACTAAACGTTTATTCTCCTGAAGGACTAAAATTTGAATTTTAAGACATCGTAAATATTTAAATTTTAATCGTTTTAAACTATCGTGGTTATTTTCGCTATGACGTAATGAATTTACGGGATTCTTACCACGATTTCCGATTTTAATTTCGCGCGTCCGAAATTTCGATGCTGCTACAAGCACTATGATCGTGGACTGGCAGATGTAGGTAGGTGGTTATCACATTTAAATGCAGATAAAACAATCTACTTTCTTGTTCGTTTTGATCTGCTACTACTGAAACTCACATTAATGTCACTTTTGCAAAATACGCTCACATCACTGGGTTTTTGACCGGACACACCACTATAGCTGTTTTTTGGTTTAGTAAAAGTCTTAACCACTGGGTTCCACGTACTAGACAATTTAAAACCGTCTTCTTGATGTAAGTTATTTTCGCACTTTTTTATTTAATAATAATAATAATATTCATTTATTTGTACTTAAAGAACCACACACATTACAATAAAGAAATCAATAAAAAGTAGAAAGAAAAAAAAACAATATTAAAAACAATTGGGTGATAAAAAGTACACTAATTCTTTTACTTTTATAGCACGCTAGCACGGCCGCTCTTATCTCCCGATTTTATCCCTTTTTATTTCTAATGCTTCTTTCGAAAATCTTTTTAAGAATCCCGTAAATTCATTAAATCATATTTAAATATTGGTCAGTTATTCATGATCAATTAAAAAAATCTTAAACTATACAAATAATGGCTGTACCTACAACTTATACAGTTTGGGTTGTATACAAGTTTACTTTTAAATTATTTTTGTCTCCATGATTGAATATTTCGAATCTTTTGTGGTGCAGTAGTTGCCGTCACCGTGGTATGAGAGCGCCAGGGTTCGTGGCCCAGCTGGGCTACTCTCAGAAAAGCTTGGCTCGGACTGAACATGATAGGTCCTAGCCAGGTCCTGGTCCGCCTGTTTAAACTCCATTACGTTTGAATCATAAAAGTTGCAGAGCAACAAGTGACTTAAAAAACCGACTTCACGTCAAGACTTCGACTGAAGCATAAGGCCGTCAATGTAAATATTTATCGTATTCGTAGATAGTTTCTCAAAAATTTAAAATTTTTCAAGAAGTGCTTAATCGATTTCGATAAAATTTATAAGGTACCTACCACCTCTGAAGTCTATCATATGAAACAAGAAAATTAAATATCTATTCATAATTGTCTTAAAAATCGTGTAATGAAGATAACAAAAAAAAAACACGAGATGAGGATTTCCTACTCTTTGAAGTCGGTTGAAAACAATAAGAAATTTAAACACAGTATAATAATTTAATTTAAATATTAAATAATTACTTGCACTTCCGTGCTTCGTATACTTGTATACAGTAGTCGTTAGGGTTTGTCAGAATATGCCATTTCTGCGCCCTGAAGATTCAGAATCTATTAACAAGCAGTGGGCCAGCTTAATGGATTACGGCCTAAACCTGCTCATCACCCAGAGGAGAGACTCATAGCCCTGCAGTGGGCTCTCATTACACGAAGTTGTGATGTGTGTGACTTGCAGTTACTACTTATATTCTACGGTTGAAACCCTTTTGATCCAATCGTTTTGAAAAAAAAACGAACAAATTGAAGGGATTATTATTTTTCAACAAAGAACGAACACAACTTTTTCCAATTATGGTTCTTTCAATTAAATGTTTCGAGTTCATCGCGCCCAAAACGGCTGAAAGTAATAGAATTTAAAAAAGAATATACGTACAGCCAAAAGAGTTGTCGTTTTTGTCAGATTTAAGCATTGCTACATACATTGATAACACGTCGATACTATTTAGCTCTTAAAACTAACACAATAAGATCGTAAATTCTATTCTTACATTAATTACTAGTACGGCTTGGCCTGAACAATCCACAGTATATCTTTTTCTCCTTATTGCCGCCAGGGGACGCTAGTGGACCTGATTGGAAGTACATTCCTTCAGCTCATACAGATTACAATTACGAGACCGTAATAAAAGAAAGATACATTTAAGAGCGACGTGGGACAGTAAATTCATTGAGTTTGGTTTGATATGGTTGTATTTAATAAATAAAAATAAGCTTCAATCACACCAACTACAGGGCTTCATAGTAAGCGAAGCTTGTGTCATGAGATACCATGTAGCGAACTAGGGGGGAACCTACCAGGGGAACCTAAACGCCCAGACCCGGAACATTTCTTTGTTTTATTGTTTCGTGCGGGAATAGAACCCGCGACCTCACGATTGGCACAGCACGTCTAGACTACTGCACCATGGAGACCGTCATATTGTTTTAGTATTAGCCTAAGTAAGGTAAGGTGTAAGGGATTGTAAGGTATGCAGGTTTCATTCATACTCACTTTGAAGTAGGTTTTATCTTATACTAGCTACCGCGCGCAGTCTTACCCGCGTAACTTTTGATCCCGTAGGAATTTTGGGATAAAATATAGCCTATAACCTTCCTCAAGAGTTGGGCTATCAAATGCAAAAAAAATTTAAAATGTAAATATACGCGATAAATCCGGTTAAAAAGTGTTTTATTTAATAGTATGAATCGCGAAAACTTAAGACAATATTAAATGCAAAAAATTTCAAATTCCAATTGTAGTTTCTGAGATTAACGCGTTCAAACAAACAAGCAAAAAAAAAACAAACTCTTCAGCTTTATATATATGGAAATGTGTTATGGAAAGAAAAACATATGAGTAACGTAGTATGCCTGAGTTTAAGTAATTACCAACGCCTTTGGATCATGTAATATAAGATAAGGATTGCATTGCGATGCTGATTTGAAGTCAGAAAGTGTAATGTGTTAAACAAGGACAGAAGTTTGATCTTGCATTACATTTACGGTAATACCACATCAATCGACCGACGGACGAAACGAACAGTCGACGACGATCGCTGGTTTTTACTATGCCAAAAAATCCGGACCGACGAATATAGTAAAATACGTGATTTGTCCTTATTTCAAATCAATGTGTGGCTTCTTGAGATTGGCTTCTGTCTCGAATTAAGTGAATGCTACGTTTTGACCTTTTTTCCTAAACCGATATATTAACAGCTTATTGACAAAACTACAAGATTAATTTAGCTGACTTAAATCTAAATTTGAATTATCTTGATATCAACCTGTCACATGCGCAATGTACTATCGAACCAACTGAATTATGACCCACAACAAGCTTATTTTGGCAAATCGTCAAAATGCTTGTAGGTCAAAATTTTCTTGAAGAGGGTTACCATATCTCAGGATTTTTGAACTCTGCTCAGGATTGCGGCCGGATTTTGAAAATGTCATGAAACCTCTGGATTTTTTGGATTTCCAATAAAATATTTTTTTTCAGCTTAAAATTTTAATAATCTTTTTATTAAAAGGTTAGCATAAAAATATAATCTTCCTTTGGTAATAATTTCACAGTTAAAATCAGAACTTGTTTATCTAAATAAGTAGGCTTAATTAGTTTTATTATACTTTATTTTTGAAGATACCTTTTTAAGTAGGTAATGTGTTTACGTATACAATATGAACGGTTGTTTAACATAATATTACGTTTGTATTATTATTATAATTGAAAAGTACGTTTGACAGCAAATTCTTAAACTAAAAAATCTCAGGATTTTCCATTGGAAATCAAGACTTTTCTCAGGTGACGAAGTTGCTATCATTTCATTCGACACTGACATTTAATGAGTACTTAAATAATTCTTACAGTATCTAAAAAGTTCAGCTTCCACATTTAAAAACCTAGTAAGTCTTCAAAACGGGTTTTTCTTGTTTTTGAGCTGAATACAATAACAGAGTAAGACTGAACAAAACACAAAAACATCTGTATCCATAACAATTTTCAATAAAAAGTAAGAGAAACAACATCCTATGCTTACCCATTTTAAAACATAGCAAGTCGCAAACCCATTTCAAAAACTTAGTAAGTTAATACACTTACTAGGTTTTTGAAATAGTTAAATATACATAATAGGTTCTAAAATGGTCAAGTTAAGAAAAACAAATTATCATTAGTTCTAGTAACACATCAAAAGTTGTGCGTTACTAGTTTTTTTCTTAGAAAGTATATTATCATTCATGTAAATCATTCCGTGTTCTCCCCTTCGGCTTAAAATAGCCTTCCGCCCCTGGATCATCGTGTCGTAAAAGGTAACTGCTCCGAGTGACTGACCGCTTGGTGGTAGGATCCCTTCAGGGCCCGACTGGCTAGCAACCATCTTTCATATAAAATCTGCCGCAAATATCGTAGGGATATGTTCCGGCATTATTTTATGAAGAGCCAGATTTTTCCTAAGCTCGTGTGCTTCACATCTTCGTCATCTTCACTTACCATCAGGTGAGATTGAGGTCAAAGGTTAGCCTATTAAAAAAAATACCTGCACGCCGCCGCCACCAGTAGGTACAATTCCGCCGCGGCTTACTAATAATGGTCGGAGATCTCCTCCGTCTGCGCGAAATACTTACTTCTTATTTCTTCGGCATCTTGAAGGCATCCAGCACGGGCGACTTCTTAAATATTCGAATTCCGTCCATTGAGGACTTTAGGAAGTTTACCAGGTTCCTCACTCAAAGGCAGATTTACACATACACATACGCACTGGTAAAGAGGTGGAAGGAGCGTAAAAGAAGGGCGTAAAAAAGAATTGTTCTAATATTGTCTTAAGTTTTCGCGATTCATACTATTACATAAAACGCTTTTTAACCGGATTTATCGCGTATAGAAAACAGATAGATAGTATAGAAAGACTGAGAAACAGATGGAGATGATGATGTATAACTTTTTCAATCTATCAATCCGACGCTTGACACCTTAGTCGCTCGTGACCACGGGGTCTGCAAAGACACCGAAACGTTGAGTCAAAATTTAAAATGTAAATATACGCGATAAATCTGGTTAAAAAGTGTTTTATTTAAGAATTGTTCTCAGGGGAGCTCCATACGAACTATCCAACGAGGAGGTCTTCGAGGACCTCAAAGTCCAGAATCTTCCCGTGCAGGCTGTTTACGAGATGCACAATAACCGTGGCATAAGGTTCCACATCTGGTTTTTGACGACCACTTTGGCGAAGGGGTTGCGGGCTCGATTCCCGCACGCACGGAACAAGAAAAAAAAAAATGTTTCGTGTCTGGGTGTTTATCTATTTATGTATTATATTCTAGGTTCCCCTCTAGTTCGCTACATGGTATCCCACAACACAAGCTATGCTTACTTTGGAGCCATGTAGTTGGTGTAATTGTCTGGGAATTTTATTATTTTATTTATTATGGTTCATGACTGCTGGTTTTGATATAGTTTGCGAGGTCTAAGATTTTCATTTGTTTTTGTTTCAAGATGTTTTTCGCTTATCAAATAATTATGTAATTTAAATATTATAAAACAAAAATGCACCTTAAATTAATGGTACGGTCAGAACTTTTTGATCCATATTAATTTATGGTCAGATATTTAGTGATTCACGACGGCTGAAACAAATTCTGTTTTTCTGTAATATTGTCTTAAGTTTAAAAAAGATGCAGTCGCTCGTAAAAGTTGGTAAAAACACTTACTAGGTTGTGAAATGGGGCAGCCGAGTTATAAGTGCAATATACGCGATAGACCTTATAAGTTTGACAATTTCAAACAAATTTTCAGTAGAATGGGTCATAATTCAGTTGGTTCGATAGTACTATTACGCTGTGGCTGAATTCAAATGAAATATCAGATACTTAATATGTTTGAACATGAAATGGTTTCAATTTCGTTTCGGAAATGAAATTTAATAAGTCCGATGGATTCCAATATTGAATTGTGTTATAGCGAGTCTAGCCAAGCGAATTTCTGTCTGGACACCTATTGAGAGTGACATCCTCGATTAATATTATTCAATTTCCGTTTAGCTTTGATAAAAAGTAGTTGAATTTTTTTATCGAAGACATCAGAATTTCTTGAACTAAGTTTTTTACTTAAAAATAAAAAATTTAAAAGATATGAAAGAGTCGATAGATGGTAGAACGGATTAGTCGACGTGGACCGATAGGTTTTACTAGACTAATTCTAACTTACTGATCAGAAAAAACGGATCACATCGATCGCTGTCGATAGATTTGTCTGTTGACATCCTCACAAAGATGTATTTATTAGTTAATTATATGCTTTTAAAACATTGACTTTTTCTCACCAAACCATTTTTTATTTCTACTGCAATTAATAAACAAATTGTCAAAAAGCTGGTTTTCCGTTGAAACGTTTTAGTCATATTGGCGTTTAATATTCATTACAACTTTCTGTAATGAGCCTACTGCAGGGCTATGAGTCTCTCTCATGGGGGTACAGAGGCGGTATAAGCCGATAACCGCCAAGCTGGCAAAGTGCTGGTTGGTGAAAACGTACGTAGACATACATAGACGTATCATTATAAAGTTTTAATCATTATTCACAAATTCACAATCCACTACAATTCAATTATGCTAAGATAATACAGAACTGCATCTACATCTACCTATTCCTAGAACGGATGTTTATGTGCTCAGTCGGTTGGGACAGAACAAAGGCTGTCAGATTATAGATAGGATCTGACGTGAGGCTGAAAATGGGGGGGAGGCAGGGACGCCCCGGGAGATATCTTGAGACTAGATCGTGTTAGAGTTGTACAGACTATAAAAGTTTTAAGGGAGACGATTTAAATGTAAGAAAAATTAACTTCTCTCGACTCAAGATGGAAAGGGGTAGCGGTAAGAATAACAAACAACTAAAAAACATAATTTTACATTTTTCGGTCATAATTTTACACACGTTGTTCGACAACACGACGTTCCCTGCTTAACGAGGAGATTTCGACCGTAAACGAAGAAGGTTTCCCTGGTGGTAGTCAGGGAGCCAAAATGGTCTCTGATGAGCCCTAACGGCTGCTGTATACAAAAATACAGCTCCGGGACCGACCGAACAGAAATTAGTAATCGTCGGTCACCCATTCTTTTACCGATCGGCTTTAACGTTTCTAATATCTTCTTCTTCTTAATATATAAAACTGTTCCGTTACTGACTGAGTGACTGACAAACAACGTACAGCCATAAAGAGCTGAAATTTGAAACATACATTCCTTCGGAAGTGTAGAGGAGCACTAAGGAAGGTATTCCTGGAATTTCCGCGGAAACGGGAAATATTGTACTTTTTAATTTGTATGAAAAATCTTATTCCCTACTGCACGGATATGATGATTTGTGTAAAGTTTTTCCAATGGGTGTCTGGTTGTATTATGGAAGGAAGTGTTGAAATTCCCACGGGAACGGGAATTATAGGACTTTTAATTGATTTAATCAGGCGTTACTTTGCGGAAATCCATGACAACTACTATAAAAAAGTTACCTTGCTAATTCCACGACTTGTACTTGCACGAGTGATGCAGGATTTTCATGCGTTGGTTCACCGCCCTTCCTCCCTCAAGCAAGAAGCAATAAATGCAATGAAATGCAATGTGTTCATAAACACGCAAGGTAACTTTTTTATAAAAGGACTTTTAGTTTGTGTGAAAAATTCTCTTCCATGAGTGCACGGATTTGAAACTTGGTATAAAGGTTATTTCAATGTCTGTCTAGTTGTATTATGGAAAAAGTTTCTGAAATTCGTACAGGAAGGGTAGTTCAGCGCGTACGAAGTTGCGGGAAGAAGCTCGTTGAATGATAAAACAACGAACCACTACGTTACGAATACTTTTATATCTATGTATGACCAATTATTGTATTGTTTAAATGAAAGAACCTGGATTAGGTTGAGTTTTTATGTTTGGTGGAAATCTACAAAAAGAAGGTCTTAAATGTTAAGTTCAACTGTTGTTGTGTACACGCAATTGTTAATTGTAAACCGATTTTAACGATTTTTGCTTCGTTTTGGAGATCATACTTAAGAGGTAGTCCAAAATAAATTGTATCAAAATCAATTCAGCGTTTTTTGAAACATTTTTTTTTCAAAAAGCAAGTCAAAACCGACTTTGATCTTTGTTTTACCAAGCGATTGTTAGTGAAGCAATCGTAAAAGAAGGCCGTTTTTACTAAATTTTTTAAGAACAATAGATACACACATAAATCTTCATACCGCCACTGAACTCCGATCGTGAAGCCTACTGTATAATGCAGCGAGGCGGTCCCCCGGCGTCGGAGGATGCAAATGCTGAAGGCTTCACTTCTGACCTTGAACTAGTTCAGAAACTTTGCAATAAATAAAATAGAAAACTCCAAGTTCTAGCGTCAATAAAGTTTCTTTAAGAACTTTTGTTTTGACAAATAGACTAGAGGACAAAAAAATAAACTTCAGATGTTTATGAATATCTATAATATAGATATTATTATATCTAATGAACTTAAGTGAACATATGGGACACCGGGGCAAGACCGTATAGCTAACGATCTGGGCGTATAGTTCATCCGTTTTAAAGCTCAAAGGTATTAAATCAACATATATAAAGGGTCTTTCAATCCCTTACTGGTCGATTTCAAAATGGAATAAAACAGGCTGTGTATGAGATATTAACGTTTTTTTCTCCTTTATTTTAAAGATCCACTCATGCCATTATGTTTTGAATACGATATCATTCAACTGTCCGCCGCGTCTTCGAATGGTGGCACAAATCTGGTAGGTTTATATTTTCAACAGACCGATAACAATCAACAGGCAGATCCATTTTAATCCAATTTTTTAAGCCTAATTGCCTAATTTTTAAGCCTAATTGAATGGATATGATATTTTCTTGTGCGGGTTTTTGAAGTCTCCAATGACTAATTGAAATCACCAATAAGCCGCAATAAACTGATACCCTGAAAGTCGGCATAACCTTGGCCACCACTCAGGTTCAGTACAATTAATGCAGTGTAGTTATTGAAAAATGGATTTCCCGGATGTTGCGAATTATGTTATGTTCAAAACAAAATGGAATGATAGGGCCTTCACCTTCAGAGTGGACTAGATTTTTGGTGCGATCTCTGCCTCGTTGTTGATTATTTTCATTATATCTCATTACCTAAAACTTAAACTTATTTCTTTCTTGACAACTGTATATAGATATTTTAAAGTTACTATGGTTTTTTCTTGCAACTTGTTGCAATGTAACGTAGGTACAATTTTTAAACTTAATCGGCAACGTTTTTTTTTTTTTTTTTTGTTTTTCCGCCACAGAAAATTTTGGGCACCCCCTAAAACAAGCTTTAACCAGTAAAGCAAGCTTTAGCGGGAGGAGGATGAATCCTATTACGGACGAATGGGCATTCTATAAGCTGTTAACCCCAGTGGCTAACGGAGAATAGAATGCCCAGACAGTGTGGAGACTCACTCAGTGAGGCCGAGCATACCCACTAAACATCCCCCTTTACTGACTCACCTTGATTGAGGCCATTAGTCTTCATCGGAGCGACAGCCAATTGGAGAGAGAGGCTGCGCAGTGAGCGGCATCCGGACGGCTGCCACCAAAAGGAACTGAAAATAAGAAAAATAAAGCTAAGATTAGCAGAAATGACAAAGCTGAGACTAAGATATTATCTAGAGTGATCAGACTCACTCTGAGATAGGAATGCTGGAAAGAAGGACTACGTTTAGAAACGTTGAGCTTGCTGGAGTTTCCTGATAAGGGGAGCGAACTTGGTTAGGACCGGAAGAGCACCGTTGAAACCCTCTGGGCTGGCGTCGAGAGCGGCGCCGAAAGCCAGGATCTCATCGATGGGAGCGAGCTGGATCCAGAACGCCATGCGGTCTTGAGAACCTTTTGCGTTCTGGCACTGGGAAGCCGATTTGGCGGCCGGTTGCGATTGAGTCGCAACCCGGCTGCGCTGACCTGAAACGATAGGGGTAAAGGCCTTGGGGACCTTTGAACTGACTGGGGGAGCGTCCGAGCTAGGCTGCGGTCGCTCTCTCCAGTTCTCGATGGGCTTCACGGTAGCCCTGGCAGCACGCGGTGCCTTGGAGCAACCGCGAAAGTTTGCTGTGTGGCCTGACTGGCCGCACAAGACGCAGGACGGAGCGGTGGGCGATTCGGGAGTGCGAGAGCACTCCTTAGTCCCATGCGGTTCTAGGCACTTGACGCACCTAGGGGAAGCATGACAATTTGCCGCCGCATGACCATACAATTGGCAGCGGTGGCACTGACCTGGGAAACCACGCTTGTGCGGAGCTTCGACTCGGATGTTGGAGAGACCGCACACGGTGAGCTTGCCTCTGAAAATGGACTGCCCTTGCGGGCTCTTCGCTAGGATTACTAGCGCAAGTGGGAACTGCTTGCCTCGGCGGCTGTGCATTTTGTGCACAGACTCGACGGGGAAGCCTTGAGAAGACAAGTCCTCTTGGATTTGCTCGTTCGAGAGCTCGAACGGCACGTTCCTGAGGACGGCACGAATCTTACGCTCCTCAGGGAGGGCGTAAGTGTGGTACTCGAGCTTCTTGTCAGCAAGAAGCCGAGTGAAATTCCTGAAATCAGAAATTGAGCAGACAACGACCTTAATAGAGTCACCCACATTGGATGCCTTACTATACTGGATCTTCGGGGAGTGCGTTCCGCAGAGAGCTGAGACCTCGGTCCAGCGGCTCTTGTCCCGTAGGAAGACGGGGGGCGGAGACTTGACTTTCGGCGGAGCCGAATCTGATTGCGACGCAGGCTGTGACGCCGGGATCGCTGAAACAAAAGGCGCAGGAGCAGACGCCGGTGCGACATTTTGCGGAGCAGGAACAGCGGCTGGAGCAGCTGAAACGGATGGAGATAAAGTCGAAGAAGCATCTTGCTTCTTCTTCTTAGACTTGGACTTTTTGCGAACCTCTGTGAACGGAGCAGGAGATTCTGGAACTAAAGGAGCGGAGTCGGAATCACTACCCGGCGGGGTAGTTTTCCGTTTGCATGCGGTGGAATCTACCGACATGCAATCTGGAAAAGGATAGACGTACTCAGAAGGATCTGGAGACGCCGGAGAATCGGTTTGGAACCCCTGTGAACAAGAGGCGACCTGAGGACGAGCTGACGATTGCTTTCGCATGGACTCGATTTGAGCGAGAAGAGCTTCCTTCTCGGCTGCGTATTGAGCTTCCAGTGATTGTTTTTCGCTGGACATCTGGCTGAAATCTGTGGACGAGGGACGAGAGGATAATTCCTCCTGCAAGGAAGTGATCTGAGCCTGAAGCTCAGCAATCATCTTCCTGTCATGCTTGAATATGTGTTCATGGGAGTCAATGAGGCCTTTCTTATCCTCTTGAAGATTACGGATGCGACGACGATTGATTTCGCATTGATGCTCGGTACACTCAGGGTGACGAGGCATAATGCTGGGCTGGAAGAAAGTCTATCGGAGACAAACTGCGCTGTAAGAAAAACGACCTAGTACGGACCTATTGCCGGTGAACGGCGGACGATCAGGCTTAGTTGTCACGGTTACGTATCCACCTGACCAGCGATGCTTCGGCCGGTAGCAGTCGGGTCCGCCCTGAAAAGGGCAGATGAATTAGCCCCGACACCACACAGCCTCCACAAGAGAAAACTTTCCGAAAGAGCTTAACTTGGCACCTGACCCGCACGAGTGCGGGGGAGGGAACAAGGGCAGCGCAATACGAACACTCGGGAGCGGCCGCAGACACGACCGTTCGGGAGCGAACGCAAACGGGAAGTGCACGAATCGGCAACGCAACCTGAACCGGTATTTAGCCTCGACAGCGCGGGACGCGGGGAATACGCTCCACGGAGGGGTCTGAGCGAGCCAGCCGACATACCAGCGCACAACGCGACAGAGACCGGAGTGTTTGTGACTAAATGCGTACGCGCTGAGTACTTGATCCTTAACTACTTACCTTGTCTAAGTTTATCTCGCAATGCAATAAATATAGTCAAATATAGTGTTTATTCCCATACTGGGTAAGTTGTGCTTAGCATTTCTTTTTTAGAATAAGGTAGGCAATTCAAATAATGCTTATTAGTGTCTTATTTCGTAGCTGCTTATGATTGCCGTAGATCTTCTATATAATAAACATCTCTGTATAAATGTAATTGTATTGACTACTTAACTATTTTACTAGGTACTTTATTCTCGGCACTTTACAATTGCCTATTTAAAATAAGAAATATTATTCTTTTAAAGGTACCTACATGTACTACTTATTTCTATCTTTTTTTGTTTCAATACAAGTAACTGCTTATCTTAAGAAATATTAGTTATTCCCAATGTAAGTGCTTGGTATGGAAATAATAAATGTTAAACCAAATATGTAAATTGCTAATTTAGGGTGTAATCATACTGAATTCGATGTTCAATTTACTTACAACCTACCATCAGTTATATTGTAACCGTTTCTGCTTTTTTTATTACTGCCACTCAATCTCATATAAATTTGGAATGCAGCACTTTCCCAAGTACCTACGGGATGCGATTGCATATTAGCTAAAAGTTGGCAGCTTGAGATAACACCCATCGCATATCTAATGCTTAACATTGAAACCCTTACAGGAGCTAAGGCTGGATTAAGGAAGCTGCGTATAAAATACTAAGCTACATATGAAATACAGTCAGCCGCACTAATATACTAACGGATGATCAGTACGGTCATCGTCTATACTATACGACGGACTCAAGCGCTTGGACCAGGATTGGAACAGGGGAGTGTTGTTGGAGTTTCGTTGTCGAGTGCCAGTGAGAGACCTACCTACGACCCTGAATACCTTTTTTTGTTATTTTTTTGTTAAGATACGTTAATATAGTCTTAAATACTCAATTTTTGTCATTTTATTTATATCTAACGTGACAAAATGGCGCCCACTCTTATAGTTTAAAGGTTTCTCACTGGTTTCTCTCTGCAACGTTCACTTCCATTAAATCTGATTTTATTTGGTGATTGGTGTGTGCATGTTACTATACTTATTGTAAAACGATGATAGTAATCACCAAGTTACGTGCTATTTAAGTTATTTAAATTTACATCCTTGCTACACCTTTGTATATCACATTTTTTTTTAAAGCTAACAACTGTAAAGCACGTAATTTGGTTTCCAAGTAAGTATCTTAATTTTCCTTGTGCAACTTGTTTTTTTTTTCCTTTCTTCTTATTCATTACTTTCTTTCACTGCATCGTTCTAGATCAAATCTGATTATTGTGACAGAACGGAAATAACTGCTTTGGTCATTATTTAGATTCTTCATTCTTAAGTTTTTTTATTTCTTGTATTTTTTTTTATATTTGTTTTTTTTTTATATTTACTAAGCACAACATACCCAATTTTTTTTAGAAATGGCTTATCCAATAAAATTTTTACACTTGCAAAAATCAGAATTACAATATGAGGTTACAATTAGGGGTGAGATCCCTGCTGGCACTGTTCTTGAATTGAGAAGGCAAGTATGTAAGCTCACACAAACTTATCCTTCTAACGATATTGCTGATTCTTGTCTTGATTTTGAAGAGGATATAAAGGGCGTAACAGACTCTTTTGCTAAAGTTAAAGTTAACATAGAAAATTTATCTTTAAATCTAGACGAAAACTTAGTTGATCGAACGCGCTCGATATTGCACCATATTTACCATAGAATAAATCGTATTGAGCAACCAGTAACTACAGAAGGTAAAGCAAAATTAAAAACAGTTCAGAAAATGTATGAAGATTTTAGTTGTCAATACTCTAAGATTACTAAACCAGAACTTCTTAGTTCCTCACCTGAAACTCTTCATGACACTGAAAATGCTAAGTACTTATCTAACTTAGACAATTTAAATATATCGGTGCAATGTGATCGCGGGCTTTCTTCTGAAATAACCAAACTAAAATTCGACGGAAAGTCTTGTGTAAGATCTTTTATACAGAAACTCCAAGAATTTCGTGCTGCCAAAAATATTTCGGATGAAAAATTATTTTCCTTCGCATACGAAATTTTTATCGGTGACGCTTTGCACTGGTACCGCGCTATTAAGACTGAAATAGATAGCTTTGCAATGCTTATTGATCGTCTTCGCAATGATTTTGATGTTTTCGATTATGATTACCGAATGATCTCCGAAATACGAAGTCGCACACAAGGCGAGGGAGAAAATATTATAGTATATTTTTCAATAATGAAAGGTATGTTTTCACGCGTCAATAAAATGTTGACAGAGAAAGATCAACTTGACATTTTACTACACAATATTCGCCCATGTTATGCCAATGTTCTCGCAAATTGTCCTAATGTTTCTACTATTAAAGAACTACAAAGCCTTTGTCGTAATTATGAGCAAGCGAAGTGCCGTTCTGATAATTTTAGAGAACCTTTTGCTTCATCTTCAAAAACCTTGGCTCCAGAGTTTGCTTATAATAATTCTTTGAAACCAACTCTTAAGAACTTTAATTATAAACCTTTTTCAAATAATCATAATGCAACTAAAAGTACCTCGAATCCTCCTTTTAACAATGTGCTAGCAATCTCTGGCTCTCAATTTTGCTATCGTTGCCGCGTCAACACCCACAGCATGAAAGAGTGTCAAGCGGAACGAGTGATTTTTTGTTTCAAGTGTGGTAAGAAAGGTTTTCGCTCCACAGAGTGCCCTGATTGTAATGAAACAAAAACCCTAAAAGAAACAAAAAACGAGTAACTGAAAATTGTAGCAAACCAACCTTTTCGTACATTTACTCGGAATGGATAAATTGGTTGCGTACACTAAAAAAATTTTTCTCTTCATACAACGTTGCTACAATTTTCACTCAAGTACCGAGAAATGATCCTCGCCCTTACGTTAAAATTAATATAAAAAATCGGGAAAACCTAGACATTAACGGTTTACTTGACTCTGGGTCTGTCATTAGTATCCTAGGCGCAAACTCTCACAAATTTATAATGCAGATTGGCTTTTCAATGCATAAAGATGAATTAATTTCTGTGAATGCTGCCGGTGGGCAAACCCTAAAATCCATGGGCTATTTATCTTTACCAATTGTATTTGATGAACAAACTCACTATATTAAATTCCATGTCATACCAGAAGTAAACTCAGTTCTAATATTAGGTGTTGACTTCTGGGACAAATTTAAGATTTTGCCTAAATACTTAAAGAATGTGAAATACATAGAGAATAATAATCCTCAGCTATTAAATTTATCGTTGGAACATCAAAGACCTGATCCAGTTTGCTATGAAAATTTAAAATCTTTCGAGAAGCCAATCGTTGAAAATATTGTTAACAAATATAGACAAATATCTTTTGAGGTACGTGGTTTAGGCAGAACTAACCTTATAACTCATTCTATTGACACTGGTGCTACAGAACCTATTCGACAAAGATACTACCGTATGTCCCCGGAAAAGCAAAGGATAATTTCTGAACAAGTTGATGAAATGCTAGCTCTTGATGTTATCGAGCCTTGTGAAAGTCCATGGTCATCACCAGTGTTAGTGGTAGGTAAAAAAGATGGCAAACCTAGATTTTGCTTAGACAGCAGAAAGTTAAACTCAGTCACTAAGAAAGATGCTTATTGCTTACCTTATATTTCTGAAATCCTCGACAACCTCAAAAATGCTAAATATCTTTCCAGCCTCGATCTTTCAAAGGCATTTTGGCAATTACCGATTTTTTCAGCGCACAAAGAAAAAACCGCTTTCTATGTACCCGGTCGCGGAACGTTCCAGTTCAAAGTAACAGCTTTTGGCCTATCTAATGCACCAGCTACTCAGCAACGTTTGGTGGATAAACTCTTTGGTCCGGAATTCGAACTGAAGGTTTTTGCTTATTTAGATGACATTATTATAATAAGCGAAACCTTTGAAGAACACGTCACGCTTTTAAACCGCGTATTTCATAACCTAAAAAACGCTAACTTAACTATTAACCTAGAAAAGTGTAGTTTTTTTCGAAATAAGCTTCGCTACTTGGGATACATTGTCGATTCTCAGGGACTAAGGACCGACCCAGAAAAGGTTGAAGCCATTTTAAACTATCCCACCCCGACAAATCGAAAGGAAGTAAAACGCTTTTTGGGTACCGCTTCTTGGTACAGACGATTTATTCCAAATTTTAGCACAATCGCCGGACCTCTTAACAGATTAACATCAACTAAAAAAAATTCTCCACCTTTTCAATGGTCCGGAGAAGCCAATGAATCGTTCTTAAAATTGAAATACCTCCTCACCAATTCTCCAGTTCTGGCTTGGCCAGATTTTAATAGTTTCTTTGAGGTCCATACTGATGCTAGCAATTATGGCATAGGAGCTATGCTATCTCAGACCATAAATGGCACTGAACATCCCATTGCTTTTATGAGTAGGTCTCTGACTGGGCCAGAAAGAAATTATAGCGTCACTGAACGTGAAACTCTCGCTGTTTTAGTAGCCTTAGAACACTGGCGATGTTACTTAGAAAATGGCAAGATGTTTACCGTTTTTACAGACCATTCAGCTATAAAATGGTTTCTTTCGCTTTCAAACCCTACAGGAAGGTTAGCTAGATGGGGTGTAAGGCTATCTTCTTTTAATTTTGAAATAAAACATCGTCGTGGTAAGGATAACGTTGTCCCTGATTCTTTATCTAGGACACCTACCCTTGCTTTTATCTCAAGCTCTAATATCATTCCCCAAACTAAGGATTCTTGGTACTTAAAAATATTTGATGGTTGCCAAAAATCACCGACTTGTTTTCCTAATTACATCGTTAGAGATAACTGCCTCTATCGCTTCATGAAAAGCAAGTGTGTACTCACTTCTGAGTTCGATTGGAAAAAGGTTATTCCAGAGGAACAACGTCTTGAAGTTATAAAAGATAATCATTCCGAGCCCACTAGTGGACATTTTGGTATCTTTAAAACTTACAGACGATTGTTACTCCGATATTATTGGCCTAAAATGCACGCTGATGTTGTTAAATTCATAAATAACTGTGACACCTGCCTTGCCTATAAAATGCCTACTCATGGTGTACTAGGTGCCATGGGTAGACCCAAAGACTGTAGCAGACCTTTTCAAACCCTATCCATAGATCTAGTCGGCCCACTTCCCGCTTCTCGAAAACAACATTGCTATATATTTGTAGTCACCTGTTGTTTCTCCAAATATTGCATGATTTTCCCTCTACGAAGGGCTACTGCTGAATTAGTATCTAAACATTTGGAGGATAATGTTTTTTTTATCCACGGCGTACCTCAGACAATTATTCTTGACAATGGAGTTCAATTTACTAGTCGTGATATAGGTGATCTATTTAAAAGATACGCAGTCCCTAATGTCCATTATACCCCAAAATATACTCCTCAAATAAACACAGTTGAACGATACAACAAGACTATAGTAACTGCAATCTCCACATTCGTAAATGATGATCATCGCTCTTGGGACGTGCACTTACCAAAAATACAATTCGCGATGAATAATTCGGTAAATGAAGTTACTGGATTCACTCCTGCTTTTCTAGTCCACGGAAGAGAATTAGTTACAAGTGGGACTCATTATGTTGAAAATGATATCCCAAATGAGTTAATTTTCCTTCCACGGAACACATATGCCGAAAACTTAGGTAATCTTGCAGAAATATTTGATAAAGTACAGTTTTCACTTTGGCAATCTCACCTCAAAAATATGAACCGATATAACTTAAGGCGTAAACATGCAGAATTCAATGAAGGAGATATTGTTTGGAAACATTGTTACTTCCAAAGTGACAAAGATGCTCGTTTCACTAAAAAACTTGCACCTAAATATTTGAAGTGTCGGGTAAAGGTAAAGAAATCGCCTTTGGTATATATTCTCGAAGATATGGCCGGGAATGATCTTGGCTCTTGGCATATCAAAGACCTAAAATTAGTTAGTGCTAGATGTTAGAGTTAGTCTTTTATTAATTCGGATTTTTGTAGGAAAAATCCTCCTCTTGGGAGAGGGGTACTGTAACGTAGGTACAATTTTTAAACTTAATCGGCAACGCAACCTGAACCGGTATTTAGCCTCGACAGCGCGGGACGCGGGGAATACGCTCCACGGAGGGGTCTGAGCGAGCCAGCCGACATACCAGCGCACAACGCGACAGAGACCGGAGTGTTTGTGACTAAATGCGTACGCGCTGAGTACTTGATCCTTAACTACTTACCTTGTCTAAGTTTATCTCGTAATGCAATAAATATAGTCAAATATAGTGTTTATTCCCATACTGGGTAAGTTGTGCTTAGCATTTCTTTTTTAGAATAAGGTAGGCAATTCAAATAATGCTTATTAGTGTCTTATTTCGTAGCTGCTTATGATTGCCGTAGATCTTCTATATAATAAACATCTCTGTATAAATGTAATTGTATTGACTACTTAACTATTTTACTAGGTACTTTATTCTCGGCACTTTACAATTGCCTATTTAAAATAAGAAATATTATTCTTTTAAAGGTACCTACATGTACTACTTATTTCTATCTTTTTTTGTTTCAATACAAGTAACTGCTTATCTTAAGAAATATTAGTTATTCCCAATGTAAGTGCTTGGTATGGAAATAATAAATGTTAAACCAAATATGTAAATTGCTAATTTAGGGTGTAATCATACTGAATTCGATGTTCAATTTACTTACAACCTACCATCAGTTATATTGTAACCGTTTCTGCTTTTTTTATTACTGCCACTCAATCTCATATAAATTTGGAATGCAGCACTTTCCCAAGTACCTACGGGATGCGATTGCATATTAGCTAAAAGTTGGCAGCTTGAGATAACACCCATCGCATATCTAATGCTTAACATTGAAACCCTTACAGGAGCTAAGGCTGGATTAAGGAAGCTGCGTATAAAATACTAAGCTACATATGAAATACAGTCAGCCGCACTAATATACTAACGGATGATCAGTACGGTCATCGTCTATACTATACGACGGACTCAAGCGCTTGGACCAGGATTGGAACAGGGGAGTGTTGTTGGAGTTTCGTTGTCGAGTGCCAGTGAGAGACCTACCTACGACCCTGAATACCTTTTTTTGTTATTTTTTTGTTAAGATACGTTAATATAGTCTTAAATACTCTATTTTTGTCATTTTATTTATATCTAACGTGACAGCAACTTTGCCTGTTTTTTTAAAAAACATATAATTTAACATTTTCTTTGATACTGTTGATGGTACCTTAAATAACAAAGCTCTCCCCCGCTGCTTCAGTGATGTGTTCCGGTGACGTTTTATTTAGAATCAGCTCACTCTTAAACCCGTGTGCTGTCCCCTCTTGCTCGCTTGCCTTCTCGTACGAACTAAGAAAAAAACCGCAGAAGCAAAATTGTTTCACAGTTCAGAAAAACACTAAATAAACTTGTCCCGACCGGGAATTTAAATACCCGGGTTCGATCCCCGGCAGCATTGTAACCAAAAATAATCCATAAAACAAAAAAATACTAAAAAGTTTCGATGGCGTCTACGAGTATCCGGTAGCTTAAAGGTAAGAACACAGACTCTGTTGCGATATCCGGTTAGGTACATTGGTATTCAGAATATTTCTTATCTATATTATGGCTTTAAAAAATGCAACAAAAAAAAACAAAAATCATACCATAATTTCTTGAAATTAATATCTTGCTAAATAACAAAGAGTCAATTCCTTTAACCGACTCTTCTAAACAAAACAGCCTGTATAGTCCAGCTTTGGACAATACAGGGTGACCTTGTTCCAGATCGTGATCTAGGTGGCAGGTAGCGTCTGCGGAATTAATTTAAAAGGAATCTCGTGTCCAGATCGCAGATCTAGTGGAATAGGTAGAAATGCTTTCTAGGTATTGATTTAAGTTTTTACTATTGCATTTAATAAAATACGGCACATCTAAATGTTTTTTTAATATTAGCACTTTAGCACGCCGATATAAGGTTGTATATATCATAGAAATCGCGACCATCGACGCCGCTGAAAACGTTTAAACAATTGATAGAAAAAATGGTAAATGCCACGTAAATTTTGAGCAACATCTCAACATCTTAGCGGTGTCGATCGACGCGAATTCTATGCAATACGCGACCTTATACCAGGGAGTTAATGTGCTAAGTTTCAAGAAAAAACGTTTCAATGTGGCACCTTAAGACAGGCTTCTTTTCTGAGTCAGTCGTGACAGCGCGGTTTGTTAAGACACAAAATCGTACAGTTGCAATGTGCTATTATGCCTACGCAATATTAGCTCTTTTTTCCTACAAAATCGCCTTTAGGTAGTTGTTGTGCAAAACTTTTCCTGAAGGCTTACTTTATTAACTGATGACTGATAAAAATCAACGAATGCAGAGCATTAAAAAACCGACTACACGTCAAAACTTTGGCTGGTAAGCGATCTCCGATTTTTTACATATTTGAAAAATACATTTTTCATTAAGTTCTCAATCGATTTCAATAAAATTTATATGGACCAAGCGGAAGGTATCCTCTATCATATGAAACAAAAATCATCAAAATCGGTTCACCTAGTCAAAAGTTATGAGGTAACAAAAATTCGGTTAAAAATACAGACGAATTGAGCACCTACCTCCTTCTTTTTTGAAGTTGGTTGAAAAGGAGGTTCTGTATTTGTCTCATAGATCTAATTGTAGGGGTGAACAAGGAATAAGTTTTGGTTAAAAGTTTTAAAATTCATCTTTTCAGATATTAGCAAATAATAGGTTTATTAGTTTCCAATGAAGAGCCTTGATAAGTTAATAACAGCAAAATCTCACGATTGCTATCGTGCGCTTTATATTGTTTCCTCAAGTCACCTTTGTATGAACGATTTCCAGGGGTGAGCCAAGCTAAATGTTGACAAGTTATTTTCAAGGAGTACAATTTCATAATGTATTCTGTCAGCAGCATTATGACTTCAATACATTCGGATTAACTTTAGAAACGTGTAATTTTCCATTGTTGATGTTTCCACATTGGATTTGATAATCTGTATTAATATGCTCACGTTATTGTGTTTGAATTAAGTATGTTAGTTAAACAATTTTCATAATTTATTATTTAAAAGGTATCTGGGTATTTCTCTACTAAATGGAAAATCGGTGTCCCAAGCAAATTTCATTTAATAAATTGCAATAATTCTCAGTTTTTTGTATGTGTAATGATATAGTATTAGGTGTTCTAGATTCACTTCAGCTTATTTAGTAATTAAAAAAATTGATGTTTAATTAAATCCACATCAAACAACTCAAAAACAGTTCCCTGGTATGTCCCACTTCCCAAATCACAAGCCTTGTGAGAAATATTACCTTTTTTCCGGTATAAAAAATATTAAAATACTTTAAAAAAGCATTAACTATCATTACTAATCATAATTATATTTTTATTGTTAATATTAAATAAAAAATCTATTTGTGAAAGCTGTCCTCAATTTTTTTAAACATTCCCCTGATAAAATTTGAATCCTGCGTTTAACATAATCTAACAAAAAATAGTTTCTTTAAGAACTCGTACTATGAAAAAACAGTATCAGATACTGGAACATAACAAATATTGTTTTGTACCTACTCTTGAACAAAAGTATTGCATGTATAAATATTTGTCACTTCCAAATTGAACATTCATAGTTTTACCAAATTTACAATTATTAATTATTTTATTTGTCAATAATATGTAAAAAGTTTTATTTCATTTCATTTTAATTAATTTATCATTGGCTAGATCATTTATGTATCTGTGTTACCCCCTGTTACCCTTATTTTATCAAAACACTGACCACTCTGACTGGGATTCTGACCCAGAACCTATGGCCATCTCTGGTTAAAAGGACAAGTCTGAATACTAAAATTTATTGCAAATCTACTTGCGTAGTAGCTCTTTAAGAATGTTTTATCGACACTTCTACGTCTCTAAGGAGGCTCCATCAACTCCAGAGTAGACATCTCCTGATTTATGTGCTTTCATTACCGCCGTTGTTGGTGCGACAATCAAATTTATTCAGGTTCAAAGAACTTTAAGCACCTATGTCATTTTATGAAGATACCTAAGAGATGAGAAGTTAAATTTTGTTTTTGAAACGATTAAACTATTTGAGGTTATTTACATGCATACATACATAGCTTCACGCCTGTATCCCTTACTGTATGTAGGCAGAATACCAGGGGCTATAATAAAACCATCTGATGTCACGTTTGACGTTGTAGGTATTATAATGATGGAGAGAGACTATTGCAGTGACAGGGGCTCAGCCCATCGCCCGCAAAAACGACTATAAAACCTCTGTCCCTTAACTGATTTTTAAAGTATGCCCGGGACGAGAAGCAGCTGGCACAATCTATGTTTTTCTTTTGCTCCCAGTCTAGCATGGAAGTTATTAAGCTATTGCATAGCTTCTATCGCGGGCCTTGAGCGTGGGGACCGAATCCAGAAATTGCGTAACGAAAAAAACCTAACACCCCCCACTCCGACCGGCACAGCGGTGATACTTTGATTTCATAACTTTACATGCGGGCTTTAATAAACAATCAGCGCCATCTACTAGGAACTTGTGTAAGTTCATATTAGATCAAACATTACTGCATTAATAAAATAAATAAATAATTATAATTGCATAAGTTGATAAAAAATGCTATGCAATAGCTTTACCGCGGCAGTCTCCGAGTGCCACACGTCTTTTTATTTACTATTTATCGGAAGTTATTTAATCACTTTTTATTTACTTCCAGCATGGAAGTGAATAAAAAGTGATTAAATAACTTTATTTAGGTTATTTATTTACCATTTATTATTTATCACGATAAATACAAAAGAAAAACAAAACTATAAAGAAACACAAAGTCACAATGTAAGTATAAGCCCTATTGCTGGTAAGCGATTTCTAGCAACAACCAAATTACATGAAACTAAATTATACAAAGATGAAGCATTAGCTAGCTGTCATAGCAAAATAATAATAATAAATAATAAAACTACGTGCTGTTGGTATAATTGTGAAATGTTTGCAAGTAAAAGTCTACAAGCAAGTGTGTGATCTTATGGCAGTAAGACCATAAGATCACACACGTTAAGTCGTTTGAGACTAACGCCTTCATACTCTGTAACAATCAGCTATAGAGAGATATCAAAGATAAAGTATCTGTTTCAGCAAGGAACTTCTATATGTATAACATGTTAGTGGCATAAATCTATCTGCCTCAGACGCCAGAGGTTGCGGGTTTGATTCCCGCACGGAACAAGAAAAAAAAATTCCGGGTGTGGGCGTTTATTTATAATGTATTTATTTATATTTTAGGTGTCCCCCTAGTTCGCTACATGGTATCTCGTAACACAAGCTTTGTTTACTTTTAGGCCTATTTAAGTAGTTGTGATTATCTGGGGATTTTGTTAAACTAAAAACTCGACTGCGGAATACAGTAAGTTCAAACTAAAAAGCGCTAAACAAGCACATAAGACTATAAGAGCTTTTAAATGGTGTGTGTAATAAAAAATAGTAGCAGCAGGCGGGGACAATTAGTTTCAAGTACAAATATAAAACTGCTATAAGCTCTCAGACATTACAGTTTAAGTAAGTATTTTATGCGCCCCATATGTTTATTTTGAGACGCCATCTTGAAATTTCATGAATGCCATATTAACTTGCACAGCTAATACGAATCTTTCGATACCTCAAATGTTTAAATCTGTCTGGCAGTTCAGTTGAAATCAGAGAACAAGAAACAGACATACATACATACTTGCACATATGCTGAAAACATAACCCTCCTTTGCGTGCTGCAGTCAGGTAAAAAGGCGGTTTCTAGAGAGGTTGACCTTTAAAACACTAAGCAAACTTATTTTTCTCCATTTACAAAAACCTGAAACTGTCTCTAATTATTGAGAAACTCCTAATAAATAAGAATTAGTGAGACCGCGTACTTAGTCTAGATTACCCTTAAATTTCACAAAAGAAGTAAAAAATAATACACGTCGGGAGTGTTCTTATCTGGAGATTTATTCCGTAATAATTCCGGGTCGGGGCATAGCGGGGGATTAGGGTAGGTTTCGCTGGCAGTTAAACTAGAGTAACTCGTAGAAACGTTTTTTACTACCTTTTTATACGTCAAATGGGCAATAGGGGGAAATGGGCATGTGGGTTACTTGTTGGTTATTAATTATCAATAAAAACACTAACGATTTCAGAGAAGACTGTGGTTTGCTGATATTTGTGATTTCAGCGAAACATTTGCTTTCAGAAGTTTATCCAATAGTTATAAAAGTAGGTGGTATAGTTTCAAAGAAACTGCGAGGTCTTGATGAGGTGCTTTAAGTGCTTGGCACTGCTCAAATTGTTCTTATTCTTTTCGTAATAATTTCTCGAAAATTAAAAAAAAACTTTTCAAATAGGTATACAGAGAAGTCAATTTAATCGATCTAAATAGAGAAATAGGCTAGAACCAGGGATGAATTTATATTATACACTAGCTGTGCCGACTACTTCGTTCGCGTGGAAAAAAAAATTGTTTCTGTAAGGCTAAATGACAGGCGATTACCATGAGCACAAGTTTGTGCCAGGCGAGTTGAAAGTTGATGAGGTAAAATAAACTTTCTCCTGTATAGTTGAAATTTGGATATGTGTTTGAGCAAGTGTATTAGAATAAATATGTACAATGCCAGGCAGTTTTGAATAGCATAAGACCTTGCCAGGTGAGGGCAGCAGGTGATAGCTGCTGAGGGCGCGCGAGTAAGAGTGGTTTCGTTTTTAATCGTTTTAATGTAACCTACATTACTTTTTACATAAATTTTCTTCATCACTGTCCGACACTTCACTACTTCTGTTTTCGTAATATTCAAATTCAAAGAAGCTTTTATGGATTTTTTTAAAATTGGATCTAATAAACCATAGTGAACTTAAATTACAAACAATGACATACTCATAGTGTCTACAATGACTCCATGATCTTCAATAAAAGTGATAATTTATCATACCAACATCATGAAGAGGCAGATACGAAAATATATATATATATTTTTTTATAAGTGACTAAACCCGCGTTTGACCTCAATCTCACCTGACGGTAAGTGACGATGAGGTCGAAGATGAAAGCACACGGGTTTAGGAAGGAACTGGCTCTTTATACAATATTTCCGGAACACATTACCGCCGGAGCGGTAACATTTGGCGGCAGACTTTATATAAAGGGTGGTCGCTAGCCAGGCGGACCCAGAAGGGATCCTACCACCAAGCAAAAAATTTAAAATTTAATATAAGTACTATCATACATGCCAAATAGAAGAAGATGTATCCGCAGTGATAATAAAAATAAACTTTTTCCTGTCTAGTTAAAATTTGGATATGCTTTTGAGAAAAATTGAAATTATAATAAATATGTACATTGTAAATGTATGAAACAAAGAAACTTGAAAGCTAATGGCTACCAAAAACATAACGGTCGTTGTCGTGGAGCTTTGCAATCGTCACCGGTATCCTGCTTGTCGTCGTACCTGCCTTTTTGAGGTCTTTGTGGACTGCGTTCTGGAGGTCTTCGAGTCAACTGCCTTCAGCCATCCACCTCATTGGGTGCCACTTGGACGAATATCGGAAATTTTGAACTGACTCACGAAACTGAGGGAACAACATCGACAATACCAGTTGCTTCTACGTGCATCAAGAACATAGACGCCGTGCATCATTATTATTGTCATCTCAACGAAATGATCATAACGCTTTTGATGGCATAAAAGCGTGAGATCATTTCAATAGTAGGTAGGTATTTACTCATTCGAATTGAGTTAACGTATATATTTTTTTCTTGAGCTTGTCGTGCGTAGTCTTTTCCTTATAAAACAAATGATTTTCTTATATGCAGTCAATATAGTGCTACTGAATAATAGTTTTTGTTGGCTTCACAAAGCATGAATATTTTTTCTACGCCTCACCCTTTTAAATAGCAAAGCTTACTCGTGCAATATTTGCCTTTCTAACTTAGTGGTCTATGCACTTTTCAACTCGCCTAGCACAAACTTGTGCTCATGGTAATCGCCTATATTTTTTTTTCTAAGAATAACAATCAATTAAGTTCATCCTTTAAAAATTTTAGCCTTAAAGGAACAAGTTTTTTTTTCTTTTTTCTACAGTTTCAGCAATAAATTGGCTGATGATGTGCTGGGCTGACGCCTGCCAGGTCATGACCATTGCCTTTAGCATGCTATAAATCATAAGTGTACAAATTTCTAGCCTTACAGCAAGACCGTTCTTCGCAGGGTTCACTAGCTCTCCAGCTATAAGGTATCTTGTGTCAATGTAACAAACGTAGGATACAGGTAGGTATGCATGTACATACATACATAGCTTCACGCCTGTATTCCTTATGGGGTGGGTAGAACACCAGAGGCTATAAACCATCTGATGTCACATTTGACAAATTTGGAGGTATTATAATGATGGAGAGAGACTATTGCACTGACAGGTGGTTAACCTTTCGTCCGCGAAAACGCCAATAAAACCTCTGTCCCTTAACTGACTTTTACAGAATGCCTGGGAACAGAAGCAGCTGGCACATTTAATGTCCACTCCCTTTAATGTCCACTTTCACTCCCAGTCCAGCGTACAAACGGCAACAGAATTATGTATACTACCTTGAAAGATCGCGCGTATGCATACTGTATAATTCTGTTGAAATCTGTACAACGACCATTTGATATTTTCGAATCACATCTCGTCGCTTTGTCCCATTTTTCGTTCATCTATGTCAACCTAATCAAAAGAATTTTAATAAATTTTCAGAGACACCTTATTCTTTCCATTATTTTTTTTTTCTCTTTATTTAATTTAGCCTTACACCTTTGCGGTTACGTCGGCTAGGTATATTTACAATAATTAAGACATCACAATACACAAACGATACATAGTTAACAATTACTTATACAATATCAGTTAATCTTTTTTCGAAGGAGTAAATTAGGAAATTTAGTACTCTGTCACTATAAGTACTTTCGAAATTAGAGCTAAGACATGAATGCAAAAGGAAAAACAATTCTAGTTTGTGGGTTCCAGTATCAGTTAATAGACTCAAACGCTCGTTTTCGTTCTGGACAAAAAATCTAAATCTTGAGGTCTATACATTAGTATAAACAATAAATTACCCTGAATAATTACCCTTAGTTACCGTGGTCATAAAACAAGCACATACTGAAACTAAGTTTCGAAAAGTTAATTCCCTAAGGTGACCTGGTCTGGCTTAGATTTAAACCCAAGACTTCTCAGCCGTAGGTCAACACACCAGACCAATTAACCACGGAGGCAGTCTACGTACGTGGGTTGTAGATAAAGCTCATTTCAATTTAAAAAAAAATGCGAAGTGAACTAACTTTAAATATCTTTTGACAAACCTTTACGAAGTTAGCTATCAGTGGAACGATCTTTTAGTTCCACCTGAGCAAAGCTTTGATGGCCTCTGGCTACGGAGAATTTTCACTGCATTATCTTTAAAAGCTTTTTATTTAAATTTTATTTTAAATCTGAAGATTGTATAAATAATGTGCAAAAAATATTTAACTTGAAACTGGGAGGTTTTAGGTGTTTTGTAAAAGTGTTTAAAGTTGTATTTGAACTATTTGTTTTGATACTGTGAGGTTATAAATCGGGATTATAAATAAACTCAGCATTGATGTGTTCAATATTGTTTATATCTCTCAACTCATCAACTGTGTTTCATAAACGGAAAATAATTGATATTTGTAGGTTTCTTTGAATAAGCATGAACATAAAAAATTATTGTGCCGGTTTGTTCACACCACTAATTGAAACCACTCACTTTATATACCACGTAATATATATTATACCTAAACAAAGACAACCATAAACATTGTTTTAGATTCGAAATCTTCACTATCAAGGAGTAAGAGAGACTAAAAATCTTCGCGAGATTTGGAACTAAATTGCCCAAATTTTACATATATACATTTTAATTTTAATATGTCCATCGTCATAATTACAAGTCTTTGTTATAAGCCCACTGCAGGACTATGAGGCTCTCCTTTGATTAACAAGGATGTTTAGGCCGTGAACCACCAAGCTGTGCTGGTTGCTGGATGTCAGAACTTTCTGGGCTCTGAAATGGCTTCTGACAAACCCTAACGACTACTGTATACACGCATACAGCACCCGGGACCGACGCGCCCTCCGAAGCACAGAAATCACCACGAGAAATGAATGATCGGCGGTCACCCATCCTTCCATCCGATCGCGCTGAGCGTTACCTAACCTGCAATAAAGTTGATATAAAAAGGAGCCACGGCGCTTCAACGACTGAACCCTCACCCTTTCACCATTGGACAGAACTTCCACCCGTATGTGGTGGATATTCTGAAAAGTCCAGTATAGATACATACATAACATAACTTCACACCTGTATCCCTTATGGGGTAGTCAGAACACCAGAGGTTATAACACCATCTGATGTCACGTTTGACAAATGAAGTATTATAAGCCTATCGCCCACAAAAATGCTAATAAAACCTCTGTCCCTAAACTGCCTTTTACAGTATGCCCGGGAAGAGAAACAGTTGGCACATTCTATGTTTTTCTTTCGCTCCCAGTCCAGCATGAAAGTCCAGTATAGTCCTGGTACTTTTAAGCGTCGAGCAAATAGGTTTCTTGTGGATGGACGTGAACCACCTTAGTCTTGATGTTCACTTAACATCAGGTGCCATGGAAGACAAACGTCCCATCATTACTTTATAAAAAAAAAAACAACATACAAAATATCTGCAGATTTGTCAAAAATTCGTATCAAATTGGTGATCACTAGTGAACTCTTGCTTACAATCTCTTTATTCTTGTACATTTGCAAATAAAACAAATGCACTAGCGTCACGTGAGCGATAAGCATCCCTCTATTTCTAGACAAGTTGCTATCAAAATCACGTTCATACATACACGTCTAGACTAAGTGCATCTACTTTAGTGATATTTGCTATCAGATGGACTAAATCTTTGTACGAAATCAGACTTTACGAGTAGGGAATAAAAATGAGTAAGGAGTGGGAGGGTTTGAGTAGGAAAGTAGCTTTATGACCGTTTTGAACAAACGTGGGTGTGCTTTAAACTTTTTTGTTTCGTCTTAATCGTACTTGTTGATGTTTGTCGACGAATTTACTTTAAAATAGGAATTTTCCAGTAACTAATAACCTAATTAAGTAAGAGTTTTTCGATAAAATATAGTCTTTTTAAACTTTTTCTAGAAGTAGACTACTTTTGGTTGCCACCGATTGTGTTTTTTTTAATGTTCTTTATTTTCTATTTTGTGTTTGTACAATGAAGAGTAAATAAAATAAAGTAAATAAATAAATGGAAAATCCAGGAGGGTATTCGCCCATTTCGCTACAAGTTTACTTTTCGAAAGCTCTCTGTTATTTAATTATTTTTATTAGCTTAAACTGTCTTATTCCAAGTTAAAAGTGCCAAAAAGTTATTATCACTATAAAAGCTAAATAGTATAAACACTAAAGCTTATAATATCCCTAAATTGCCCAATTTTGGTCATTAAAAGTTTATCAGCTGTTTTAGTCATCTGCTGTTAAAGTGCCGTTACTCGAGTGAAACAGAAAATACATAATACCTATTTGTGCAAGTGCGATCGAAAGGCCAATTCAGTGTTTACGTTATTTATTAATTGTACAAGATATAATCCTATCCTATAATATGATTTGCATTGCGTGTAACAGTGACTCCGAAGAAAAAAAAATGTTAGTGTGTGTCCTATGTAAGGGCTCGTACCACTACAAGTGCCTTAACATGAAGTCAACCTTCTTCCTAAGCAATCTACGCGACCTTAAGCGTTCGTGGCGCTGCGCAGCATGTGAAAATGTCACATCCAGGCCTAGAAATGATGACACTCCAGTACGCAACACCCTAGCGCGCCCCACCCCAGATATGGACATGTCCTGTGATGATATGCAACATAATAATAGCGTACATGACACAACTCACCTGGATAGAACGCAGGTCTCGGAAGGCACTAGCACACACTTGTATCAACGCACAGACACTATCACTATAGATAAGTTTGCACAGTTGCTAGACTCCAAACTTGAATCGAACCTCAACTCTAGATTCGAGCTATTTCGAAAGGAGTTAAGCAAAGACTTCGAAGCATCATTAGGCGCACTTAAGACCGATCTCACTGAAACCACTGATATGTTGTTTTCTCAACTGAGTGAAGCAAAGTCTGATATAATGTCTTTGCAAACGAAAATAACTCTGCTTGAAACTGACAACGCCGGGCTCAAACTAGAAGTTGCTAGTTTGAAGAGTCGAGCCGGGCCTTCGTCGGAGCTGCAGGCAACAGTAGCAAGAATGCAATGCGAATTTAATGACAGGGAACAGGCTTCACTTCGCAACGACGTCGAGGTAAATGGCATCCCGGAGACCGAGGGTGAGTCTGTTGTTCACTTGGCCGTAATCGTAGCGAGAAAACTAGGTGTGAAGCTTGATGAAAGCGAAATAGCCAGTGCTGAGCGAGTAGGCCCCAAGCAAGCGCGAGCCAATTCAAGCACGAGTAAGCTTAGTAGTCAACGCGAGCCGCCATCCGCTACACGTCCGCGGCCAATAGTATTACGTCTTACCAGGCGCGCGGCGCGCGACGAACTGTTGAGGCAGGCGCGCGCGCGCCGCGGTGCCTCGACCGAGGATCTCGGCCTCCCTCCGCACGCGGCCAGACTTTTTTACACTGACCTCTATATTTACCACTGGACTGGCTGTTCCGTAAGTTTGACAGCTATTTTTTTGTGCCTATTTGAAGCGCCACTACCGAGTAGCGAGTGTCCGCAGAACAAATTTTGACGTATATTGCAAGTGGCCGCCAGAGAAGTGCTTGCTTATTGTTAAGTGATTTTATATTTTTTAAATATTAATTCGAATTTTATGTTGTTATTGTTATAAGCATTATATAAAAGTTATCAAGAATGAGGACATGTGACATATGTGTAAGCGACTAGTTTTAGTACCACGGACACTCGCTACTGCTCGCTACGTCCGACAGCGCCAAAATGGCGATTATCAAACGGGCACAAAAGCACTTTGACAGCCGCCAGTCCAGTGGTAAATATAGAGGTCAGTGCTTTTTTATGTTAATGAACGTTTAACAAAAACTAACCGCGTAATACTGGCAAAAACTCGCGAACTCGCTCACGTTGTTAAGTGGAAGTACGTCTGGTGCAGGGATGGCAGAATTTTTGCTCGTTGCAATGATCTATCTACGGTGCATGCCATTCGTTCAGAGGACGATATAAACCGTATTTTTAAACAAGGTTGTGCAGATTCCCCGCCATAATATTAGTGACACTTGCTTAATAATTTTAACCCATATCAAGTGTTTTTTCGCTATTGTGATAATAATGCCCCTTTTTTATTGTATAAACTTTCTTTTATTTATTATTTGTAAAAAACTTGTATATCTCTGTTATTCTTTTGAAATTGTGAGTTTATTATATTGCGTCGTTAGCCCAGTCTTTAAAAGTGCGTATGTTGAGCCAGCCTATCACATGAAGTTCTGGATCTCACCGGCAAATTATATACCTTTTACAGAGATTATTACTATACTGTTATCTCTTACGATTTATTTTAATAGTATAATTTATTATTTTCTTGTTTATTATATCTCATTTTATATGGAAAATCTAAGTATGTTCATTAGGTATTATTTATTCTTATTACATATATTATATAATTTGGAGCTTTTAGGTGCGCGGATCCAACTTAGTTGTTGCTGTGTTCCGGTATTGAAAATATTAGTAATTCATGGTGACCTATTATTAATGTCGTGTGGTCTATGTATTTTTAAATACTCATTTAACCTCAAACTTGTTCTTGACTACGCTGTGTGTGTTTTACAATTCAAAATATATTTTATAAATAATGGTTAGGGAAAAATATTTCAAAGTTAGTCTGTTCAACGCGGGGTCCCTGGGTACGGGGCATGACGAGCTGGTGGCTACAGTGGACCGCATCGGGCCGGATGTGCTGGCCATAAATGAGACGTGGTTGCGAGCGGGACAGGAGGGCCGCGCGCCCACGCTGCCCGGCTACCGTCTGCGGCACGTGCCGCGCCCGCCCGGCGCCCGCGCCCGCGGTGGCGGCGTCGGCTTCTATGTGAGGCGAGGAGTCACCGCGCGGACATGCTCGCACCCAAACTCGACTAACATTGAGCAAATGTGGCTGTCACTTCGTATCAAATCGACTCGAGTGCTTCTTGGTACTGCCTACAGACCTCCATGGCTAAGCACAAACGATTTCTTTGACGCATTGACAGAATCTATAATGACCCTTTCTCAACATGACACGGTAATTCTGACTGGCGACTTTAACATTGACACGAGAAATGACAAGGATATAAAATACAGACAATTGTTAGAGTTTTTAGATACTATGAAATTAAAAAACATGGTAACTGAACCCACCCATTTCACTGATCATAGCCAGACCCTTATTGACCTTGTGTGTACAAATGTGCCCGTCTTTAGTGTAGATGTTCACCACTCTTCTGACCTAGGCAAACATGCTTTTGTGACTTCATTATTTAAAATTAAAAAAAATAAGACTCCACCTATACGTATCTCCGTGAGACAGGTGAAAGACATTGACTTGGACATTCTCAATCTGGAATTAAATAAAATAGATTTTAATTATGTGGCTAAATTAAATGACGTCAATGAGATGGTTGAGGTTTTCAACAAAATGGTGCTGGACTTGATAGATAAATTGGCGCCATTAAAATCCATTACTATTCGTGACAAACCTGCTCCTTGGTTAACGCACAATGTTAGATATATGATGAGGCTTCGGGACGAAGCACATAAAAATTACCAAAAATCAGGTCTTGCTACGTATAAACTACAGTATAAAATGTTAAAAAAGCTTACTAGTACTAGTATCACTGCGGAAAAGAAGTGTTATTATGAACATCATATAAATAAAAACTTAAACAATTCTAAAAAACTCCGGAAAAACTTAAGTCATTCTCTCACAGTGAACTCTAAAAGGTCACACGATTTGCCCAGCCATCTAAATGACCCGGATCTGCTCAATAACCATTTCCTAGATATTCCCGGTAACAACGCGATAACCGTATCACAACTATCATATTTTGAGTTTCACAAAAAGCTCAACAACACTTTTACTTTGCATCCAGTATCTTGTCATCAAGTCGGTAAGGCCATTCTCTCAATAAAATCGAATGCTATGGGTGTTGATAAAATTACACGCGACATGATTCTGCTAACATTACCGCAAAGTCTCGAGGCAATCACTACTATTATCAATATGTCCATTTTGACATCTGTTTTTCCTAATCAGTGGAAAACAGCTTTAGTGCGCCCACTATCTAAGGTAGATCACCCAAATACATTTAAAGACATCCGCCCAATAAGCATAATCTCCTTTTTGTCTAAAGTTCTGGAAAGGATTATACACTTACAAGTTTTAAAATACTGTGAATGTAATAACATTCTTCCAGAACTGCAGTCGGGTTTCAGGCGGGGCCGCAGCACTACTACTGCACTTTTGGACGTAATAGATAATATACTATCGAACCAGGACAAAGGCAATGCCACTATTTTAACGCTACTTGACTTTTCGCGCGCTTTTGACTGTATTAATGTTTCTTTACTTATGTCCAAACTAGCTTACTATGGGTTTGACAATGATTCAGTGAAATGGTTTTATAGCTACTTGACTGGACGTAGCCAAAAAGTTATCATAGATACCCCAAATGGAACCATAAAGGAATCGAGCCCGCGACCTGTATCAAGAGGAGTACCGCAAGGTTCCATTTTGGGACCCCTGCTTTTCATTCTGTACACTTCGGATCTACCTGATAGTATCTGTCATTGCCAGTATCACATATATGCAGATGATCTGCAGGTGTACGTTCCTGTAAATGAATCCACAGTTATTGACGCCACCTCATGCCTTAATGAGGATTTATCTAGAATTTCAGTATGGTCAACAAAAAATTGTCTCGTATTAAATCCTGGAAAAACAAAATTTATGGTTCTGGGATCCAAGAACAACATTGCCAAGATTGACCAAGCACATCCGCCTAATGTTAAACTATTAGATGTCGACATTGACAGGGTACTCGAAGCCCGTAATCTCGGTTTGGTCTTGGATGTGAATCTTCGATTCCAGAATCATGTTCTTGAATGTGTCCGTGCCTGTTTTTATCGACTCAAGATATTGTACAGGATAAGGGACCATATATCCGTTGATATTAGAGTTAGACTTTGCGACGCTCTCGTGCTGTCAAGGTTAAACTACTGTATTGCGGTTTATGGTCCTTGTGCGTTACAGAAGTCACAATACTTATTACAGCGCATTCAGAATGCATGTGCACGCTATTGTTTCAAAATTCCCCCGCGAACACATATAACACCGTACCTAATAAAAGCAAAAATATTAAACATGAAAGCACGACAAAAATTATACTTAGCTTCCCTCCTTTTCGACGTCATAAAAACAAAGCAACCGGCGTACCTTTACAATAAATTAATATGGCGTACTGAACTTCGCATAAGATCAAAAAGTCATCTTTTGTCAATACCCGAGCATAAGACCGCAGCATTCCGCGGGAGTTTTAGATTTTGTGCCACTAAATGTTTTTTTTTTTTTTTTTGAAAGAAAGAAATCATTTATTTGCTGAATATGGTCGGTATTTACATGGTAAGTTAACATTATGGTGCAGCATACTCAACCGTGCAACGGTGTGCAAATTTTTTATGTCCTAAATCAATTACATAATACCAACATTAATATTGAAAAAAGAAAAACATAAATATCATTCAAAATTTTAAATTATAAGGTCATAACAAACATACAAAAATTATTGGTAAAATATGTCAAAATAGGTATGTATGTCAAAGTAGTACAATAAAATCACAAATATCAGTTTAAAAAGTCATTCACGCTATAATAACATTTTTCGACCAAATAATTAAATAATTCCTTTTTAAAATTTCTCAATGTCATATTTTTTAAAAAACTTGGCAGTTTATTATATATTCTAATAGCCATACAATACACATTTTTAGAATATAGGTTCAGTTTTTGGGCAGGTATGTAAAGTTTATTCTTGTGCCTTCCTTTACCATTTAACATTTCTTCATTTGTTTTGAAGAAGTATGCATGTGTTCGTACAAAAATGCATATTTCAAAAATGTATAAGCACGGAACTGTTAATATTTGATATTGTTTAAACAAAGGCTTACAGCTATCAAGATAGTTCCTCCTCCGCTTCGAAGAATTAATTCTAAACCTACATTTAAATCCTCCATGAAATCCTTTTTATTGGAAATTGATAAAACAAAAACATTTAGTGGCATAATTTAATGTAGTACAGTTGTCTTTATACATTTATATTTATTTACTCTATATATTTATTTATTATTTATCTATATTTATATTATTATTGAAATCTTATGTATACATGTAACTACAATTCCTATTTAAGTTCGTATTATGTATTATTCTATATATTTTGTAGTTATAATTACTCTCTGTTTATAGAGTTAATTACATTCTAATATTATATAATGAAATGGGCGTTTATCCTCAGGCGACGACAGAAAAGCATCGTTACGACGCAAGTCGTAACATATGATGAGTCGTAGCCTTTTGGCTGGCTTAACACATGCAATAATTTAAATTGCTGGTGAAACTCATCTATTTTTACTTTGTGAAATTGTCTACTTGTAATGTACCGAATTCGTGATTTTGTTTATTGTATTTTATGTTCTTTCTTTTTTATGTTCTAATTTGTTTTTCTTTTTATCATATTATTGTTATGTGTTTTGTCTGTCAATAAATATATTTCTATTTCTATTTCTAAAATATTTTTTCAAATCGAATTCGTGGTTTTATAATTAAACTTCTTTCTACTTTTTACTGCCTTTTTCATACAGACTAGATTCAGGTAAATTTGATTTAAAACGTATTTTATGTGAGTGGAATAATAGAAAATTATTAACAATTATTAATATAAGTGCCTCCTATTGTCTTAAGATTGCACAAATAAATAAAGTCTGCGTTTAAATACGGAATCTATAAATGTCTACAAAATGTGATTGAATACGATGAAATTTGTTTAGCCTCTTATTTGAAGTATGTAACATTCGCTTATTACGTATTTATTTAAGGACCTCAAAACGAAATTCAGTTTTTGTATCGTCAGCTAACCTTTTTGTGCCCCAGGGGACATACCGACAACCGCGTAGTGGCCTCATGCCCAAAAAGGTTTGTAGATCGACTTTCGTAAAAACAAAATGCTGCAAAAGTATACAATTTCCAATGTGTACAAATCTTATTGCTGTTGACAACACAGCATGGTGAGCCTTACTTATTGAACAGCTGAGAAGTGCTCATGCCGATAAGTCAAAGTTGTTTTTGGTCTAGTCAATAAAGTGTTGCTATTTTAATCAAACCGCACCAGTTGGCATGTTTGGTGAGACGAACGATACATTCTTATAGAAAATGGAACACATAATATTTTAAACCAAGGACTGTATACCGGTATGAATTTCTGTACAATTTTTTTCTGTATGACGTCATACCGTTAAATTAGGTGTATTTAAAAATAACAGTACAGGAATTCATACTGAAATAATTCTTGTACTTTTTTTATTATTGTAGCATAACTGATTTTTTTTTCAGTTAACTGAAATTTTCCGGTATTAATATTAATATTGATATTAAAATTTTAGTTTTAAATAACTGTAGAATGTTCGATAGTTTAGTTGAAGCCTATGAAGCGTAGGTACATATGCTGACCTATACATTTCGGTACAGAAATTAAATAAGTTATATTTCTGTACTTAAAACGTCTACAGAAATTAATCCGGTATACATTATTTGGGTACTGATATAATTAATTTAGATTTTAATAACTTGTACAGGTATTGTGTTTGATGAAGCAGTACACTAATAAGGGTACTGAAATTTTACTACTACTATTTAAAAAAATTATACCGATATGCAGTCCCTGTTTTAAACTAGCCACCTAACGCGGTTTTACCTGCGTAACTTTTAATCCCGTGGGATTTCGGGATAAAATATAGCCTATAACCTTCTTCAAGAGTTGGACTATCAAATGCAAAAATATTTTTTTAAATCCCACTTGTGCTTTTTGAGATTAGCGCGTTCAAACAAACAAACAAACTCTTCAGCTTTATATATTAGTATAGATAAACTTTGGAATGTGCTTTAGTAAGGCAAAATAACTTCAAAGATAAAATACTTTTTAACTCGCCCCCAAGTGGAATCCCGGCTTGCCGGGCACCCAGAGTTCTATCAACTGGGACCCAGCAGCTTAGTTTTATTTATCAAAAAAATCTAAAATTCAGCAAATAATGACAACTTATAATAAAATGAGGGAAAATAAATTGGAAAAAACTCACACTTGACCTTTTTTTGTCAAGCGTCACTTAAGACAGGTCTCAAGAGCTTTCATTAATACGGATCAAATATAGCATAGACATAAACAGGTAGCTTCACGCTGACCTAACTCACGACACGACACGACACGACACTGTTCGACAACTAGCGATCGTAAACAAACGAGATGCCAGTTCAGTGTAATGTGAAGTCCATTCCACAAATAACACTTTTACGACTGTTACCTATATCTAGACAATCGTAAAATTAATTTTACAATTATTTCTATTTTGGTGTACTGTGTTGTTTTAAGGTGTAATGGTGTTAACGATAAATAAATTATAGGTCTTGCAGTCATTACATTATCTGGTTTATACAGAACAAAAGAAAAAAGACACCTAGGTTTTATTGCGTATAACTTATATTTATAACATATAAACTGGACACGTCCATGCTGGACTGGGAGCGAAAGAAAAACATAGAATGTGCCAGCTGCTTCTCTTCCCGGCATACGTAAAAGTCAGTTAAGGGACAGAGGTTTTATTGGCGTTTTTTGCGGGCGATAGGCTGACCCCCTGTCACTGCAATAGTCTCTCTCCATCATTATAATACCTCGAAATTTGTCAAACGTGACATCAGATGGTTTGATGGCCTCTGGTGTTCTGCCTAAGGGATACAGGCGTGAAGTTATGTATGTATGTATGTACGTGTGACCACTGAAGAGGTGCTACTCCAAGCAAGGGCCACTCAGATTGGTAGCATTTTAAAATACGCTTACCCAGCAGCGGTAGGTCTACCTTATGCCCTAAACAAAAAAAAACGCTAAACGACAAAGCAATTCAAATAATGTCCTCAAGAAAGCGGCTGCTCTATGTTGCATTGTCAACAGGCCACGTCACATTGACAGCATTCATCATAGAATGACGTCACACAATGGTTGCTATGAGACAGATTTGGGAATGCGCAACTATTGGGTTCATGTATGTCCATTGTCCAGTAAGCTGCAATGGAACTAAAATGGATCCCTAAATTTTTAAGATTCTTTTTTTTAGGAAATTGACAAATATTTGGGCTAAAATTAAGGTTATTTGCGGAATTAATTAAAATCCATCTTCAATCGGAATTTAAAACAAAAAAAGTAGCTATTTAGAAACTTCTGTCTCACATCTCGGTTGGGTCTAGTTTCTCTGCTACATCTGCCTGTAGGTTAAGTCACAGATTAAGTCACGAAAAAATCTGCGATGAGTTATATTTTCCATTTCCCTAAGTTGTTCATAGATACCTTGCCTGAACACAGCATAGGAAACCCAAGTCCGTGTGTTGTCATCTGCAACCTCATCGTCTCTTACCACCAGGTGAGACTGAGCTCATAAATTAACTTAATCACTAATAAAATAATCAACGAATACAGAGCATTAAAAAACCGACTTCGCGACAAAACTTTGGTTGAATTATCAACGAATGCACAGCATTAAAAAAACCGATTTCACGTCAAACTTTGGCTGAGTTGACAATGTCATCAACGTAAACATTCCCGAAATCATAAATATTTTTTAAAAGTTTGAAATTTTCATTGAAGTACTCAACCGATTTCGATGAAATTCAAATTACACCAACTATGAATCCTTTATCGTATGAAAAAACAATTTTCAAAACCAATTCATAAATGTCCGAAATATCGTGTAACAAAGATACAAAAAAAAACATATAGACGAATTGAAAACCTCCTCCTTTTTTGGAAATCGGTTGAAAACGCATTGCAATCTGTTTATCCGTTTGGACGTACGATGTTAGAGACAGCACACATTAAACTTAACATACCGCATGTTACTTCGAGGAGAATGTTATAAGAAAATATTTTTTAGGTTAGATATTTAACTGTATACTTTTTCACGGTGACTTCAAAGTCTTTGACTACAATTTTACCTGAAAAAAAGTAAAGACGACAGTTAGCAGGTTTCGGAAGGCACACATTAGATTCTATCAAAGCAGATTTATATAAAGACTCTTTACTATTCAGGTGAAACCTAAAGGGATCATATCACCAAGCAGAATAGATTCGTAATAGATAATAAAATGATAAATAAAAGTATCCATTTGAAAACTTCACAAGTTATGTTGGTCAGCCGGTGTGGTGAGTTTTAAAAAAGGAAAACTACAGTATTGTAAAATAGTATATTATGTAATAAGTGAGCTAAGTTCTCGGCTCATTATTAAGCCCTCGCCTGCGGCTCGGGCTCAAATCACAGCCTCGACTGTAATTAGCAACGCTCACGAGTTACATACGACGTTTTTCAACACACTTGTGAGTAAAAGACAGACATACGTGGTCATAAAATAACAAACACATTTGATAACAAAGCTGTGAATTGTGATTGAAAAATGGCGCCGAACCTCGCGCATGCGCGTAGGTTTTTTTTTCCGCCAAACGTGTCAATGTCTGTATAGCATATACCTATTTTAAGTGACAATGTTTAATTTGGAGTGGTAAATGCAAATATTTTAATATTTTATAACAAATTATTGTAAATTGTGAATAATTTGTTTGATATACAAATTTGTTTTACTAATATAATGCGCAAACATTTAAAAATGTATATGGATTTGAAATGGTATAAAATCTCTTTGTTGTTTCTGAAAATATTTAATGTATAACCCGGACCAATAAAATATGCTCTGTTTACTCGCATGTAATTTGCACAAAGGTACAATTCAACTTTGTAGGATTCATTATATTATGGACTAGGGTATAATATATTATGCACGCGTGACTTATAGCCCACTTTATAGTTCTAAATTCAATAGAATAACGCTCACTTTACGAGCAAGTGTGTTGAAAATTAAATTACTGTAATAAGTTTCTACAAATAAAACTAAGGCTCTGGGTCCACGATTGACAACGCGCAGAGCTGTCTTAATTAATTATGATATTAAAACACTGCTTAAAATTATCCACTCGTGGTTATATGGTTACGACACTTTATTCAGAAATTTAAGTCCACTTTGAAGATCGATTTGTCTCACGGTATTGATGGATGAGTCATCTTGATTGGTAATCTTAAGGGCCTGTGTGGTAACACACAACAAAATATTATAAAATAACCATCAAAACAAAAACAAAACACGATACTTCAATTTACCTAGTGCCAATGTTCTAAAAATAATTAGTTATCCAACGGGGCGCCATATTGTAACCAGCTCGGTTGCCATGGCGACGCTCTCGGCTGGACTACTTGTGACATAATTTGCGGTCACTCAGCACTAGAGGCTGCGTCCTTGTGGGCAGACACCTGATGCCAGATCGCTCAAAAAAGTAATAACTCATCGGGTATTTCGACCTAGTTTTTTGGGGAATGTGGTATGGGTAGTTAAGGTTATTATAAGTTTTTGAGTTGAGGTAAAATGAACAGAAAACCGGTGTAACTCGTAGGTATTTTAGTCAATATAGGAAGTTACTTACCCCTTAGTATGTTTAAAAACAATACTGTAACTTGTAATTTATATCTTTACGTTTAATAATATTAAGCCATTAAAAAAATCCAGGGTTGAAAATTTATGTTGAAGTAATGTTTTTGAATAGTGATTAAATATTTACGCACTATTGTTACCGTAGAATTTGAGTGCATACACTTTTTAACACTACTATGTATGTTCTTAGGAATAAAAAAATAAAATAAAAATAAATAAAAAATAATTTATTTGACACAGCACACAATAGAATTAACAATACACCAAAGAAAATTTAATAAAATTACAAACAAAATAAGAAAATAAAAGTGAAAAAGAAAATACAAAAAATAAAAAAACAAAAATAAAACCACGTTTATACGTATTAAATTATTGGTAGTGCTGCAGTGTCAAAAGGCTCTAGCTCAGCTTAATGCTGTGCTCAGGTACTATACCTGTGCCCAGCGCTGGTTTTCAGCTAGCGCCTGATGGTGGGTGACATTTTAATAGAATAATATATAAAACTATGTAACATAAATAGAGTTTGAAAATAATAAACTACATAAAATAATAATATTAAAAGATTAGTTTCATTAAAAGGTATATACCTACATCAGTAATAAAAATAAATTAAAACTCATTATATTTGTGGAAGCATTTTTTGTACTGTTGATAGATATTTAGTTAAATTAAATTTAAAAGAGTTGACCGAATTTGATGAACGCAATGGTGGTGGGAGATTATTCCAACATTTTGTCGCCATATACTTAAAACTTCCCCTGAAGGCTCTTGTGCTATGTTTTTGATTCATTAACATAAATCCAGACGCTCTGGTAGGATAGACATGTTTAGGCCAAACTAACTTTTCGTATAGGTATACGGGTTTTTTGGTTTTGATGACAGAATAGGTTAGGACTGACATATGAAGTTCACGCCGAGTAGATAACTTCAACATATTCGCTTTATTTATGAACGGGGTGACATGACTTCTGCGAGGTATATTGTAGCAGAACCGAATACATGCATTTTGTACGCGTTGAAGAAGACGTTCAGTACATTTTAGAATACAAGGCCCATATACTACATCGCAATAATTAAGCTTCGAAAGTACCAGAGACTCGCAAAGTCGAATTCTCAGACCGACATTTAAAAGATGACGAACCCTGTATAGGAGGCTAAGTCTATAGAAACAGTTTCTTACTATCTCTGTAATATGTGTACTGAATCTAAGGCGTTCATCCATTAAAATTCCGAGGTTGCGAGCCTCCAGAACTCTTTCAATCTGTATTCCATTAATATTTGGACATGGATTTTGATCACCAATGCAACGTATCAGTTTGGCCGAGCCAATTATCATGAATTTTGATTTAGCAGGATTCAACACTAGTGTGTTTTCCATACTCCATTTATTTATCATTTCTAGATCCTCATTCAAATCCTTCAAAGCAGCGATCACATTGTTTTTGTTCACAGGAATGTATACTTGCAGGTCATCTGCATAAAGATGAAATTTGCATTTTTTAATAACTCTGGCTAAGTCAGCACCATAAAGCACAAAGAGCAGCGGTCCTAGAATTGATCCCTGGGGTACGCCTCTAGTGACGGCACTAAGATTTGATTTATTCGGTAAACCATCGTCAGCTGTGATTTCAACCATTTGATAACGTTTGGTCAGATAATTATCAAACCACTTCACTGTGTCTATACTAAGACCATAGTACGACAACTTAGATAGTAATAATGGGATATTTATGGAATCAAATGCTCGTGAAAAATCTAAAAGGGTTAAAAACGTGCCAAAACCTTTATCTTGAGAGTCCAGAATATTATCAACTACATCAGCGAGAGCTGTAGTGGTGCTATGTGCTTTTCGAAAACCTGACTGAAATTGTGGAAGAATACGGTTATTTTCCAAGTAACTAACAAGTTGTTCATAAACTACCTTTTCTAAAAGTTTTGAGAGATAGGGAAGCAAGCTAATGGGGCGTAAATCTTTGATTTCGTCAGGATTTGAAACTTTTGGAATAGGTTTGATTACAGCGATTTTCCAGGCTTTGGGAAAAGATGACGTTCTTAATGATTCGTTTATCATGAAAGTGATTACACTGAGTGTTCTAGGCAAGGTGAGCAAAATCATGTCCATGTTGATACCATCTATGCCTTTTGCATTAGATTTGATCGCCATTAAAATTTTACTGACTGTAGCTTCGTTTACTGGTTTGAATGAAAATTTTTTGTCACAATATCTGTCAAATTCAAAACGAGTAAGAGATGAAATAGGTACGTTGGTATCACCAGGGACGCTAATAAAATGCTTATTTATTAATTCGGGATTATTCAAGTGTGACGGTATGCTAGTATTTTTACTCTCATGAGCCTTTAAAACTGAACTTTTCAGATTGTTCCATAAAACCTTCGAGTTGTTTATATTGGCATTTATTTTATGCTCAAAATAACATTTTTTTTCTTTTTCGATGGAACTGCTTACAAGATTTTTTAGACTCTGGTAATATTTTAGTTTTGATTCTTGTTTGGTCTTGACATATTCTGAGTAAGCTTGGTCTCGTAGGGACATCATAAATTTAATATTAGGGGTAATCCAAGGCAGAGATTGATGTTTAATGGTTGAATATTTAATAGGGGCATGAGCATTAAATAAAGCATTTACAAGTTCATTAAATTTCTCTATCATCATATCAATAGAAGTGAGATAAATAATACTCTCCCAATCGATCAAACACAGATCTTTTTCAAAAAGTGATCGATCTATATCCTTTAATGGACGGTAAATAATGCGTGTTGGAGGCGATTTTTGTTTTTTTAGATTAAGCGTCGCTGAAACCAGCGCGTGCCTGCCTAATGAAGGAATAAAATTTACACTGACATCTCTTACATTTGCATTCGTACATATTACATCGAGAAGTGTGGCGCTATGGTCAGTAACATGTGTAGGTTCGGTTACAAATTGTTTTAATTGAAATGTTTGTAAAAAATCGTTAAGTTTGTTTCTAGACGCTGATTGACTCAAAAGGTCAATATTGAAATCCCCGAGCAACACAAGATGACCGTTTCCAGAGAAAAATGCCACTGATTCAGTTATGGAATCTATGAAAATGTCAACATTAAACGTTGGTGGCTTATATGCGGTACCAATAATAATACGTTTACCGTTCAATATCAATTTGACCCATAATTGTTCTACAGGTGAAATAGGATGTTTAATTATACGTGCCTTACATCCCTCTTTAATGTAGAACCCTACTCCCCCACCACGCCCACCGTGCACTTCACGGGGACGAGGCTTGTGTCGTAGCTTAAAGCCCGGAATGACGGGTGCCTTTCCATCCTCCCCATCTCTTAACCAAGTTTCATTTATTGCCATGATATCTGCATCTAGACTCTGAATCGCCACAATAGTATCATCATGTTTAGTGCCAAGCGAACCCGCATTAAGTAATCCAAGTTTAATATATTTAATCTTAGGTATCATCATTATAAAAATGAATAAATAAGCGAGTTTATATTAATAATGTAAATAAAATAAAATAAAAAAGCAAGATATGGGCTTATTTTTCGAGTAAAATGTACATGCATAATAAAAATTGATCTATCCAAAAATATATTTAAAAGTAATTGAGAACCATCCATTACAGTGCATTTAGTAAAAGCAATAAACACCCAGAATTTTATAATAATTCTACATAGTTCCAAAAAAGTTCGAGAAATATTTCCAGCCTCATATAATTTATTTGACTTCCTATAAAGAAAAACACTGCAGCAGTACCAATATTGACCCTTCTTATTGAAGAAGAGGTAGTAAAAGTATAAACTAACACTATACAATGAAGAACAAATTGAAATAACACATACACAATCAACACCAAATAAACCAACTATTAGATCTGAGAGGAAAACAGCATTATTTTTAATTAAATAATAATATAAAACAAATCTATCTAGCAAATGAGTATTAACGAAGGTTAAGAGAAACTTTTTAATAAATGATATAAATAGGTTATCAAAAATTAGGCTACAATACACAAAGAGAAAAATTAAAAAATTATGTTTGTAACTTGGTAAAATAAATAATATTATCCAAAAAATTTTTTTTAACATGTACTCAACAAGTAATAGAAACGTTTCAAATTCATTAATCCTGATAATTTCGTATATATTAGTTTCTGCTAGGTACCGTGGTTTTCGCAATAAAAGTTGTCTAATACATGTAAAAATAGCAGACAAAGTAATAGCAAGTTCTTCAGAGTAAATAATTTTGTCATAAATAAATAATAACTGGTTTCCTATAAGTGTATTAATAATCAATTCCAACTTACAGAAGCGTGAGTATATTGGACCAATTAGATTATATTGCAGCTTATTTCTTTGCATAGACATTAACAGAGACAAACTGTCTAATAGGAAAAAACCTTTTGGATATCAGTTTCTGCGTGTATGCGCTGTATTGAACTGGATTGGTCCTTTCGAGCTAAGACCCGACCTCCTTTTGTCCAGACATATTTCCATGAGTGGATCCTCGCCGCCTCACGAGCTTTAGCAAACAGCTGCCTGTTAGATTGGGTGAGACGCTCGTTCACGTAGAAACGGCTCGGCGGTCCTGCCGCCAGCTGCATCCCCTCCGTGGTGGTGCCGCGGCGCACGCGCGCCGCCGCCAGTAGTTCGTCGCGAACGCTGCGCCGCGCTAGCCGCACTGCTAGTATGCGCGGTTTTAAAATGTCTATTTCATTCTCGTTTCGATTACGATGAATGGGACCCACTCTATCTGCACTGACTAAGTCTCTGTCTTCAATACTGACACCGAGCTTTTTTGCAATCAATGAAACGAGCTGTATCTTGTTTTCTCCATTACATTCCGGAATTCCTGAAATTTCTATATCGTTAAGCAAAAGCATCTGATCGCGCTCGCGTATTTGCTTTTGTAGATCGTCAATACACGATTCTAGGTGTTTACTCACTGGCCCGTGAGTGATGTGTGGCTCCTTTTCCAACTTCAATACCCGTTCCTCAAGGGTGTCAACCTTGCCGTGAAGTAAGTTTAAAGATATTTTAAAATCCGATAATTCATGTTTTATCTGCTTCATTTCTTCTCTTACAGCTCGCATTTCTTTGCAAAGTAATCTTAGCTCAGAAACTATACTATTAGATGAATCTTCCGCGGTGACAACGGCGCCCTCTTCTGGACTATTTTGTATCGATAGAGTGGTCTCGTCTGACATTAGTGGTTTCACGGGTGTGCATGAGTTATCACCCCTGGGTACCTTCACTTTGCATGTAGGGCATGACCACTTAGGACTTATTTTGTTTGCCTCAGAAATTCCAACACATTCCTTGTGATAATTTATTTTACATTTGGTACAGGCAGCGCCATCTGTAGACGACAGGAAGCGTCCACAGGCTCCACATTTAGGCATTGCAATTCTTTTGAATCGATCGAGTCAAAAGTTACTCGTAGGATGTTATAGATGGCGCTGTGGTCAATTTCTTTTATTTTTATTTTTATTATTTAGTTAGATTATCTTTAAATCAGCGGAATCACCAAAATAAATCTTCACCAGTAACAAAAGCTTCACCAAAGAGTACACTGACACATTAAACGTACATTACAAGATGTATTTCATTGAAATTCTTAGTACAATGAATCACTTTCAACTTGCACTGTTTTGAGTAGGTAGATTGAGATTTTAGCGTAAGTATTTGTAGTTTTAGGAAAAAACACTTTCAACATGAATATTTTTACGAGATAACATTTGCTCATGTAATACCACTAAAAACACTCAATATAAGCTTGAATTTATTACGTTTTAGTCACACTGTCTATTTATTTTGATTTAAAAGAAATGAATAAATAGAGATATTATAAATCCAAACAATATTTATAACATTGATACCAGATTATAACATCAAAACGTTTCATAATGAGCTCACTGCAGGGCTATGAGTCTCTCCTCTGGGTGACGAGGCCTTAAAATACCAAGCTGGCCCAGTGCTGGTTGAAAGATGTCAGAATTTTCAGGGTGCCGAAATACATACATACATAACATCACGCCCTTTGGGGTAGGCAGAGACTGAGGAACGCCAACTGCTCCGATCCAGGCATACCGAAATGGATTCTAATAAACGACTACATATACAAAGCATCCCTCCTTTATACGAGATGTCATTAAGAGTTCGTCCTAAGATAAGCGTGTCATAAAAAGATAGTTGTAGGATCCTGATAGACTCCAACTGGCTGCGAGCACCCTTCATATAAAATGTGCCGCCAAATATCGCCGCTTCGGCGGTGCGGCGCTAATGAGAGTTCATCTCCGACCTCATCTTCACTTACCATCAGGTGAGATTGAGGTCCAACGAAGGCTTAGTCTTAAATAACAAAATAAGGATTCTTACATTTTAAATCATCCATTATTAAATGGTGTGACGTCATAGTTAATTCAAGACCTCTAGACTCTAGAGAGAATAAAGAGAGCGATTTTAACATAATTAACTTTCTGTTGCTAAATTCATTACGTTCTAATATAGCTTAAGTTCTTACGACTAACTATGTTATATGGATGTCATCTTAAAGTGGACTTTATCACGTTTAATTATAGTCTAAACTAGCAGCAGCTTTGCGAGGTTTTGTCCGTTATGATCTCGTAGAAGTTTAGTGATTGTAGATTCATTTCAATTTACAAACAATGTGACGTTGTCAAACGTATGTATAAACAGCTATGTAAATCTGATGTGTAATATTTTGATTTTGACGTTGAATAAAACACAGGGGAGGCTTATGTCCAGCAGTGGACGTCTCCTGGCAGAATGATGATGATGATTAAAGTACAGGGTGTCCGGAAGTGATTCGTAGTTCAAAACCTAATCATTTCTGAGGTAATGAATAAAATATCCAATTTCTGGGTGAAATCGTAGCCTTATTAAAAAAAACGCAATATTTTCATATTATTAACTTTAATGGTTTTGTGAATACTCGTTTATCAGAAAAAAAAAAAAAATTCGCTAGATTCACATTCTCAATTATTTTTTAAATGACTAGAAAATCTTAGGTAAGTTTCGGTTTGGTCAGGATTTTTTTAGTCAACCCACCCGCAATATATTATTTGATATAAACTTTTTATCCAGCAACAGGAAGGGCGCAGGTCGTCTCTAATACAGATGTTCTACAGGCTACACTAATACTATACTTAGGGATTCAAACATGGCATAACATGTTTTGATGCAAATCAGCTCTGCTTAAGACCCCTGCAAGGAACTCTCATTTCCTGTCAGTCTCTAGCTAAAGAATAACATCCTTTATGAAATTAAAGAACAAAGGCGGATTCTTAGTTAAGCAAAATAATGAGTGTTTAGAAATCTAATCATCACTTACCTTCATAACTTATTCTTCTACGAATTTTCAACACATTGGTTTAAAGTGTGTGGCGTTTTTAAAATACATAAAATTGAATAATAAGTGCTAAAGACATTCAAAACATAAAATATTAAAAATGCAATATCTTTTCGAGTAACGTTCGTCTACGAGTATTTTTTGGACTGAGTTACTCAGGGATGAATTCCGAATAGTCTAATATGTTTTTGTTTCTTAAGCTCCACAAAGTAACATCAACTAAAATCATGTATGGCTCGCTGCCACTGACATTTAAAAATCATATATGAGTTATATTACAATTGTTGATTATGCTGCCTTAAGCGTCTTCAATCACTCTTGATGATCAACTTCATAAGGGTTTTAGCGTGTCAGTAAAAGCCGCATTATCAACAGTCAACCTACTTACTCTCTTCCTATCAAATACATAAACTTATCAGCAATATAAAGAGTGCACTTCATTACACCTACTTTCTTACTAACTTTCAAATACGTATCTATCAACAGTGCATTGAGGCCTCCGTAGTCCGTAGTCAAGGTGGATCCGTAGCGCCGTTTACCGCGTCCCCGCGCGTCAGTAGCCGACGGTACGCCGGGTCGTTCGCACGCTTCGCTTCTCCGCACCCGCTTATATCGCGACCAATAACGAAACATATATTTTAGAGAAAAGTTTTTTTTTAATATTTTTGATGATTGTAGTCGGTATTCGACCCCGTAGTCTAGGATAGTGTAGTCCCCGTGTATGTATGACAATGTGGTATGTTTGTAAGTTTTTTTGATGGATTGATGTGTAAATACTGACACGTTTTAGTTGCTTAGGATAAATAGGTTTCTTCACCATAGGATTACTTAGTGTTATAGTTCTGCTTTATGGTTTTTATTATTAAAATGGATTAACGCTTGCATTCAAACTTTTGAGGCTAAATAATTGGTGTGTATAAATTAAGTAAAAAAAAAACATTAGGTACTTATGACATTAATTGAAACAAACATTGCGTTTGATTTAAATTGGTATTTACTGTTAAAATATGACAAACATACTCATTTGTGATTTATTAATGACTCTTAATTACCATATAAATAAACATCCCGCTAACTGACAAGGTAACCTTATCGCTAACAGCTGTTACTTTCAGGAAAACTAAAAAAAAACATTTTTATCTAAATATGAGACAAATAATTACAGAACTACCGCTAATAATTGTAATTATTTACTTTAGTTTGCCCTAAAATAGTAAATCTATAGTAAACTAGTATTTGTTCACGGCTCAACCACGTGAGTTCAAATTGTATGAAAATATCACTCAAAAGTATCCTTTTTCTTTCAGTACACTTTTAACTAATTTAAAAAAATCGTCAAGCCGTTTTATGGTAAGAGTTACAAACGTTCATCCAAAAATTTGTTTTCGTTTACTGGTTTCTATTTAGAATGGAAGGTATTCATGATCACTTCAAATTAACTAAATATACATACATACACACATAGCTTCACGCGTGTGTCCCTTATGGGGTAGGCAGAACAACAGAGGGTATAAAACCATCTGATGTCGCGCTTGACAAATTTGGAGGCATCTAATGATGGAAAAAGACTATTGCTGGGACAGGGGTCAACCTATTGCCTACAAAAAAAACCTCAAATAAAACATCTGTTCTTTAACTGACTTTTACAGTATGCCCGGGAAGAGAAGCAGCTGGCACATTCTGTGTTTTTCCTTTGCTCCCAGTGCAGCTTGGATGTTAATTAACTAAATATTTTTGCAGCTTTGTGAACCCAATCCATCTGTTGTTATGTACCACCGTCTAACTTATTTCGAACAAAAAAGTTCTGTGCTCTGAATACAAGTTTAGAACGTTCATATAAAAAAACAAGCTTAATTTATTTTAAATTGGTTCATATTAACAATGTAATAATTATTTGTATACTACTACTAAAATTAATGCCCACCATATACAGGGTTAATTTTAATGAGCCCATCACCTCTTGCTTGCAGTCTCTCCACATCAATCCCAACAACGTTTGTTCTACAAGTTTTTAAAATTTTAGTTTTCCCATACAAAAAATATTTATAGCCTCGGTTTAGTGGCGTAGCTTTATTAACTCTGAGCGTAGGTATGCCACGTAAATGCGTTATAAAATATCGCTTCAAAATAATAATAGACATTATAGGCACAAGATGTAGAGTTAGGAGAAAACGCTTTTCTTTTTTTTAATTTTTGTGTTATTTATCAAGATTTGTAAAAAGTCGTAAAACAAATGTTGTTGGGATTGATGTGGAGAGGCTGTCTGCAAGAGGTGAAGCTTTAAATATTATTCTATATATATACATAAAGAAATTATATAAATATTCAAAAATAAACTACTATTACACTGTCTTTATCATTTATTTTTATTCACTTTAAGGAATAAAAAAAAAACGTTATAAAGAAAATTAAAACACAATGTATAAGGGGTGGCCTTATCGTTAGAAAGTATTACCTTAATTTAACTTAAAAACTTACATACTTTTGATATAAACCTACTTTCATTAATAAAAACCTTTTGATAATTTTTAACAAGAATTTAAACTTTATCTCGTTCGTTGCGACTTTTTGGCAAGTTCCTTTGATCAGCATCCAGAGATATTTTGACCTCGGCTTCGAAGAGTTTTGTAATTACTCAAAATTATAAGTCATACTTTGGAGATTGCAAAAAGAGTAAGTCTAACTATATCTATCTATCTTCTATCTATATCTATATATCTATATATCTATATATCTATATACTTATAATAAATGTGTAGAGAGGTCAATTCTGTACATGAAATATTTTTTCAAAATAACTATTAGGGGGTAATTAGTGATCGATACCGATGCCAAAAATGCAATCAGTAAAATTTTTGTCTGTCTGTCTGTCTGTATGTTCCTTATAGAAACAAAAACTACTCAACGGATTTTAACGAAACTTGGTAAAATTATTCTTCATACTCCTGGGCAGGTTATAGTATACTTATTATCACGCTACAATTAATAGGAGCAGAGCAGGAAAGGGAAATGTTGGGAAAACGGGAGAAATTACTTCATTTTTTAAGCTTCCGTCGCGTGTGCAGCCTTAATGGTTAAAGCTACATAGAAATTATGTATGACACAGGAATATTCTTCATAAAATTATATAAAAAATATCCCACAACAGTATATGTCTATATTTTATGGTTGACTCACAATAACACGTGTAAATCCCGATAGCTTAGCAGTTCGGAGCTTTCTGATTATATTTGTTTCCTCTTACGTTTATAATACTCTCACTCATTCCTAATTTAAAAAAATTAACATTATTACCTATTCAATAAAAAAAGAATTATAGAAATCGGTTTAGAAACACCAAACTTATACATAAATTCGCTAATAACCTATCGCGCGTGAATACTGAATGATATAGGGATTATTTTTGCGTAACGGTTGCCGCGCTCGACGCGGCTCGCGGCGGTAGGGTATAAAAAGGCGGGAGGCGAGCGCAAGCTTTTGCGCGATTTAATATAGGTAGGTACAGAAGGAACAAGCGTTACATTACCTGTCAAATTTCCCCAACCAATTTTAACTTATTATCGAGGGCATAGAGTTCAAATTCAAGTAAAAAATTTTGACAGATTTGTAACGCTTGATGTACTGCCTTCTGTACATACAGAGATAAAATGGAAATCAAGGTTTTGTTTATTTCATGATCGTTTCTGCCACTTGGAAGTCAGAAACCGTAGATTTCTTCGGAATAAAAAGTAACGTATGTGCTAACTACTATAACAAATTACATTAATATTGGCTTAGCCGTTTGGCAGTGAAAAGCAGCCATCCATAACTATAGGTAGAATTGTATGTACACTGATAATGGCTGGATGGATGGATTTTTGCTATTCTTTCACGCAAAAACTACTTAGGTTTACCTAGAATAACAATAAGCTAAGTATAATTAATGAAGATATTGCATGAATTAAGTAAAATTGAAGGCATTAAATAAAACACTTTTTAACCGGATTAATGGCGTATAATTTATATTTTACATTTTAACTCGACGTTTCGGTGTCTTTGCAGACCCCGTGGTCACGAGCGACTGTTAAAATTTAAAATGTAAATATATGGGCGAAGATTCTTCATTTTTATTTTTGTTATTAAAGATAGTTAGGACCTTGGAGAACAAAATAACCTACTCGAAATACTAATTCAATACAGACGAAGTCGCGGGCATCATCTATGTAATATACCTACCTACCTATACTTTTTCACTAAACCTAGGTGAAACTGCGGATCACTGCTTTGTCGTAACAGTTTTTGAAGTAATTCTGTCTGTTTATCTATCAGTAACGCTTTCACAGCTAAACTACTGAGTCGATTTTGACGAAATTTAGAATAAGGTAAGTTTTAACTTCAAGGAGGATAATATAATAATAGTATTTATCCAACTCTAATAAACGGTATCCACGTAGACAAAGTCGCGGGTCACAGCTAGTATATTAATAAAATAAATCTCAAAGGTTTGTTTGTTTGTTTATTGAAACGTAAAATATTAAGCTTATTTAAAAAAAAATATTGTGATTATTTTGCATGTTGTTTGCGCCTGTAAGTGAGACAATACTTAGTGTTATTGTACTTAATCTATAAAACAAAATGTTAGTGTCAGTGTTGATACAAAAAAAAATGCATTACAAAATTAAATTATTTATGCAGATTAACATGCTAAGTACTACCGACATTGATACCGTCTGGGAATCAAACCGGCATGCAGGAGATGCCAGGCGGGCTCTACCAACTGAGCTACCGAGTTCTGGTTTACGCCATCGAAATTATTCAGTACTAGCTTTTACCCGCGGTTTCACGCGCGGAAACTTCGTGATTAAACATAATTTACCGAATGAGGAGGTAGTTCACAAAAAAATAACAAAACTCTATCTTACGACAACATTCAATTCGTAGAATCAGTTGCGAGGATTAAACAAAATCATGACATATTTCTACCCTTGCAATAAAAGTAATGTTTTAAAGGTAAAGTCTATATATATATCTGTACCAAAATTCATTGAAATTGGTATTGAGGATTTTCAAAATAAATTTCACCCCGTATTTTTATTCCTCAACCCGTTTTTCTTAGTAAAAGTTAAAAAATGTTCCGCCCTAGGGTCTAGTCTATCTATATACCAAATTTTATTTAAATCGAATCACAACTTTAAGGTGAAAGCGAAACAGGCAGACTCACTTACAAAAAAGTCTGGAATGATACCTATTTAGTTCTAAAATTTTAGTGTACTTCCTTCCGATAGATGTCTCTATATGTCAAATAAATCGCACAAGATGAGTTAAATAAAATAATAAAATAAATAATAATAAAATTCATTTATTTCGCATAACTTATGCTAGTTACATGTTGAAAGGGTGCCCTTTAAGTATAAAATACCTTTTAAAAAAGTTATCAATGATTTACATTACCTTCTTGATAGACTGTCTTCAATCACCCTCACTACCTAACTTTCGTAATTATAATATTGGTAGGAAATTGGAATTATTCTGTAATAATACTAACGTAGTAAGCCAGGACCCGGGAGCACAATTGGTAAGGTGCGCCCGGCGAACGAAAGATCTGAGTCGATTGCTATTGAGAATCTATTTTATTTAGTATTTTATCTACAAAATTATATTTAATCATTATGTAATGCAAACAATATTAGATATTTATTGCAATGGATAGCTCAGATGTCAGGGAAGATAATTTGCATTCGGAAAATTTTCGGGTATCAAAAGTTGCGCGGGGATAACCTCGCGTAGCTGCTAGTATTTATTAAAAGTGTGAAACTTTGTGAGGATATATGTAGAATACGAACGTACCTCTTCCACAATGAAAGTTTCATACATTGAACTTAAAGGACAATGCAAATAAAGCCTTGTTAATTGGGCTCCAAAAAAAAAATCATTGTGCAGGGATGAAATGGGGTTCAAATTATAGATTGGACATATGCCATTCATATTTTTTAAGACGCCAAAAAAATTCGCCCTGGGAAAAAAAGATATGACCAAAAATACATTTTGCTTTTAATAGAATAAAAATCTATTACAAATAAATACACTCGTAGAAATCTACGGGCGTTCAGTTTCTGTATCATAAAAAAACGATTTTTATTATATTAAATGCAAAATGTATTTTTGGTCATATCTTTTTTTCCCAGGGCGAATTTTTTTGGCGTCCTTACAAATATGAATGACATGTGTCTAATCTATAATCTGATTCCCATCTCATCCTGCACAATGACTTTTTTTTTGGAGCCCAATCACTTGCATTATCCTTTGTACTAAAGTTCTACGGAATAAATATTAAACAGTTTTGTGAGTCACAACTAAGTGGTTATAAAGCGGCTTGTACTTACACGATTAGTGTCGAATATGTCCGACTTTCTTAGGCCTCGTGTGGAGTCCTTGATCACGGTTGAGTGCCGCCAAAAAGGAAAAAAATAATAGGTAAAATAATGAATATTATGTGACATTTAAATAACAAAATGCAAAACTAATAAAAGATTTTTTTAAATCTCCAGACATACGCACCAACTACCTGGCCTCAAAGTAAGCGAAGCTTGTGTTATGTGATACCATGTAGCGAACTAGGGGGAAACCTAGAATATATAAATACATAAAGGTATAAGAATCTAAATACCCAGACCCGCAACATTTTTTTTCTTGTTCCGGGCGGGAATCGAACTCGCAACCACTGGCGTCTGAGGCAGGCAGGTTTATTTGATCGCCAAAGTGGTCAAAGCTAAGTATTAAAAAGAATTTATAAAAGTGAATGTGATAAATTCTGCAATCTAAATAAAACTACTTTTTAATAGGATTAATCGCGTATAATTTATATTTTACTTTTATTAATCTTAAGAATAAGTCTGCAATCATTATTAGAACATCCTACGAGCAAACCCAGAGCAATAGCCATAACGAGCAAATAGTTCAAGTCATGTCATTTTTCCCGTTAGTTACTCCTGTGAGTGCGACCCGTGTCAGAAATATAGGACTCGCTTCCAAAACCTTTTTCTAGCTAATTCTTTTTCACTTCAGTAGACATGTGTAGGTATGTATTAAAAACTTTTTAGTTTTATTGAAAGGCGCTTTTTTCCGCGTAATGCAATACTAAGACGAGCGAAATGTCCGGCACACAAAAACTCCAAAAATGCGTGGAATTCTGGCAGACTGCTTCGTGCCGTACCCCGAATTCTTTATTTCTTATATCCTTTTTTTGTGCTTAAAGTAACATAACATACATCGCAATATTTCCATTTCATTTGCCTAAAAGTTCTGCATATTGAGCAATGGAAAAATACTAAAAAGGCAGACCTGCGTACTGAAAAATATAATAGATTTAATAATGAAAATTAAAAAGCATTTGGAATTGACTTAATCTATATATTGAATTCCTTATCGATAACTTTTGGCTTCATAGTTTTTTTTTTTAATTTTGTTTCTATCGGCTTAAAATTGACGACACAATTGCTTTACATAATTTTTTATGCAATAATGTATATTTAAATAAACTGATCCGTTTAGTATTAAAAGAAAAATCATGCTGGACTGGGAGCAAAGGGAAAACATAGAATGTGCCAGCGGTTTCTCTTCCCGGGCATAATGTAAAAGTCAGTAAAAGGACAGAGATTTTACTGGCGGTTTTGTGGGCGATAGGCTGACCCTCTGTCACTGCAATAATCTCTCTCGATCATAATAATACCTCCAAATTTCTCAAAAGTGACATCGGACAGTTTTATAACCTCTGGTTTTCTGCCTACCCCACAAGGGATACAGGCGTGAAGTGATATGTATGTAGAAAAACAAATGGTATTTACTTACTCGATGTCTATGGACAGACCTTATCAAATCATCCGCTCAGACTATCATGATGGAATGCTCTCGTAATGCAGCAAATCGAAAAAAATGGAGAGACATTGCTAGAAAGACTGTTCAAGCCGAAATAATTGACTAAACATGTACGCGTACCGTCAACCTTATACGCCATCAGAGCAACCACGACCAGTCTGCCAAGAGTGTACGACTGAGAAGAAGAATTTTACTTAGCGTCCTTTAGCAAAACTATTATGAGCGTATCTATATTATCTAATATATAAAATTCTCGTGTCACAGTTTTCGTTGCCATACTCCTCCAAAACGGCTTGACCGATTTTGATGAAATTTTTTGTGCTTATCCGGTATCTATGAGAATCGGCCAACAACTATTTTTTTTTATTTATATGGCAAAACAACGTTTGCCGCGTCAGCTAGTTAACAATAAAAACTATTTTATGCAAATCATATAATGGGAAAATCCCCGACAAAAGTATCGTATAGATACTTATTACTCTTCTACCCACCAAAATTTGTCTTGATAAGTAAACTAAGGCGAGCTCGTATTGCATATGTTCCAAATACGAAATAAACAGACCTTCAGAGCTAGAACTCTAGCTGCGTAGATAATAGATGGGGGTCATATCTCAGGCGGTGTTCGGTTCGGTAGTTCATGCGCACGGCATTCATCTACGTTGAGGTATAAATCTTTGTTTAGTGAGATTCATGATATAATTTTCATGTTAGTATATTTTGAATACTTATATTTTCTTGCTTAACCTTTTATATTTATATATTTAACCCTGTGTTTTTGTACCACTAACGTTTTTCTCAAATTTTATTCGACTTGTCTTTTTGTAGTACATAAAATGAAATAATTTCTGTTTTCAAATAAGAAAAAACTAAAAGTTATGTATTCATATTTTTCCCTGAGAAGAGGGAAATTATACTGAATGGTCACCCTTATTTCACCCTCACGTCCCTTCTGACGTCATCATCCAAGTGCCAAGAAGCCTTGTTGGACTGTAGGTGTATTGAGCTATAGATGCACAACACTAACATGACAAACTGGGACCAGAGTATTAAAACAAGAATTAAATAACACAGACAAGTGGAAGATTCGGGCCCTTTTTAAAACTGTGTGCTTTCATGTTCTTAACTTAACTTATCCGGTTATACGCGGGTTTAGTCATAAAAACACACTTTTGTAAAACAAGGCAGAACTTACCACTGTAACTAAAATTTCCCTATTTAACCAAATCTCCTTAACCAAAATTGACTTTACTCGTTATCACCAAAAACAAGGGCCCTTAACTAAGGAACCAGTGATCGCCAATGTCTCTAAGGGTGCCCTTTGTATCTACATAGTGAAGTAACGTGGTAAGCGCCACTTGATATTCTGCAGTCGTCGTGGAAAAAACCCTGTAAATCAAGTAAGGTTGGGCTAGGGTTGTAGGTTTTCGAGTTAATTTATCGATATATCCTAGACTATCCGATCAAAGTTAAAAAAGAAATATTGATATCGTAGGCGTTAATACTTAAATCCACGCTTGGAGACTGAAAACCAGATGGCGATAATTATTGATCTTATCTTACTAATATTATAAACTAGCTGTGACCCGCGACTTCGTCCGCGTGGATACCGTTTATTAGAGTTGTATAAATACTATTATTATATCCTCCTTGAAGTTAAAACTTATCTTATTCTAAATTTCGTCAAAATCGACTCAGTAGTTTAGCTGTGAAAGCGTTACTGATAGATAAACAGACAGAATTACTTCAAAAACTGTTACAACAAAGCAGTGATCCGCAGTTTCACCTAGGTTTTGTGAAAAAGTATAGGTAGGTAGGTATATTACATAGATGATGCCCGCGACTTCGTCTGTATTGAATTAGTATTTCGAGTAGGTTAACTATCTTTAATAACAAAAATAAAAATGAAGAATCTTCGCCCATATATGTATAACTCCTAAGCACAAACTTAGGTAGGTAAACTATCTATTAGGTACATTACAAAGGCACATAGCGTTATAAACAAATCGGGTGCCAAAGTGCCTTAAATTTTAATATTGTCTTAAGTTTTCGCGATAACTATTATGTATGACTATTAACAAAAACACTTTTTAACCGATTTTATCGCGTATATTTACATTTTAAATTTTAACAGTCGCTCGTGACCACGGGGTCAGCAAAGACACCGAAACGTCGAGTTACAATGTAAATTATACTTAGCTTATTGTTATTCTAGGTAAAGCTAAGTAGTTTTTGCGTGAAAGAATAGCAAAAATCCATCCATCCAGCCATTATCAGTGTACATACAATTCTACCAATAGTTATGTATGGCTGCTTTTCACTGCCAAACGGCTATGCCAATATTAATGTAATTTGGTATAGTAGTTACACATACGATACTTTTTATTCCGAAGAAATCTACGGTTTCTGACTTCCAAGAGGCAGAAACGATCATGAAATAACAAAAACCTTGATTTCCATTTTATCTCTGTGTGTACATAAGGCAGTACATCAAGCGTTAGAAATCTGTCAAAATTTTTTACTTGAATTTGAACTCTATGCCCTCGAAAATAAGTTAAAATTGGTTGGGGAAATTTGACAGGTAATGTAACGCTTGTTCCTTCTGTACCTACCTATATTAAATCGCGCAAAAACTTGCGCTCGCCTCCCGCCTTTTTATACCCTACCTCCGCGAGCCGCGTCGAGCGCGGCAATCGTTACACAAAAATAATCCCTATATCATTCAGTATTCAGTATGGGTTATTAGCGAATTTATGTATAAGTTTGGTGTTTCTATACCGATTTCTATGATTCTTTTATTATTGAATAGGTAATAAAGTTCATTTTTTTTAATTAGGGATGAGTCAGAGTATTATAAACGTAAGAGGAAACAAATATAATCAGAAAGCTCCGACCTGCTAAGCTATCGGGATTTACACGTGTTATTGTGAGTCAACCATAAAATATAGACATATACTGTTGTGGGATATTTTTTATATAATTTTATGAAGAATATTCCTGTCATACATGATTTCTATGTAGCTTTAACCATTAAGGCTGCACACGTGACGGAAGCTTAAAAAATGAAGTAACTTCTCCCGTTTTTCCAACATTTCCCTTCATTGCTCTGCTCTTATTGATTGTAGCGTAATAATAAGTATACTATAACCTGCCCAGGAGTATGAAGAATAATTTTACCAAGTTTCGTTAAAATCCATCGAGTAGTTTTTGTTTCTATAAGGAACATACAGACAGACAGACAGACAAAAATTTTACTGATTGCATTTTTGTCATCAGTATCGATCACTAATCACCCCCTGATAGTTATTTTGAAAAATTATTTCATGTACAGAATTGACCTCTCTACAGATTTATTATAAGTATAGAAGAAGATAGATAGATGTGAAAGTTTAGATGTATGGATGTCTGGATGTTTGTTCCTCAATCACGGGAGAACTGCTCAACGGAATTGGATGAAATTTGGCATAGTGATAGTGTACAGTCTAGAATAGTACGTAAGCTTCGATAAATCGCAAGCAACAGCTAGTAACATTACAGCTGTAAACTAACTTAGTTCCTCGTGACAAGGATGACTGTAAAATTTACCCATTAAAAATATGTTTATTTAGAAAGAAATGATT